>CM070033.1:129468962-129492321 GCA_036250615.1 Ptychadena robeensis
GAGTGTGTCAGAGAGCCATCAGAGAGGGCAGGATCACATGATCCCGCCATCTCCGGCGGCCCCCAGGCACATCCGGTGTCCACAGTGATGGCAAGGAGTCCACCTGGGGCGGGCACTTCGCTCCGGTCAATGGTAGCTTGTCACTTCCGGTGCGCACCGGAAGTGATGTAATGGATGGGATCCCAATGGCAGGAAGTGCCAGGGAATGCCCAATCCTATAGTGAAAATTGGCCTTGATGTTCCGAGACTTGTGCCCGCTCATGCATGCAGCTCAGGCTCAGGCATGCAGCAATACATTTGTTTATGTAGTATATGATCATTTGTAGTGTTGAGCGTGAATATTCAAATTTGAATATATTCGCAGAATATAAGCTATTCGACATTTCACTATATTTCACTATATTTACAAATGTTGTGGCGGATATTCGTAATGTCGAATATTCGTCATATTTTGCTTCAACTTCGTTTACCAGCATGTTTGTGCGCATTGCGAATGGAGATTCGCAATAGACATAACGTCATGGCAGGCGAAGATCAAACAATGGTTAAGAAATGCTGTAAAGCTGATTCGCAAATCTTTGTGAATCATTGCGAACACCTATGTACGATGTAAGGCCAGTCGAATTGAATTTTATGAATTTCGAATTTTCCATTATATATTCGCGAAATTACAGGAACTTGAAAATACCATATGCCGCTCAACACTCATCATTTAGTGTTAAAAATGTTGCAATATTCTTCACTGTGTAATTTATTAATTAGAAGATATTTCAGCACAGATTTTCAACCCTTCTAGTAATGGATTGTCCAGGCATTATGCAAAGTCTTAATTTTAATTTTAATTTAAAATGGCAACATACATTCCAGGTTCATCAAAACAGAAGTGGGTGTGTCAAACCACAGAGTGGGTCATTTGTGTTCTCTAGTGAAGCAGTGATCTCTTTGTAGAGGTCCATCATTTCCCATGTTGTGTTGTAGCAGGGTGCCATAGGGTATTGCTTAAATTGATTTTTTATGTGTACTCTGTCCTCCCCTATGAGTTAATTGTAATAGGTTAGAGGTGCAGAGATGCAGGAAAGGGTTAAGCATGCTCTGTCTGGAGTGATGTGCAGTGCTGTAACCCAATCCTGTTGTTTGAGCACCTCAGTGTTGTATTGTTTGTATCTGTTTTAAAGGTGGATTCGAAATTCGCCTGTACTGGCTTCGGCTGTAACACCAGGGAAGTTAAACAAATCTGCAAGATTTTCGACATTAGAATTCTGCATCTTTTGTATTGATCTTCTGCCACCGATGCTGTTGTTGTAGCCTCTGGTTGTAATTAGCACATCATTCAGAAATGGTTAAACATGAGGGCGTGTTTCATTTTTACATAGTCAGCTTCATCAGTACTACCTGTTGAAGTTACTCCTTTATTTTTTTTTCCTCCTTCCACTAACCTCGAAATGAGCATCATCATATATCTGTTTGTTTGTTTTATCTGAATACTGTGTATTAGGACCAGGGTTATCCCTATAAGTGGGGACCCTACAATCATGGGGGCATAAAAAACATGATGATCCAGAAACTTTTTCTGCCAACTTTGAAAGTACCATGATGAAATGATTTGAACAGACTCTTCTTTTATTAGATGCCTATTTTTGTGCTCCGAAATAAGTATGCAAGTTAGATGTCATTTTCGCCTGTCTTTTCTTTTGCGAATCCAAAGGAACTGGCAGCACTGTCATGACAAGTTAAGAAAACTTTGTCTTTCTCTTCAATTCTTTTACAAAACTAATTATCATCTCACCATTAACATAAATACAGACTGTTATTTATCAATGAGGTTAAAATAAAATGTTCAATCATGCTGGTGATATGGAGTACAATAGGTGAGTATAGGTATGCTTTACTATGTAAAAAAAAACCTTGTTAATTGGCAGAGGGCCATTCTTGTTTGTTTGCCCACTTTGCCAGGCATCGCCAGGCTCTACACCAGTCATAGTCTGGTATGACCTAGAGGGTGGGCACACTTATTGTCACCCCCTTTTGCTTTATCAAATTATTGCCAGGTCCTATGCCGAAAGGCTGTCTAATTATGAAATTGGGAGACCTCTGTGTATATTAGATTTTGCATAAAGGGGGAACTCCTCGAAAAATCACAGCAAGGGGTACCCTGAATAAATGCACTGCTGCACAATCGCCCTTGTGCACCTACACTAATGTCATGTCAAATTCTAGGTGACCTAATAAGTATGGGTAGAGCTGGCCATACACCTTTAGATCTCTCTGTCAGATATCCTTTAAGCCAGGTTTAGATTGTGACCCACTTATTCAGGCGATGACGTCATAACACAGGGTCAATCGCTCGAAAAATTGGGTCAAAATCGGATGGGCACCCTTTGTGTGCCAGCACTTAGGGTATGTCTGTCGGGTCCCCTTAGACGCTAGTGGACAACTGGACATCTAGGGACCCTGGCGATCAGCTTGGCAGCTCACTGTCAGACTGTGAGAGTGAGCTGGCAGCCTCTGCTCACTTTCACAGCACAAAGGGAGAAGGAGGTGGTGCTGCTAGCACCTTCATCCCCCCGCTCAACAACTTCAGAGGGAGTGCTGCTGCTGCAGTCTGGTACTGTACATCAGCTCCTCGCAAAAGAAATGTGCAGGGGGGCCGATGGAACCAAGAACACAGAGGAGACATACCCGTACTTTGGACAGGGTTACTGGTCACCATCTAAAATATTTAAATTGATCTAAACATTTTTGACATGTGCATGATGGCTCAATTTGGCGTCTGATTTCGGCCCTTTAAGCTTTAGATTTTAACCCTAGTTTTCAGCCGGAGCGCAGGTGGAAATCTAAGCATGTATGGGGGGCTTAAATCTACCAACTCCTATGTAGTATAGGGTCCTCTGTGATTGAACACTGGTAGACTGGTTTGCTTAGAAGTCCCTCATATTATATGGTTTTGGTAAAGCAAAAGGAGATCTAAAGGAAATCTGACAGAGTAATCTAAAGGTGTATGGGGACCCTAAGGATTAGAGATGGTCGAATTTTTGTTAAAAAAATTTGACCATTTCGATTGTTTTAGTTAATTGCAAAGCCCCTGAACATGCAATCATCACTTAACAAAAGTACGGCTCTACCACAAATAGTTTTTGCATAAATGAAATTCAAAGTCAGGACAAAATTTGGAAAGTTGAAATTTTTACTTTGAACTTAATTTATGCAATAACTTCATGTGCTAGAGCAAAACTTTTTCCCCCAATGTTCCCACAACCCTTCTCTACATCTCCGGCAATTTTAGTGATGAAACCAGGGGCTTTGCAATCAGCTTACAAAGTAGAAATGTTACCCTATAAATAAGCCCTCAGCAACAGGGTGAAACGCGTCAGCAAGGGGGACCCCTGTGAGGATGTTGGTCTGATTTTGCTGTTTGATATTCACATTTTGCTCAAATAAAGTCTGTGATTTTACGCGTCAATGTGTGGACTCTCGATTCTCGGTTATAGACACTCGTGGCACCACTTGGAGGTGGATGGGAATGAATCCAGCACTTGAACAACACAGCTG
Organism: Ptychadena robeensis; assembly: GCA_036250615.1. NCBI lineage: Eukaryota > Metazoa > Chordata > Amphibia > Anura > Ptychadenidae > Ptychadena > Ptychadena robeensis. Next base: position 129,472,512 of record CM070033.1, read on the forward strand.
ATTTGGATTCAGGCCAGAGAGGGAGTCTGTGTGGGAGTATTGTGGAAAGGTGAGAGTTGTGGGTCAACCTTTTCTATCTTCATCTTGTTTTCATATTGCTCCAGGCTTGTGTATTGCTAGTCAATGTAACTGTAACTCTAGAAAAACACTATTTTATACATTATACCCCATATGTTATGATCTAAAATGTTGTAAACTCAATATATACTATTACACATAAAATACGATATAGTCCTTCTTCTATCAAATTTACTGGAATAAATTAATAAAGATCAAAAAAAGTGTGAGTGAGATCGAAATTTCAGGTCCTAATTAACTTCCATAATTGATTTAGCACTTACCACACACTTCAACACTTAAGACTTATTGCACTTTGGACACAGGAATTTGATTTGTACAAATTCTTCTAATTTGAATAATCCCAATTGATTTATTTGGCAAAAATGTGATGTTTATCTAGCTGATGATTATCTGTCTAATCAGCAAGTTGCAGATGTTTCACTGGAAGAATGATTCCAACTCGGTAGCAGTCTAATTATCAATACTATAATTGGTTTATGTTTGGCATTTCAGCTCATGAGCTGAAACAGTATATATTTATTTGACAGTGCTGTAACATTATTAGCCTTTTAAATAAACAAAATACATATTTATTTATTTCCTTCAAAAATATATTCCGATGTGAGTGCGGTCTGAAATTAAACATGTAAATCTTTTGTCCTTGGATGTTTACATTTTGCTGTAGTATTTTCACATTTCTGTTTTTGATATGATATTTTGTATTTTTATTGTACATCTTTATGGATATAGACCTCATGGTGATGGGGACTTTTGGTAAAGTTTGTTGCCAGGAACACATGAGTCCCTATTACTAGTATCATTTTGTGATATACATTTCTTTTTCCTAAAATGTTGCAAATTGTTATGTGTTTTTTTGTACTCTCTGTGGTCACACTGACGGACGTTCCTTGACGCAACTAATTATTAAAAAAAGGATGGGAACATTGGCATGTGAAGGGAAATATAAACACAAGACTAGAAATATGGTGGCAAAGGTAGTAGGTGACAGTTTCAGATACACAGGACAGAGCTACTTACTGGCGAGTTTTGCATTTTATTTCAATTCTATTGCAACTAAGTTGCTTTTGTGTTGTGAACAACAATGTGCTCTTTTGTGAACCACAGTGTATGTTTCATTCTGTGTGCCATGGTTGCTTTGGGCTTTTTGTTTTGCACTTAAATTTACCAGATCATTCAAGGTATTACCTATGTTTTTATTGTCATGTTGACTTTACAGAAATGTATTAAAAGTTGTGTTATAGTTTGATGCTATTGTTCTTCTGCTGTGTCTGTGTGACAACGTCATCAGATGATGACAGATGATTTTATCTGGCGGGGGGGGGGGATGGTAAGGGTTAATATTATGGTCTGAAGGTGTGGGGATCTCATGCACCTGCATGGGTCTGGGGCCTCATATGCTTGCATGGGTTTGTCTAGTCAGCCTCTTGGCTATGTGATGCTGCTCAGTGCCCTGAAAGGCAGGCAAAGGAGCCCATCATGGCAGGAGAGACACACATAGTCAGGGCAGTACAGGGCAAACTTACATCATCATTCAATCGCACATCTGCGAGAGACAGAGTCTTGCTGTCAGCTGTAGCGAGGAGAGATGCATGCAGCTTCACCCCCCCCCTCTTTTCTCATGTGTGAGAAGGAAGTCTGTGATGTCACCTGTATACTGATGGCAAGTGTTCAGTAGTGACATCTTGTGGCTGAAATTTGGTATTGCATGGGGATTTTTTCCCTAGTTGATTTGAACAATTTTCAAATATTTTCTTGTTTTCCTGCTCTAAAAAACTGGATGCGTCTTATGGGCTGAAAAAATACAATAATTTTCTTATTTCATTGTAGTGATATAAAACCCCAAAGAGTGTAAGGGTGAGTAGAGATATCTCAGACAAGGGTTGAACTGGTTGAACTGAAAAACCTTACTTACTAAATGAATGCAGCCATAGTTGCTTTATTATATGTAATATACATGTATTAATATATATATTTTAGTTTTAGAATGTTTTTTGTAAAGGAGATATTTACACATCTTCGTGATAAAGCCTATAGAATGGTGAAACACACTGAAGACATATAACCAACTCCAACTAGAATATACTAGCCAATCCATCTTATAAATTCCAGTGTAGCTAATTAGGATGCCATTTTAGTTTTGTATGTCACAAAATTATGGTTCTTGAATCATTATTTTTTCAAGGTATCTACATTTGTATCATTTTTAAAACTGATAATTTTAATTTACTTGGTTGAATAATTAACTGTGGAAGTGTGCATCTTAAAACCTCCGATGCAAATAATTAGAATCTTTATATGTTTGCGGTTATATTTTCACTTTTGGCTTGTGTATTCTGCACTATTGTTTCATATTTTGATGGATTTGTCCCTTATTGACCAGTGATAGATTTGATAACATTAAGCTACCCATATATGCATCAACTTTTGCTCAATTGATGTTAGATTCGATCCCCTTGTGCTATAGAAATATGGAATCCCAGTCTAATATCGATGGATCGTACCACCACACAGTATGGATCAAAACTAAATGAATCCTTTACTAAGGCCTGTGCACCTGAACCATCACCTGAAATTTTTGAAAATATCCAATCACTGCTCTATCTATTTTATGTTCCATTTCCATCACTTTGGATTGATTCAGGTAAAAAGGAATCAATTTTCAAACAACTTAAACAATATTTTTTTAAGGTGATCAATGGGAAAATCAAACCATTGATGCCCACCTTAAGTATAAGGATCTAATGTGGCTTACATTTTTCACATTTTATTGATATCAAAGTTTTCTTTGTCAGCTGCCTGCCAAACATCAAGAAAGGGTTTTGGTGTTGGGGTACTTCACATTTAAATTTACTTCATTAGCATTTAAAAGTTTTGATGTAGTTTTTTTCCCTCAAGTCAGTTTGCACCATCTCTTTAATTTTTGAGTTTTTATTTATACAAACAAGCAAAAAACCAATTAAATACATTTTACAGAATGTCATGCAGTTCCTTAAATACTCAACCCAGACCCTTCTTCTTGCATGGAACATGGGTGGCCAGAAATTCAGGAGGCACTGATCATATGCCCCATCCTACCCTATTTACAATCAATTTGTACGTTGCTTACCCAGCCAGTGAGCCCGCATTTGTGACCCCAGTGATTGCAGAATATGTCAGCACAGTAGCCATCATGGTAAAAGCATGTCTTCCTGTTCTGACATAGGGATCCATTCCACATGAACTACTTTTTGGCCAAATGGCATCCCAAAATCTATACAGATGTGTTCAACACATTACAGACATGTCTCGCCATCTTACTGGTGAGATGAAGTTCTGGCTGATTTACTGTTTGGCCAAAGCTGCATCTCCAGATACTTTGTGAATGTGTTTAACACAGAACGGTTCAGGTGAATTGTTCACCAATCCTATAGTGCCAGGTGGCACAATGTGATTGGGACATCTGTCCATTTAATGAGACTCTGGCTTTCACACCATTCCCCGTTATAACCTTTGTATAGCAATGTGCTTGGGTGTGCTACTGTGCTTGCATACCTCTCTGTCTGAACGTATCTTTGTTGCCAACAGGACTACCTTCTTGGACTGATTTTTGTGGCTTGTTTTCTGGATTACCTAGTAAGGACTGGTACCTGATTATCTGATGTTGGTAGTGATTTTGTGCCCAGGCACATTACAATATCCCATGCCTTCTACCTTAAAGCGGTCTTGTTCAGGGCCTCTGCTGCTCAACCAATCTTCCAAGAAGATTTTTCCAAACAGTAGCAAATGTAAATCTGCTCCTGCTTGTTAATCATGTTTGAGATTACATACGTTGTGAATACATTTGTTTTTTTTATAACAAACAAAGAAACATACAAACAGTGTTTTATTTAAAAAAAAAAAATTTCAACATCATAAAAATGAATCCTTCCATTTTTTCCATCATAAGGTATGATGGCTACAAATAAAAAAACATTCTCCAGGTCATTTGTGCCTGAAATAATATCAGGGGGCAAACATAATCTTTTATCTACTGACCCAAAGGTCCATGGAAAGTACAAGGCCATCCAGCCCTATTAACATCAAACTCTATCAAGATTTATTTTTCAACAACTGTGGTTATATTTAAAGAACACAGAAAGGAAGAGATATTAATATAATTTGATGGGCTCATGCCGTGCTTTGTCTTTTAGCTTTTACATAAAATAGGTATTCAATACATACAGAGATACTAGTCAATATCTACTAGTCAAAGAGAAAAAAAATTCAAGTTGCACTTGGAATGTTAACTCCTGTTCCTTCTTTTTTTCTACCTACTTCAGCAGCTATTATCCAATGTTAGTATTGTCATTAGTGATGGGCAAACTTCAGCCAGGTCCGTCTGCAAACAGGCGGATCGGACTTTTAAAAAAGTCTGACGTCAGTCCGTTCATGGGAAGATTCAAATTCCCTGCCTGTTTGCAGGGAATTTGAATTGGAAAAAGCAAAAGTGGCGTCACTTCCGGTACCTGGAATGCTCCCGGTTTCGATATCCAGACATGATGTGACTTCTGGTTTAAGCCGGTTTTCTTTCACTAGAGATCAGGTTCTCTACTCGGTCTCTGGTGAAAAAAAATCTTCTACTGGCCAGATATTTTTGCTCCTGATCCGGCCAGCTGAAGAATAGTCACCTTCTTCCCGCCGGTGAACAGGGCAGGTTGAATTCCCGTACTGTTTGCCAGGGGGAAGAAAAGCAAACATGTTATGTTCACGGACGAACTGTCTGCCTTGTGGACAGTTCGGCCATCACTAATTGTCAGTAAAAACAAAAGTCAAAGGAGAGCACATTATATTAACCCCCAGGAAAGGCCCATTCTTACCACTGGCTTCATTTAATGGATACATTTGGTTGATTAATTTGCTACATGCCTTTTAGTTCAGATAGAATTTAACAATACACATTTTTGAGCTAATCAAATTTAGCTCATTCCTATTATACAGCTTGTTTAGTCCTTCTGTAGGTCTGGATGAATATTATTGTAAGTTTCCGGCATGTGGTCACAAAATAAATGGTTCACAGTCCATCACTAGTGATGAGAAGCATCAAATTAAAGACATTTCACAAATTATTCTCCAAATATTCTAAGTAAATTCAAAAATTCGATATCTCCTGTCATTATTTTCAGCACTTTTACATGCCAATATTCAGAGTGCAATGTTTTGTCATAGTGATATCTAGTGGCAGAATGTGAAATAGCAGCTGCATAGAATTTATGTGAATATTAGCACTTGTACATGTGAATATTGTTTGGTTGTTCTTTCCCCAGAAATTCGAATATTCAAAGATATAGCACTATATCCAAGATCTTTGCGAATTCTCGATATTCGTAATACAAATTTGTGATTCAAATATCCGTGCTCAACACTATCATGCCTTTGTTTAGGATTTTGGTTTATCATGAAGATCAGGAGAGCTAAATAGGTTGCAGTACACCAAAGTTAGGCTAAAAGTCAGGGAACATAGCCAAAGCTCAAATGTCATAGTGGTAACCTTCTCAGGTTGAGCCTTCTAGATACAACCTCAACATTGTCACTAACAAGGTAAATCAGTCAATTACAGAGCTAGGGAAGTCCTGCAGCAGACTACACAATCCAACTGTATTAGAGATGTAAGTGGCTAAATACAGCACATCTATTTCCAGAAAAAACAACAAATTTAGACTAGTGACTCCCCTGTCTGCCAAGGTCACTACACTAGTGTTACTAGATACTCATATTTAATTAACTTATAGGCTAAAATCTGAATAAATAGCCCTTTTGACAACCACCAGCTAGTGATGGCTGAACTGCCCACAAGGCGGACGGTTTGGCCATGAACATATCATGCTCGCTTTTCTTCCCCCAGCGAACTGTACGTGTGTTCGACTTGCCCTGTTCACCTGGTGGGAAGAAGGTGACTATTCTTCCACTGGCCGGATCAGGAGCAGAAAGATCTGGCCAGTGGAAGATTTTTTTCACCAGAGACACCTCAGTCTTTAGTGAAAGAAAACCAGCTTAAACCGGAAGTGACATCAGTGAAGTCACATATGGATATTGAAACCGGGAACTGTGCATTCCAGGTACCAAAAGTGATGTCAGTGATGTCGCTTCCGGCTCTTTTGATTCAAATTCCCCACGAACAGGTTGGGAATAGGGATGGACCGAACTGTTCGCCGGAGAACAGTTCGGCCGCGAACTCGGCATGTTCGCCGTTCGCCTCGCCGGCGGACAGTACGGGTGTTCGACCCGTCCTGTTCGCCGGCCAGAAGAAGATCTAAATTCTTCCTCCGGCAGGATCAGAACCTGCGAGATCGTGCCGGAGGAAGAATGTCTTCACTACAAGACCGGGCATGAAGCCGGTCTTGTAGTGAAGATTCCGGCTCAGAGTAGGAAGTGACGTCAGTGACGTCACATCCGGCTCCCGCAACCAGGAACGATGCGTTCCAGGATGCGTTCCATGGACCGGATGTGACGTCACTGACGTCACATCCGGTTTTTCCGATTCAAATTCCCCGCCTAGAGGCGGGGAATTTGAATGTGTCCGCGAACAGGGCGGACGGCGGACATCTTTAAAAGTTCGACCCGCCCTGTTCGCGGACACTCCGGGCTGGTGTTCGCCCATCTCTAGTTGGGAATTTCAATCTTCCTGCAAACTGGCGGACGTCTGACTTTCTTTACGGACGGACCTGGCCGAAGTTCGGCCATCAGTACCACCAGCTAATAAAATTTCACATTGGGATTTACCTGGTCCCTGCTTTGTATCGTTAAAGGGCTCTAAATAATAATAATGAGCAGTTGTCTATTATTCCGAATCCATTTTTTTGCCTTGACTTGGCCTACCTGGACCAGGATAAGATAAGAGATACCCCAGTTATGGCATCATATGCCATCTTGTTGTTCAGGAGTTTTAATATATGATTTCTTCTCAGTTATGCCCCCGTCACCTGGTAGGACTCACATTACAATCTTTCCAACTTTCATCCTATTTTTTCTTCCATCATTTTTGTAAATAACCCCCAAGTCATACAAGAACAGTGCTATCAAAATCCAGAGCACCTAATTTTGGGGCTGTAATTGTAATGCAAAGCATATTCCGTATTGTATGAGTGAAGAGATTTAACAAGATGGATTTTCTTTCCAGGTACTGAATATTTATCAATGATCCTCTTGTGGTTCACTAAGCTAAAAACAGAATGGTTTAGCTAGAGGGGATACCCCTGCTCAGGTAACATGAATCATAGTAAAATAAAGAGTTATGGGAATAATGCCTAAAGACCACAGATCAGTTACATTAACTATTTCAATGAATGTATAGAATCAAAAAGTAAAGTCTAAGATACCAAGACATATTGCAAAAGGTAATAAACAAATTAAAAAGTCGACTTTCAGTAAGATAGAATGGCAATTAATAGTCTAATGAAGACTCCAATGTAAACTTCGAACATTAGCATATCTATACCATAAAAAGTGATAATTTTATTAAATCTCAAAAGACATAAATGTTACATGAAACATCTTTTCTAAAATTAAAACTTGATATATCACTATATCTGCAGATAGTAAAAAAAAATGATGTTTATTCTATTCAGGTAGTTGTTGACACATTTTTACTCTAATCCGGTCATTGGGTGACCACAAAGGATATACCATGTACTAGAGTAACATTATTCCTTGGACCTAACTCTTAACTCAATATAACTCATGTGTTGTGTAATATGTACAAACACTTAGGAGAGAGAGGAAAAAGTTTTTTGGGCAAAAGAGTCTATGCATTGCTCTTCTCCCTAAAACTAATGTAGATAATTTTCATGTTATTGTCATTTAGTTCTAATTAGTTTCCTTTCAAACCTAAATCTCATGAATCCCATTAATAAATTTGTTTTATGTTGTTATTATTATTATTATTATTATTACAAAAGAAAATAGGCACAAAAGGTTGCTACAAGAGCAGATAGGGTTTCCCAAGAAAAAGCAAAAAAGTACTTAGATATAAATAACAATCTTCAGATCACTAATTATTTAAAATATTTCAAAATTTTTTATTAACAAATTCATAAAATTGTAGTCTCATCCAATAACATGCATACAGTATAAATATATATGAGAGCAGAGAAGGAGGGCTTCCACAGCCTTGTGCAAGAGAAAATTATTATTATAAAAATTCTAACCATAGGGTTGAAAGAACCTCCGCTCGAAGCGCGTCCCATTGTTCCTGTTGAGCCCCCCAGCATCTGTAAGCAGGAAGTGATCTCATCCCCAACCAGGAAGTAAGGTCTTCCTGGAAAGCACACGGCCCTGAGAGATCAATCCTTGTAAACCACTTTTAATGTGAGCATCTTGTCTGTTGTTTTGTTTCATTTTATTCCATTCCATATTATTTAACCATTTACAGTACCTCACTTTGTTGTACTAGGTTGTCCTTGTTCTTATTTGTCTGTTACAGGGGGCCACACTTTACCTACACACAACTTAAACACCCACCCCTCATACTGACTCTATTTTACTCTGCAATCTTTTCTCAGGCTTCATACACCCACTGAGGGGCCTTCTAGCGACTGATGTAGCTGTGTAATCACTATTGAAGCTTGTGCGCAACTATTTATTATCTTTCTTAGTATGTGAACTACAGACACTGTTTTGGGATAACGGACACTATATGTCACAAAAAGACAGAATATGGACAGAATAATAGGCCCAGATGAATGTAATGTGAAATACAGACACTGTTTTGAGACACTATATATCACAAAAAACTAAATATGGACAGTATATTGTGCCCAGATGAATGTAATCTAAGATATAGATTGTCAAATACACAGTATAGACCTTTAAAGGACTTTTGGGTCTTTGGAGAATGAGATCTGTGTAATTGCTGTGCACACTAATCTCTCCCTGCCTAATAGTGTCTCTCTCTGACTCTGTCTGAGCCAACTCGCGCCATCAGGTGCTATATAGCACCCAATGACGTGTTCCTGCCAGCCTATCACTGTAATGCCAGCACCTGACATGGCGACTGTCATTACAGTAAGGGCAGTACTTACCTGCCCCTTGATTGGCTGTCTCTAACACTTTAAAATCATGGCGCATGAGCACATGTGGTACTGATCACTAGTAAAGAGGTTGATTTACTATGCAGTAAAGACTGTTTACTAAGCAGAATAATGTTTACTTTGCTTACTGTATAAGAAGTTGTATACCCATGTGTAAGGGAATTTTGTAAAGAATTTTATTTTACATATTTCTTACCTTTCCAGTTTGTGGACACAGTATTTTACCTTATTAAACACACCCATTTATGAATATATTGGCTATTTTGGTACATTTACATTGATATGTGTTGTGGTTTGATGATCTGTCGGTTTAATACATTATGGTATTCCACTGAAAACGAACTGATTTCAATTAATGTCTCAGTGCTCTCTGGTGAAGTTGATATGTTAAATTAGGCGTAAGATTTTCTTAAAAGGAGCATCTTTTTTTCATATTAATTAAACATGAAAATAATAATCCTTAAAAATACCGTTTAAAATATACATTATGTTTATGTATTATAACATACATAAAAATGCTATAAGAAAATACAATTTAAAAAAATTAAGTGAAAAACCCCCCAAAACACATTAAATTAATAATTTGCATGAACAGCATTGATTATCTTGTTACATGCACTGTTAAACAGCAATCAGATGAGTAGTGATGGCCGAACGTCGGCCTGGACTGTCCGCGAACGGGCGGGTCGGACTTTTAAAGAAGTCCGCCGTCCGCCTGTTTTCACCGGCTTCATGCCTGGTCTTGTAGTGAAAAGATTCTTCCTCCGGCACGATGTCGCAGGTTCTGATCCTGCCGGAGGAAGAATACAGTTCTTCTTCTCGCCGGCGAACGGGTCGAACACCCGTACTGTCCGCCGGCGAGAGGATGGGCGAACATGCTTGTTCGCGGCCGAACTGTCCGCCTTGCGGACAGTTCGGCCATCACTACAGATGAGCATTAGAAGTTCAGTGACACTCTAAAGAGGTCTGTATTTACAAGGAAAAATATTGAAATATTAGGAAAATGAAACACAAAACTTACTGCCATTGCCTAGTTCTGGAGAACATGAAAATAGAAGTGACAATAACAAGTTCCAACAAGTTCTTGGTCTTAGTTTTTGTAATAATTTCATTTTTAATCTTGGCTTATACATAGGCCATAAAGATACTTCTCTGTCCTTGTTCAAGACTTAGAATTTTCTTTTGCAACTACTGCTTTTTCTTCTGTATTACTGTGTCTTCCTGCTTTAATATATTCTTTTTGTTTGTAAGTATTAATTTTACTATTATTGGCTCATACTGCCATCTAGTGTTAGTGTGACACATCCATCATGAAATATACAAAAGAAATAAAATAAATAAGACAGACCAGCAGGTACCAACAAGAAGGAGGCGACTAGCCTCATGGGATTTTAGTAGTTACAAGAGGGCAAAGTCAGTAGGTACTTTGTATAATACAATTCACTTTATTAGGCCCAATTTTCCCTCCTGTAGCCACTCAAATCCCATGATGCTTTGCTATATCAATGGTTTTTGTTGTGATTTATCTCTATGAGGGCCTGTGGTTTATGTATATATCACACACACTCCAAAATTTATCTGCTCCCCTGTCCATCACTACTTTTGGAAATTACATAAATTGACATATACACTAACATTATATATGGTAACTGCACTGGATTTATATTATTCTTGGCTGGATTTCTGAATACGTAAGATACAAATTGAATGAACATATACACAATAAATAATACAAAATTAACATAAATAAAATAGAAAACAAAAGAAAAAATTACATGGTGTCAAAGGGTAGTCCTCTTTCACTATAGAGGTTATAAGGATCAACCTAGATCATATATTATATTTTAAGCTATCTACCATTTGTATTATTCACAGCACTGTAGTGTCTTCATATGAGTCACTGTGCTGAGAATTCTTGGGAAAAAAGCACAAAGTCTATACTGCAGAGAGATGCTAAGACAGACTGCAGCTGTTCCGCACGTCAGCTGAAAATCAAACAAACAAGGAAAGGGATTTGTTCAAGTTACAATAGGAATAGGAAATTAATTCAGAGATGACTTTGGATTATGGAGGCTTTTGCCAAGCTAGGATGCGTTGGCTGGGTGCATTTATTTTCGTACCATGTTTTTACTTTTAATTTGATACATAATAAGCTATCAGTGAGCAACCAACTCCATTGTAAGTTGCTGCAAAAGGTCAGTGACTAAAGAGGTTAGGCTAAGGTGAACACTGTAACGACAAGGAAGGAGCAAATGCCTGAATAAGCAGTAAAGAACTAATACAGTTTACTGAGCAGTAAAACATTTCAGGCACGACTGGTGTAAACAAAGGGATTCTATTACAGGCAAAGGAAAGTCTAGAAGGTTTAGTTATTGTGTGCTTGCAGTAAATGTTCATATCGAAATGTCTACAAATAAATGCATACACAACTCATGCTTGTTTTGTGCTAAATTAACCATAGTCAATCAGCTACAAGTTTGACATCTCAGTTTCAGCTCTCAGTAGAAATGGTTGAATTTTTAAGCCAAAACTACAACTATCGTAGGTTAATATAGTTTTTCAATGAAATTTTGACTTAAATTCAATGATTTAAAAAAAATTATTAATTATAATGATGAATATAACCTGATCCCCACACCCTATGGCAGTGGTGGGCAACTGAGCTGATATGAAGGGCCACAAGTGCAGCCCTTGGCATCACTAAAGGCACACACATAACATTTTCAATCTATACTGACTTGTATATCCATTTTTTTATGAAAGTAAAGCATGCATAGCTAGAACACATTATTTTTAATTTCTAAATAACAAAACTTGTTTTAAATGATACTTCAAGCATTAGGAAAACCTTTAGTATGGTAATGCACATTTTGTGTGACATATATCCTCAAACGTTATGTGCTCTTATTCTGTTCCTCTACCCCTATTCCCACTGTAAGAAGATCTAAGGAGAAGATGTATCAGGGGGGGATCGATGGACAGATTAGTTCCTATGCCCTATGCATTAACAGGTAGGATTTGGGAGTGGGGTCCGCTAAAGAATGCCCAAAGAGTCGCAGGTTGGGCACCTGGGCCCTATGGAATTAGTATAAAGGTCTCCTGACCTATTAACCATTCCTAAATGGTTAAAAAAACACAATTAAGATAAAAATACTTTTATTATATAAAATGAATAACATGCTAACGAAAAATGTCCCCTGTTTCATGCTTCTTCATTTTCCCAGTAAAACCAGCCCCAGAACCCAACTCAAAAACGCCATCAGACAAACATGAGAGTTCCCTGCAAATAAATCAGTGCTGGTTTCACCCATACCTGTCAACTTTTATGTGCATGAATAAGGGCGCTGACGTTACTGACATCAGTCACTCACCGATGTCATTCACTGATGTCACTTCTTGTATCGGAATTAGTTGTTGGCTGATTTAGGAGGGAGAAGGTGTTACTCTCCCTGCTATTGCCCTAAATTCCCACCCTGAACAATAACAGTACAACAGCCCCCTCCCTCCTAAATTACCCTGATTTCAAAAATCCGGGAATAATACAGGATTTATTGAAATTGTGATTTATCCAAAAAAGAACGTGACTTCTCTGGCCAAAACAGGAAAGTTGAGAGGTATGGTTTCACCTCAGAATGGAGATCTGAGATACCGTGGTCCCACATATGTTCCATCCAGCACTCTGCCTAGTAGCACAGATGATCTTGGGGTAACTATGTTACAGACTTTACTAGTCATTTTTCCAACGCATTGATGCTGCATTAAAAATGAGGCTGGAGAATTTGCAGGAGCACTAAAGCTAGTTGAGACACAGGTTAAGTGTTATAGGCTGGAACAAGTCAGATAGAGCTTATCTAATTTCCAGCTGGACATCAGGGAGGTAGCTGGGTGTGCCTCAACAAAAGGGGCTGAAGCCACTGAGTCAGGGCTGATATACATATATATAGCAACCTACTTATAACAGATATCAATATGCCAACAACAAAAACAATTGGGACTGTTGAGGCATGCAAGTATGTCGATATAATTTAAGTACATTTATTTAAGTTTAAAACAATGATTAAAATTTTATTTTACCAATCCATCTTATGTATAACAATCAGAGTACACGATTCAGTCCTGTTTTACAATTCATACGTATTTAGCTGTTAATGTAAATGTATAAGAACATTCCCATCGCGTTTCCCCGTTTCCGCTTTATCTGGGGTATTGTGCATATGAGTGAAATGCTTATGAGTGTATTTTCCGAAAAAGATTTTTGTACCATTAACCTCCCTGGCGGTTTACTGAGGTTCAGATTTCTGTACCAAAAGTGATACAGTGTTTTGCCTTTCCGCCCCCATCGGCGTCACCGGTGACGCCGATAGGGGCGGAAAGGCTCTGTGTGCCTGCAGCTTTGTAGAAATTATGCAGGCACACAGAGAGCCAGCGGTTGCGCCTGATTCCGGCACGGGCGCAGTTTGATCGGACTGCGCCAGTACTTGCTCCAGGTGGGCGCGTTCATTTTGCAATTGATCACCAAGCGCTTACCCCGAATGCGCATGGTGATCATTCGCAAAATCGGCATTAGAGGTACAGAAAGCTTACACTTGTTTTCTTTTCTTTTGATTTGGATTGGATAAAACATTTATAAAATATTTATCCAATCCAATCAAAATAAAATCAAATGTAAAAAAATGAAAAAAAAAATCTAAGAAAAAAAAAAATTTCTGTACCTTTAAATCTCCCGCCCGCCGGATGACGTCATCGGCACACGAGAGCCGATCACGGAGATAGCCGGAGACCTCGGCTATTTCCGGAACGGCTCGTGTGCAGCCGAAGATGATCCCACTATCAGAAACGTTCAGCGCGAGCGTTTCTGCTAGCGGGATCCACTTTGAGCTGGATTATAGAAAGATATATCTATAATCCAGCTCAAAAGTAAAAAAAAAAGATTTTAAAAAAGACCGGGGACCGGGTCCCGCCTCCGTGACGTCACACGTCACTCCGGGACCCGGAAGAAGACGGAGAAGCAGAGAGAAGATGGCGGCGGCGGAGCAGGTGAGCTCCCACGATGTGCCCGAACCCAGTTCGGACGTATCGATAGTTGCAGTGTGCCTTTGCCCGAACTGGGTTCGGGCATATCGCTGGGGAGGTTAAGAAGGGAATATGAAAACTAGTGATGGCCGAACTTCGGCCATGTACGTCCGCGAACGTCCGCCGTCCGCCCGTTCGCAGACAGATTCAAATTTGAATCTGAAAACCCGCATGTGATGTCCGGCTGTGATCTGTCACTGACGTCACATCCGGGTTTGCGAGCCGGTTTTTCACTGAAAGACCGGGTTCTCTACCTGGTCTTCAGTGAAAACATTCTTCCTGCGGTGGGATCTCGCTGTTCTGATCCCACCGCAGGAAGAATAAAGGGCTCCTTCTTGCCGGCGAACAGGGTGGGTCGAACACCCGTACTGTAGGAGGGCTAACATGCTTGTTCACGGCCGAACTGTCCACCTTGCAGGCAGTTAGGCCATCACTAACGAAAACATATGAAATGCTGGGGAAAGTTTTCAAGGCGGTCGGGACATACAGTCTGTGTCAGGATCCAAACCCAGGGATGCTCTAATGCATTGTTGCAGCTCTACCTGCTGAGCCACCTCACAGTCTGACTTTACACCTTGCTGGATCCGTTGGACCTGGATCCCAAGTTACCTAGTTCTCGTGAACCCTGAACCCTTGGCGCCTCCCATGGACTTTCTATAAAAGCCAGGTCCGAACATGGATTCAATGCCTGATTATTGTATTAACTTGTGTACCGAACCGTGGCTGCTGAATATTGACTATTCTCTCATTGCTCCATTCCTAACGTGACACCACTGGCTACTGACCCAGCTTGGATTTGACTTTGACTCTTTTGTGTGTTCCCTGACTGCTACCTGTGCTCTGATTGCTGTTTCAGCTACTGGATTTTGAGCCTGAACTGAGATTGTTACAGTCTGTCTACTGTCAGGTTCAGGGTATATATTAGTATAATGCACTTGAGACCTTGGTTTAGAAAGCATGTAGCACCAGTCACCAAGTGTGACTACTAGATATCTGGTCTCCTGCTTGTCTGGTCAGGTCCTTCCGGGCTGCAGTTTATGCAACACAGTTTTAAATTTGGAAATCTGTGAATTTACATTTGTACAGCAATGTAAACATGCAAACTGATTATATACTCAGACTAGGTGAAGACTACAAGTGGAGGCTATAGGCCAAACATATTTATCCTCTGACTCACCTTAAAATCCCTCTGCGAGGTCATAAATTCTGAATTGGGATACTGGATGGAGGATGGACTGGTTCTTCTATTGGTTTTCATATGCTCAGAGTCTCCTTTGATTTAAAACTACAGTGAAATGTGTTGGGAAGTTGTGCAACAAACCTTTATTGTGCAAAGTAATCTATTGGTACATAATAGTAGTAGTTAATGAAACATGTGATTTGTAAAACATATTTTTTCTTCTTTCACTAAATGTGAATTATGTATACAAATGTTATCATAAGAAGTTTGAGAAATGAATTAAAGTTTTGTAAACTTGATCCCTAAAAGGTCTCTAGAAGTTGTTTACGTCGGAAGATTAAAATAAATATTTGCTGTTGAAATATTGTATTTGGATTTTGGCATCTCAAATATTTTATGAGGGAGGAATATCTATATATGTATTGAGTATTTATATCACCAGTTAGGATAAAAAAAACAATATCACTGCATGACGCAATTGAGGATGTTACCAAGTATGTACCCTCAGATCAGCCCCAGCCTATACATTTGAGGCAATGAAACGTGTTTGTTACGGGTTATAAAATGAGTGTTTACTGTAAATTAAGTTTGATATTTATGTTTAGCTGGCTTTATTATCACCATTATTAGTAAGTCATTGTGTTTACGTTGCTATGTTATTTCAAGGGCAAACTTATAATTATAGAAAGCTGAAATAGATTAAGGTTTAAAGGATCCATATATGTGCATCGCTTCTGGTCTTTGTAATTCATTTTGTTTTTTACTGGGTTAAATTACTGAGCTAATTTTCTCTGCCAACAAATATCTAGATGCAATGTTTGTTTGCAATATTCGTTTGGCTTGTAGCTCCACATTTTCGCATTGATTTTGCTTCCTGTGGATCTATAGTGAATTTGCATGTTTTATGTGACAATCATGAATTGTAAATTAATGTCTCTAATGAGGCCACACTCAGCCTATTACTTTCTCATTTGACTGCTGTGAGCTGTACCCTTCAAGAGGAACAATGATGTTTCATAAGTATAGTCTGGACACTAAAAGAAGAGCTTGAATACATTGTTATGCAGAGAAATCTAGCATGAGTGTTAGCATGCTAGGATACCAAAACACATATTGTTTATGTATATTATTTTACCATAATGCCTAATTAATTGACCTACATTTGATCGATAAATTAAGTAAAAAGAGACAATATGTTTTTGAAGTTTTGTCCTTTAAGGAGAGCACAAAATGGATTATCTAGGATGTGAGGATTTTTCAATCATCATTGCCATCAGCCAGGAAGAAGATGCCAGACTGATATCGCTGATTTTAATAAAAATTTACCCAAAGCCACACTCTGGATAACTGCCACAGAGGTCAACACCAATGTCACAGTGTAATCCGACCCCAGTTCTGTCTGCTGAGCCACCTGAATGTTTTGCTTTTGCACCTTGTTGGATCCCTTGGACAAGACTATCATGAAACCTAGTTCTTGTCAAACCCTGAACTCCTGGCCCCTCCCTAGTACTTCCTTGATAAACCATGTTTCTGCACTTCCTCCTTGCCAGATTATTGTGCTCAATGCTCTGCTGCTTTTGCCTATCTGCTCCTTTGTAATTATGTTTCATGTATCAACCCTTGGCTACTGGTTACTGGACTACGCTTCATCTTGCCCCCTTTGTATGTGATTCCATTGGCTTTCTGACCTTCGCTTGTTACTATACTACTCTTCTAAATACTCCCTTGGATTACCACTGTTGATCCTGCCACAACCTGTATCTCTGGACTCTGAACCTAGATTGTTATACAGTGTTTGGATGTTTTTCCCTGTACTGAAAGCCAAAAAGGGTTTGTGAATCAGAACCTGGATATCTGTATTATATCAGAGCATTCCCATCCCTATAAATATGAGAAAGAAAGAAGGGTCCCCTCGGGTGGGACTTTACCTGGAATGCCCTGAACTTAGTAATAACTAAAGCGATGAACCAAACAAAGCAGTATCCTTTACAAGATATTTATTAGTACAAGTAGGTTAAGATATCTTTACATGCTCCCCGATATCTTTACATCGCTTTAGTTATTACTAAGTTCAGGGCATTCCAGGTAAAGTCCCACCCGAGGGGACCCTTCTTTCTTTCCCTGTACTGAAATTCAAAATGGAACAGACACCCTCAAAGTCTCCAGCCTCATCACAGACGTCAGGGTCATTATTCCAAGTAGGAACAGGTAAGCAATCTTGAGTGTGGCTCTTTGATTGTAGTGTGCTTATGGTTATTGAAATCTGCCTCAAGCCACACTCTGAATTACTGCCAGGGAGGTAAACACAAAAGCAAGTTCATGTTTGTAAGACTATGCCAGTACTGGAATACAGGCATATGGCACTGGAACCGTCTCAGTCTTTGGCATCATCACTGATGTCTCTGTCGCTGCAGTTCTCTCTCCTGTCTGGCTGACAGCAATTCTCACCAGTGCTACCTCAGCTGCCCTGATAGCTGTGCATCCCCCTGGAATACCTTGCTGTACCTGCAAAGCTATATAGTTTTACCCTTTACTTGTACATGTTATTGTTTCCATAACATAACGCTTTTCCTGTGAGTTTCTATGTACATTTCTTCTTAATTCTTTGCTTGTTTGCCTTATGCAATGCGGTGAGGTCATTCATATTTCTGACCAGCCTTCTCCTTGCTAATCATTTGTCTTCATTTAGTTTTATTCCTTGTTTTGATAAGACTAAAGTGCCTGAATTAGAAATGCCAACTGTTTACCACCTGTACATTAACGGCTTCTCACAGCTGTTGGAAATAAATTAAAAGAATCCAGCAGCTCATTACCATGCTATTCAATGAACCATTCACTTATTCTGCTGGTTTTGTTGTAGAAAATGCCTTTTTATCTGCTGGAAATAAACTGTTAACTCTTTGCTGTGATGCAGGCTACTTAAAATGTAACCAGATATTTTGAATATGGTCTAGTCAATATGACTTTGTTACAATATTTACAAGCAAAAAAATTTTTTTTTATATATAAGTGGGCATATGCCAAGGTTTGCAACAAATCCTACAAAAATCATTAAAATTGGAATTTGTTTGCAATTCATTAAAAACAATTTACCAATCTTTGGTATGTGTATTTGACTTATTGGTGATTCCTGCTCTTGTTCTGGCCTCTATGTCAAATTTAGGAACCCATCATGGCCCAAAAGTCAAAAAGTTTGCCCACCCCTAGCGTAGACTAGATTGGTTGTCTTCTCCATGCCTAGTCTCATTTAATGTGCCCCTAATTTCTGGGTTTTGCCAACATTGAGACCATTTTTGGGGTTCTGGATAGAAACAGTTTGTCTGCTATTACCCATTCGCTGGTACATACAGAAATACAGTGTCACCTGCAATTCTTTTATACTCAAGAATTACCGAATACAGGCACAAGTGAGGAGGAATTGGTCGGGCCAATTTAATACTTTTGTTTAAGCACGGGTTGGTGGGATACAACTTCCTTCAAAATCCAGACCCTTATGGTAAGTTTACACTGGCTGTTCTCGAGCTGCTTTCAGCTCGGAAACTGCCAGCGCGCTCCCGTAGCCGTGTAAGAAACGACTCCCTGTAATCGGCTGCAAAACAGTGCAGGCGATTACAGGGTGTCTAATTAAGGACCCCATAGAGGTCCTATGGGATGGCAGCCGGAAAACTGACCGTCAGTGTAAACTTAGCCTTAATGAACTAGTGTTGCTATGAAGTGGAGCGAGTAGAAATATCCTACTTTGTGCTGCCATGTGGTGTGCTGTCAGAAAATAAGTCTACACTAGGGGTGGGAAAACTTTTTGACTCATGGGCCACGATGGGTTTCTAAATTTGACATAGAGGCCAGAACAAGAGCAGGAATCACAAATGTGTCAAATACACATTCACTGCGTTAAGGGCATATTTAATGCATTTTCAATGTATGCATTTAAACACTTTAACACTGGGCTATGCAGCGAGCTGCCCTAAAATGCAATGCGATGCAAAATGACCCTGAAGCTTCATTGTGTACTGTTCAATTAATTATCTATAAAAACCGCTTCTAAAGTATCAATGACTTTGATGCAAGTTAACATGTGTTTAGTCCAAGTGGAGACTAGTGAAGCAATACAGCAGAATCACAGAGGATCCACAATCTTACTGGCTTCTTGCTGTATTTGCCATCCCTATGTCATCACCTTGAATCCCCTGTAGTGCTGTACATGATGATCTTTGGAATTGATTTAGGGCCCTTTACACTGTAGAATGTCCATATGGTTGCAGTGCGATTTTTATCTGGTAAGGGACGTGCTAGTGGTAACACTACTGTGAAATAGTGATGGCCCGAACTGTTCGCCGGAGAACTATTCACGGCAAACATCGCATGTTCGCGCTCGACCATGTTCGCGAACATATGGCGAGTTCGGTTCGCCCCCTATCTTTTAACATTGCAG
>CM070033.1:129528611-129539349 GCA_036250615.1 Ptychadena robeensis
TCACATGATCAACGCCGCCAGAACCCTGATTCCCCGTAAATGGGCTACCCCCATGACACCAACCGTAGATGAATGGGTCAAACAGTTGCAGTTTGTACATGAAATGGAACTTTTGATCTATAGTAAACGAGATAGGTTGAAGGTCTTTAATAAAATGTGGCTACGCTGGCACCTCTTTGAGGACTCGGTTGAATTCCAGCAACTCTCCCTTATCTGACTGTATTAAACCTGAGTGTATAGACTTTAATTCATCTGGTGTGTGCGATACTGCGATACTATTGTGATACTGCTATACATTTACTGACATGGGTTTTCATTATAGGCCATTTGGTTTGTTCAAAACTCCTTTTTCCATTATTACATAGTGCAATGTGAGACATGCTTATTACTGTACTGTTTGAAATACTTATTTTCTTCTCCTCATTGTCCATTGTGGTTAACTCATTACCATCCCCCCTCCCCCATTATCTCCTTGTACAATGTGTTATATGCTTATTAATACACTGTATGTAAAAAAAAATTTCTTCAATAAAGTTATTGAAAAAAAAAATGGTTACATCACCATGTCATGAATTGCACTGGTATAAGATATTTTTTTGTGTTAACATGTTTCGCATGATTTGCTTCATCAGGAGATACAGTATAGATAACCTTTCTGCAAAATAAATATTAAATGGGAACATATAAATATCATCCACATTTTAGGAATAACAATAGATAACAGGGAGTAAAAAAAAAGTTAGAGCTTCACTAGAAGTTGTGGTTGACACCTGACAGAGAAGTAACAAAATAATGAAGGTTTTCTGAAAAATGTCTACATTAATCGGTATGTGTTGCACAATCTTGATTGAGACCCTATGTTTTTGGGCATGTTTATTGATAGATAACAACAATGCTCCGTGCTGTCCTCTTCTAGGAGATAACTCCACACCACTGCAGTCTGATATGTCCCTATAAAATAGAGATGGTTGAATTGTTTTTCAAAAATCTTGACCATTTCAACAATTTCAAGTTAATTGCAAAGCCCCTGAACATGGTATCATCACCAAACTTGCTGGTGTTTGAATGATTGGGGTATACTACAAAAAAAAGTATTGCTCTAACACAAATTTAAAGTTTTTGCACAAATGAAGTTCAAAGTCAAGCAAACATTTTGAAAATTGGATTTTCGACTTGAACTTAATTTATGCAAAAACGACATTTGCTAGAGCAAAACTTTTTTTTTCAAATGTTCCCACAACCCTTCTCTACATCTCCAGCATTTTTGTAATGATACAATTTTCAGAAACTTTGCAATCAGCTCACAAAGTCAGCTAGTCGAAAAATTTGACCATCTCTACTATTGAATACTTAAAAATAGAGTCTATCTTTTTTATCTTTAGACTATGTCCCTACTTTAGCGATCTCTGGACGGTGATCACTAGTTTTTTCTATGGCAAGTGATCGGGAGCATTCTTTTCACCTGTGACCTTCTGCTGATCACGCTCATAGAGAATGAATGGGGATGCATTAAAAAATCTATGAATTGAGACACAATTTTTAAACGTGTCCATCCATGTCTATGGGCACAGCCGTGATCAACGGTCGATCGCGACTGGGGAGAAGAGCCCATTCAAATGCATGGGCGTGATTCGCCGCATCGCGATTAAATTCGTGGGTGATCACGGACGATCGCCAAAGTGGGGATAAGCCCTTAGTGGTCATTGAAGACTACATATAGATTCGTTATGTGTAAATGCTTTTTTATCATCTGACTTTAAACTTTTTAAATAGGTTGGTCTTTTGCATCTAGACTCCTTGTTTTGCAGTGTTTTGTTTTCCCTTACATGTATACTGATGTTTCAAGTGTAACAAACCATTTTATTGTAGGTTTTCTAAGCCATATAAAGTAAAATGTGCAGTAAAGATAAATATTATTTTTTATATAGCCAAAATGCAGCATATTTCATTTCGTTATCAGAGCATATTTTGTATTTGGAGCACCAAATCCTTCTCGATGTAACAATGACCTTGGGCAGAGGTTTATTTAGTTTGGTAAACAGAAAGCATTTTGGGTAAAAATACATTGTACATCACCTTTGCCTGGTGCTTTTACATAACTAATGCATGGCCAGATTATCAAGGTCCTCTGAGTACAATCATTTTACATAAACATGTTATGTGTTTTAAGTTTTGGAGTAGTAAAGCTGAAATCTAAAGTCCGCCTTTTTAAATATAGAGTATATTTCCTTTGTGGCAATCCACAAAGGAAACCCTATTATAAGAAGGGTTTATATGCACATTATTTTGTGAAATGAGGAAGGTCTATGATCATTGCAATGCTAAATGTTTGATGCTTAGGTAGTAAGTACATGTCATGAAAGCACAGAGTATGAGATGGGAATTTAAAAAACTTTAATAAATCGAATAAACTGTACACTGTATATATTTATCGAATTTCCAACCCAATACTTTGGGACTTTTAGTTGGTACTCTCCCGTGAAAAATTCAAAACACAGCTATATAAATGTATAACATTAAGCAGCTTAATAATATTCCAGATCCACAACAAAAAGATTCAGAATATCCATCATAAAAAAAAATATATGTTAGGGCTTGTGTCCACTGCATTGCAAACCCACAGATGTGGGCACGCATTTAAATAATTGTGATCCACTGGCGCATCACCAAACGTGAGCTCCTAAGTCATTGCGGTGGAAAAAAAATTGGGGCGTTTACAGCCTCACTGTGGCATGGTTATACGCCCTAGAGCAATCTTTATGCAAACGGAAAAAAAATTGCAGTTTGAGAGTCATTGGACATATAGCCTAAAGAAGCCTGTGCTCCAGCATAAGCTTGGCACGACCACCTAAAAAATTTTTAAAAAGTACACACAATTATTGTTTTACAGTACCAAAAATATCCAATACATATCACATTGCTGTAATAAACACTCACAACTATATTAAGCTCTTTTCACCTTTATTTTGGTAATACCAAGCCCATCCACCTCCCTCCCATTTAGCTCTTTCAGTCAGAGCCTGCTTGATTGTTAGCATCTCTCTTGTCTGGTTCACGACTATCCACTTTATGTATTTTAATGCATTTTCATGTAAACAGGCACATTGGTTATAATGTGCACATTTTCGATACCCTAAACATGTGGGCCCAATGTGCATTACAACACATGGGTGTGTACCTACTATTTTTTTTTTATATTATAGCAATTTATTTCATCGTTTTTTCTTAATTAGTAGGAAGTAGTGATGACCAATCCGTTTTGGATCAAAGTGACGTTACGTCGGGATAGAGAAACCGGGAACAGTGCGTTCCAAGTACCGAAAGTGACGTCAGTGTCACTGACTTCCGTCTACCCGTTTTATTTTGATTCAAATTCCCTGTGAACAGGTTAAGGAATTTGAATCTTCCCGCAAACAGGCGGACAACTGACTTTTCTAAAAGTCCGATCCACCTGTTCACGGACGGACCTGGCCAAAGTTCGGCCATGACAAGTAGGAAGGAGGCACATCATAATAGATAACTTAATCCAGCCTTTAGTACTTATTTGATGATGCATTGTACTTTATTCTGCACACAAATTAGTAGCTCAGATCTTAGTATCCAAGGATATAGGCATAGTATTCTATTTTCTATTGTAGAATGTTACATGTGAATGCACTTTGAAAAATCAATATATTTATCATCAAACCAAACTTATTTATTAAAGTCACCCTATCAATCAAGAAATGAAAGAACATATTTCACTGTTACCTGTAAAAAATGCTTATAATGTTTTATGATGAGTGATGAGCGAGAATGTTTGTCTGAATACGTGTTCGGCTCAAGCATTGCCATGCTCGGCGCATGGCGCTACTCGGACGAGCACCTTGTGTCTTGCTGTGGTCTGTGCCCTGCACATTTCATGGGTTGTAGACTGGCAATCAAGTTTCAGGTAAGTACTGCCCTTACTGTAATGTCAGTAGCCATGTTAGGTGGACATTACAGTGATTAGCTGGCCGGAACAGGTTATCATAAGCTATATAGCAATTGGGGGGATTTGGAGTGAATTTTAGGTCAATTTGGGTGCTGTTTCTATCACTTACTGAACTTTTCCAATGAACCAGGCACCCTTCTCTCTTCCGAGCAAGGGGGTACCTGGTTGCCTCCCATTAACTATTAACAATATGTTTGACCTACAGTTCTTCCCACAAACTATATGTCTGCCTATAACTGATGAAGCATGAGAAAAGCAAAATGTATGGCTTAATTAGTACAAAATATTATACTGATATTGCTTTGCATGATTTTACCCTAATGTCTATAATCATAAGCTATATCTAAAATAATAATATTAATTAGTATAACTATCTGGTGTATCAGAAATGAGTTTGAAATGATAAAACGTTCATTTTGTCTTAACATAACAGCAAACTCTCACTGCTTCTTACTAATACAAGATACTCAATAAGTATCATTTAAAAGAACAATTTATTTTTTCTTGGTTTTGATTGCAGGGCCACTATTTCAAGGTAAAGATTATTATAATCTTATCACATTCTTTGCTGATCAATATTGCAAGCAGAAAGAAAATGAGTTTTGTATGTTAAGCAAACTCGGTTAGCTGACTGAAAACAAATCAATCTTTTTCTTCTCTCCCAAATTTGTTAGAGCTAGATGCAATAGAGAGCTGGAGAGATCATATCAAGCTCCTTCAAGTGTCTTTTATTTTTTGGAAACTCCAGATCAAACTGGCCTCTATTGGAATTGAACATTCCAGGTCAAAAAAACGTCAGTCTGTTATCATAGACCTTTACTTGTAAGGTTATTCCTCAGTTCAACATTCAGAATCTGTTTTCAAAAAGTTAAATTAATATACTGTACACATGCTTGAATGTTATAACTACCAAAGGTAATCTGGATTGTCTACTGTATTTCCTATATATTTTTTTTGCACTATAAGACACAACCCATAGTTTTGGAGAGAAAAAAATAGAGTCAGAGACATTCATATATAAAATAAATATACAACATGTTCCACCAAAGAAGGCAGGTCATGTCCATGCAGCAATCACTGTATATTCCTCCAGCCAAGCTAAAAGCCCAGTGCCAGAAGGGAGGTTCTTTTATTTTTATAAACAATTTGATTGAGTTTTTCAAATTTTTCATAAACATACGATACAGAAGTTTTTACAGGCAGGTTTATGAGTAATCAGCACGTAGGCTGGACGAGCACTCTGTAGCATATGGGTAACAGCCACCGCTCCCATACATTTTCCCACTTGTTGTTCTCAGCCTGGCAGCACGCAGGAGACATGTATGGAGCGCCGGCCATCACTGTCAGTGGCGCCGGGCGCTGCTCTTAAAGGCGCCCAGCCAGGCGGGCGGCTTGGTAGGTGTAGGTAGCGAGGTGGAGCTGAAATTAAAAGCCTAAAAAAATATAATAAAAATTTTTTTTTTAAACAGCTGTTATGGCGCCCACTTTCATGTGGCACCCTATGCAATTGCTTCAACTGCATATCAGTTAAAACGACCCTGCATTTCCCTCTTATGTCAGTCAGTGCATACTTAGATGGTGGGAAATGTAAACTATTTGGCCACATTATCAGGAGAATTTAAGGGGCATGGGAATTTCCGAGGTCACTGAGGGCATACCAGGTGGAATATTGGTGTTTAATCATCAATTCTCTGATTTCCTGAGGGGAGAGAGCAGTCACTATGTATTTGCGCCATCTGCGGAAAAACCTAGTCACTGCTTTATCTGATTGATTTTCAGCTGCCAGCCATTCTATATTAAACAAGTCACATAGTGAGCGTTGTAACAAGGACCAGAAGGCCAAGAAAATGGAAATGCAAAAAGTCATAATAAGAGTATACATTGCTGTTAAAAGGGCTCACTTTTTTGCGAATGTAGCTCCATCCCGCCAGAGGGAACTGAGCAGAGAGATGAGACAGGTGTACAAAAAAACCTGCATCAGTACACGTTGTTGCAGCTTGAGAAGACCCAGTCTCTATTGACAGTTGTTCTAACGTGGAGATAGACGGGACAAGGGGTCAGGAGCAGGTGGTCGTCTGGACGGCGATTTGACACCCTGGTCAGGTTGCAGTCCTAGAGGGTCAGGATTCAAGGAGGAGAACAGCGATCCCAGGAACAGGTTAGCTTTTTCTGGGTCAGCGAAGGAATGTTGCTCCCCATCAGGGGTTTGAAAGGATAGCTGTGCCAGATAAGCCAGAGTGAAGCATAGCTTATTTGTAAAGAGCCAAGAGCAGGCGGACAAAAATGCTATGCTCTCTGCTCTGTTCTCTAGATCATCCAATTTAAGCGTTATTTCTGCAAGCTGTTGTTGCACAGTAGAATGTGAGGACTGTTGCTGGGTTGAGTCTTAAATGGGAGATACTCTGGACTTCTACTCATCCAATCGTTTGTTTTGCTCTGCCAGCTCATATTTTAGTGCCTGGATGCTTTTGTACACAGCAGAGTCGACATCCTGCTGTATAGTGGGTTTTCGCAAATTGGCTACTGCCTGTGCGATTTTTGTGTGTTCCACATCTGGCACATCATCTTCAGACTGTGAGAGCTCCTCCATGGAGCGTGCTGGAGCCATCTTTAATATTTTTGTGTGTGGAGTGCCAGGGCTTTTATGAGCTGCTGGTTGTGCTATGGTGCGTGGTGATGCCAGAAAGCGGTCCATCTGACCTCCGTGGATGGCTGGGAGATGTAGTAGATAGGGTTGTCAGGGGCTGATATGTTGCAGCTTTTGTATCTAATTTGCCTCTGGGTGTGAGAGCTCTCTGCCGCTGCAGCTCCTACATCGGACACTGGAACCGGAAGTCAGAAGGGAGGTTCTTAGTGTGCAGGGCTCAAACTTTACCATGTGCCTACACACTAGCAGTACCCATTCTCTGAACCCACTTACCAACATATGGAGAGAGACATTTTACAATCTGGCACTTACAACTTAGCACCTGTTTACATATGGGAGTAGAGATTAGTTATTTTCTCATATGTCCTGATATGGCGACACTACGCATGCACTGAGACCGTGGGAACCGATGGGAAGATATAAATCTACCTGGCATCTGAATCTTCATTTAGTCGCCGGACTTCGAACGACACAGATTGTCGCTGGAGCTTCAGGACAGGAGTTTTACAATGGTGGTGTTCTGTTCAGGTATTTATGTGCAAGTTTAGAAATCTTTTTTCTATGCCTAATCTTTCAAAACCCCCTCTGAATTGGTAAGAGGTCTCTGATCTCTGTATCATGCAATAGGGTGGGGAGTGGGATTTGGGGGTCCTCCTGTTAAATAGGAACCCAGGTTCCTAATGAGCCCTAAATGAATGGGGGAGCGTTTAAAAATCCTGTTACAATTTAGCGAGACATGATTTTAAACCGCGCCCCCATTCATTCTCCATGGAAGCAATTGGGCGTGATCCTGTCTGCCCCAGTCACTTTCAGAAAAATGCTCCCCAAAATGGGCCCAAATCACACCCAATCGCTAGCAAGAAAAATTGCTAGCGATCTCTGCTCCGCAATTAGAATAGCCGGTGATCACCTTAGTGGAAACATGCCCTAAGGGACCCAGGGTATATACTAGAACGTAGACACAGGTATACACTATAATGTAGAGCAACAGTGAAAAAGCCAGAACATTTCATGGTCAGAAACACTAGTACTACACTAGTTCATCAGGGCTTACAATAAACTAGAAAGATAAAAAAACTGAATGTTAAAACATGTATCAATACTGGGGTTTAAGGTGTCCAAAACACTTCTCTGAACCAAAGAATATTATTATTATACAGTACACTGATAAAATCGTATAAAGCTTTATTTTCCTTGTTTGAACACCTTAAATCCCCAGTATGGTATCAACAATGACATTATGGTTGGCCAACTAGGGAAACAAATAAATTGCTAAAGGGAAGAAATTCCCTAAGAAATTCATTGTCGGCATATAAAAGCATTGTCCCATAATGTGTTTATTTTGCATGTTTACCTATTAAAAATGTATTAAATATTTGTATGTATTCTAAAACGTTTAATCTGGTAAGCAGCCTAACCTCTCTATGTGTCATGTGGATGATTTGTCATTGGTAAAGAAACTAGGCTATATTTAAATGTTTTCCAGTCTAGCAATTTTCCATTTACATCTCATCCACTGGCAAACATATCTCATCCTTCTCCCTGCAATACCATTCATATGTTGATGACACCCAAATTTACCTTTTCACCCCTGCCGTATCTCAGTCTGTCCAGGACAATATCTTTCGCTGCCTTTTAGTGGATTATTTAAACTTAACCTGAGTAAAACATAACTCATTATCTTCCCCCCATCATATGACCATTACTATCCACAGGGTCCTGATATACTTGCTGACAATTTCTTGCCAGACAATCAAAGTTGTGTGACTTCCTTTTCACTCCACACCTCCTGTCCCATTAGAAACATTACCATATAAAATAATGTCAGTGCTGAGCTGCTTTAGTGTATCTAAGCACAAGAATAAAATGTCATAGATTGCAGCTCAATGATCCCGTGGAGCTTTCATTTATTTTCCTGGGTTTTGCTCACTGTGTGCAGCCCAGGTGTTCTGCCTAGTATAGTGCACTTATTTATAAAATGGAACAAACGCCTATTGCTATACAGCACAAAAGTAAAAAGCATTAAAAAATAGTTGCCATTAGTTGGTAATTGTGAACTACAACTATCAGCACACCTCAGCTCAGGAGCATAGAGCACAGAGCTTCGAGATTACAAAGATCTTGATGAATTCTGGAAGTGCCTTTGACCGAATGCTAGATTCAGTCAGTTTTGTAAAACAAAAGTAAATTGTTTTATCAAATTTGTACTTGGCTCAAATGTGAACAGTAGTGATGTCGCGAACTATCCGCGGCGAACACATGGCGAGTTCGATCCGCCCCTATCTTTTAGCATTGCAGAAACTTTGACCCCTGTGAGTCACAGTCAGCAGACATAATCCAGCCAATGAGCATCCCCCACCTCACAGACCCTCACACTCCCTATAACATAGCAAGTACAGGACGCCATTACACATTCTGCTGAAGAAGGAGGCAGTGTTAGGAGAGAGAGCTGCTGCTACTGCTATAGGGAAACCATTAGCTAGGGCAGTGTTCTGTGTGCTCTATCTACAGTCTTCAGTGCTTTGAATAGGCAGGAGTCTAGTTTGCCCTACTTTCCTCATTGACCAACTGCGTTCAATTCACTACCCCCCCCCCAGCTGATTTCTTGTAGGACCACTCTTTGCAATTATCAGTGGGCATGACTAATATTTCTCATTCATGACATATTATATTGTTTCCATTTTAAAAAGAAAATGACATTTCATAACTGTACTATATTTGATGTAAGGCAATGCAGTAATGAAACATCAACAATGAAAAAGCATTAGTGGCTCATTGATACCTTTTTTGGTTGACGTTAAAAACCATTGTTGTAGATTTCATATTGATAGCAGCTTTATTAAGCCACTTTTTTTGTCTACTGGTTCTATTCAAATCTTTTGCCTCAACCAGGAGGAAATGGTGACACACATATGCTGGTGGTGAATGACAGCTGCATGAAAAATAGTTATATGAGAAATATATCATATTCCTCTGCAGAGTGATAATTGTGTTGGAACTCTTTTTTCACCGTATTAATAAATCCCATTGACTATCATTGTAGAAATCCGTAGTGCGGATTTATTGCGTGCAAAAAAATTTTTGGGGGAGTTTTGCCATGGATCCCCCTCTGTCATGTCATTGTCCAGGTGTTAGTCCCCTTAAAATAACTTTCCCAACACTATTGTGGCCAAAAAGAGTCCCTTTGTTTTTTAACGTTCGCCTGCCATTGAAGTTTATGGCGGTTCGCCGGGTTCGCGCACATTTGTGGATGTTCGCGAACATCAAATTCCATGTTTGCGACATCACTAGTGAACAGTAACACTAACACAGAAGGTATAATTGACAAGGCTGCCAACAATTACCTACTTTATCCAAAACTGATTTGAGATCTTTTTCAGAAAGAAGGCCCCTTTATTACATTTACAGATCATATTATCCAGTACTTTAAGTTTTGTGGTATTGACAGTGTATTTATTTCATCATATTTGTGTGGTCTATGATTTCAGACCATAATGTGCCCCTGTCACTTTCAGACAAATTGAGCTGACCATAATCCTATAAAGTTTTTTCCCCACTTGAAAAGAATTTAAATGACTACAAAGTGGATATTTCCTCTCTCTCAGTTCATAAAGAATTTTATATTTTAGTCATTAGAGAGCAGTCTATAGCTGTCAATTGCTATTTGATTTGTTGTTTCCTTTAAACTGAAATGCAATCAACATGTCACCTTCAATAAGATAGAGCATCTATTATAATTTACAACTAACAAGAAATTGACTTAGTACTGTACACAATAAGTTGTATGAGAAAAAGGCTGCTGTAAAGGGGTTAACATCGTTTTAGTTGTAGAGAAATCCTAATAGAAGTGTATTATAAAAGAAAATAGATAAATAAATAAAAGGCAATACAAGGCTTCACTAAATCAATACCATTCATACCTGTAACCATACACTCACATTTTCTCCAACTAAATGGAGGTACACATTGAATGATATATTATGAAACATATATGAAATTCAATGTGCTATGAAATGTACTGTTTAGAGGTTTTTGGCCACTAGTAACATTTTACTATTTATGAATAGTGATGTCGCGAACCCGGATTTTGCCGTTCGCGAACGGCGAACGCGAACATT
>CM070033.1:129539449-129557739 GCA_036250615.1 Ptychadena robeensis
CGTTTAGTTGGAGTAATGGCTGCAAAGGGAGGAGCCACAAGCTACTAATACAAGGGTTATAGGGTGCATACTTATGCACATGTAAGATTTTCAGTTGTTGGGACATAAACCTCCTTTGTTTACTTAAATAATGAAAATATATCTATTTTTGTGTGTGTGTCTACTATTTGGAAGGTGTGCTTTACAAATTGGGATTTAGATGTATGTCTTATAAGGTTCTTTAAATGTTTTTTGCACACACAGTGACCATGTCTGGAGGGTTCACATACTTTCAGGCAGCACTGTATTATACCTATAATACCTACTCACCATGCACTGAAGCCAGGGAGTCACATATCCTATACAACCATTTAGTAGAGATGGTAAAAATGACTAGCTGACTTTGTGAGCTGATTGCAAAGCCTCTTAAAACGATATCAACAAAATTGCTGGCGATGTAGAGAAGGGTTGTGGGAATATTTGAAAAAAAATTGCTCTAGCACATGTAGTTTTTGCATAAATTAAGTTCAAAATCAATGTCGAAATTTAGATTTTTGACTTAAAAACTATTTGTGTTAGTGCAATACTTTTTTTTGTATACCCCCAACCCTTCTCTACATCTCCAGCAAGTTCAGTGATGACACCATGCTCAGGGACTTTTCAATTAAGTTTAAATTGTCGAAATTGTTTAATTTTTTAACAAAACATTTACCATCTCTACCATTCAGGCAGGCAACCAAGGACAAGAATGTCTTTGTGAGGTCTTATACCTTCAGAGTTGTCACTGTGGACATTGATATATAACAGCAACACATACCTAATGACAAACAGAGATGGTCGACCATTTTGACAATTTCGAGTTGATTGCAAAGCCCCTGAACATGGCATCATCACCAAACTTACTGGTGATGCCTCTAACACAAATAGTTTTTGCACAAATTAAGTTCAAAGTCAAGTCAAAATTTTGAAAAATTTAATTAAACTATTAAAAAATGACACATGCTGGAGCAAAACTTTTTTTTCAAATGTTCTCACAGCTCTTCTCTACATCTCAAGCAATTTTTGTGATGATACCATGTTCAGGGGCTTTGCAATTAGCTCACAAAGTTAGCAAGTCGAAAAATTCGACCATCCCTAATGACAAATAGTTTATATTTCTCTCCTACCACTCAGAGCATACAGCCTTGGCGATCCTTACCTGACATTTTTTATAACAAAACCTTGGCTCCTAGATGCGCATCACTAGTGCTTCGCATCCCCTGGCACTGACAATGCCCCCCTTTTGTCTCATCATAGGTGCCACACAAACTATAATAAGTTTTACCCTGTTATCTCCTGTGTAAGTGACAAAAAGACACAATATGCATCAAGATTGTACAGGGCCTACTTCAGTTCTGTTAAGTACCACTTTAGCTAACATTAGTTTTCAAAGATTTTTTTTTTACTCTAAGCTTTGTAAGCGGCATTTATTACATTTTCATTCTGACGTTTATGTGCCCCAAAAATATTGGTTCTGGTGATTGGGTGCCACAACCATGTGTGTTGTAGATATAAAAATTTAACCTCCCTGGCTTTACACTCTTACCGTGTTGTTTTCAATAATGCAGAACAGGCAATCAAAGCAGAGTACAAAGTACAGAGTACACATTGATGTTGCCGAGGATGTAAGATGGAAAACCAACATTGCCTGCATTAACATGCAGGTCAATGGCGTCGCCCCCTCCCAATTCACCGGCATCAATGATGCTGAAGAGGCAGACCCGGAAGCGATCTGTGAGTCTGCCGATATTCAGGGGGCTTGCAGGGGATAGGTTAGTATCCCCGAGTGTAGCTCAGAGTGAGTTTGATTTGTAAAACAATTTGGCCCGATATACACTCAGTATACTGCCAAGGAGGTTAAAGAAACTTTTTATAATTGGCTTATAAAGATGAAGAACTTTTTTTTAATAATTCAAATTCTCTTTTCTACTGTAACTGAAACAAATTCAAGTTTGTACACTCTGTTTCATTTTTGATTGTGCTTTGGTAGGCAAGCCATTTAGGAATCAAGCTAATCTAATTGCCTTTGTTGTAGTTGGCCAACTTGCTTCACTGACAGCCATTGGTCAGCTAAAATCCAGTTAATCAAAGAATAGGTACAGATTAGTTAAATGTGTAAGCAGGAAATCACAGATAACGTAAGTATCAGTAGTTGTGTAGTGTAGTAGTAGTTTTTCTGTCAGCAATTGCTGGGGCATGTAGTGCCTTTTTTTTACTTATGTAAAGGCTACACAGGATCCCATGGAAGTATGCATCCTTCTCCCTTCACCACCATGGTTTACTTTGGGTATGGTGTTCTTCTGGTAATTTGCAGCATTGTTTTTGCGACAAACACATTTTTTGGAATTATAGCCAAAAAGTTCAACCTTGGTTTTATCAGACCATAAAACATTTCCTTATATGCTTTTGGAAAACTTCAGATGTGTTTTTGCAAAATGTAGCCTGGCTTAGATGTTTTCTTAGTTGGTAAAGGCTTTTGTCTTGCCACTATACTGTACCCACAGTGAAGCATGGTGGTAGAAGCATCATGCTTTTGGGCTGTTTTTTTCAGCTGGAACTGAGGCCTTAGTTAAGATAAAGGGAATTATGAACAGTTCCAAATACCAGTCAATATTGGTACAAAACCTTCAGGCTTCTGCTAGAAAGCTCAACAGGAAGAGGAACTTCATCTTTGAGCATGACAACAACCCAAAGCATACATCCAAATCAACAAAGGAATGGCTTCACCAGAAATAGATTAAAGTTTTGGATTGGACCAGCCAGAACCAAGGCCTGAATCTGATTGAAAATCTGTGAGTGATCTGAAGTGATCTGAGTGATCTGTGACAGATTTGGAGTGTTTCTGCAAAGATGAATGGGCAAATCCTGCCAAGTCAAAATGTGCCATGCTGATAGACTCATACCCAAAAAGACAGAGTGCTGTATTAAACTCAAAAGGTGCTTCAACAAAGTATTAGTTTAAGGGTGTGCACTCTAATGCAACCACATTATTTTATTTGTATATTTTTTCTCCCCTCCACCTAAAAGATTTCAGTTTGTTTTTTAATTGAGTGGTGCAGTTTATAGGTCACATTAAAGGGGGGAAATGATTCTGAAATGATTTATCTTTGTATCATTTTTGTACAGCACAGGAACCTGACATTTTACCAGGAGTGTGTAGACTTTTTAATATCCATTGTAGGTCTTTTATACCCTCTAGGGAAACACCACCAACCTTTGCCTAGGAAATAACCATACAGTTACAGGTGTAACACAATATTGTAAATTGAGGTGTTGCTGACAATATTGTACAGGATACGGATACACCTTAATAAAATGGAAATAGTTGGTGATATTAACTTCCTGTTTGTGGCACATTAGTATATGTAAGGGGGGAAACTTTTCAAGATGGGTGGTGACCATGGCGGCCATTTTGAAGTCGGCCATTTTGAATCCACCTTTTTTTTGTCAATAGGAAGAGGGTCATGTGACACATCAAACGTATTGGGAATTTCACAAGAAAAACAATGGTGTGCTTGGTTTTAACGTAACTTTATTCTTTCATTAGTTATTTCCAAGTTTCTTTGAGCATCTCTGAATGCACAACACATCGAACCTTGAGGCAGATGGGCTATTGCAGCAGAAGACCACACCGGGTGCCACTCCTGTCAGCTAAGAACAGGAAACTGAGGCTACAATTCGCACAGGCTCGCCAAAATTGGACAATAGTGGATTGGAAAAATGTTGCCTGGTCTGATGAGTCTCAATTTCTGCTGCGACATTCGGATGGTAGGGTCAGAATTTGGTGTCAACAACATGAAAGCATGGATCTATCCTGCCCTGTATAAACAGTTCAGGCTGTTGGTGGTGGTGTAATAGTGTGGGGGACATTTTCTTGGCACACTTTGGGCCTCTTAGTAGTAATTGATCATCGTTGCAATGCAACAGCCTACCTGCGTATTGTTGCTGACCATGTCCATCGGTTTGTGACCACAGTGTACCTATCTTCTGATGGCTACTTCCAGCAGGATAATGCACCATGCCATAAAGCTCAAATCATCTCAGACTGGTTTCTTAAACATGACAATGAGTTCACTGTACTCAAATCGCCTCCACAGTCACCAGATCTCAATCCAATAGAGCAACTTTGGGATATGGTGGGATGGGAGATGCATCATGCATGTGTAGCTGACAAATCTGCAGCAACTGCGTGATGCTATCATGTCAATATGGACCAACGTCTCTGAGGAATGTTTCAAGTACCTTGTTGAATCTATGCCACGAAGGATAAATGCTGTACTGAAGGCAAAATGGGGTCCAACCTGGTACTAGCAAGGTGTGCCTAATAAAGTGGCCAGTGAGTGTGTGTATCTATATATATATATATATACTTACACACACTTTGAAAAGTTACTTTTTGTAAGCTTTGCTAGTTTTAGAAATGATCCTTTGATCCTATGTAATTGCATAGTATGTATGAGATTAGATTCAACTGTAGGAAAAGCACATTCTGATAAGTCATAACATTGTAAATCTTTTTAAGGGATATAATTTTATTCATCAGTATATACCAAAGAATATCAGCGAGCTTAGCTTTTAAATCTTACTTTCCTCACACAATACATTTTCAATAGTCCCAAATGTTTTCTACTTATTTTTCCAGAATTTCCAGGGGTCTAGGGAGCTTTTTTTTCTGCATGGACTCCCTTCCATCAACGGTAGGAAACAGCAGAACTGATTGGAAAATATGGCCCATTATAATTCTCCAGCTAAAACTCTAACTAATGAATTATAAGAAAATGTTAGCTTCACTGCTCTTCAATTAAGTAGTCATGCTGCATCTTGAAAAGGTTTTGAGTGGATCACAAAGGCTTGTGGTTATTAGCTTTAACATGAAACAAAGTAACTCCATTTTTCTTCTTCTTTCTTTAAGAGGATTATTAATGTCCTTAGGAAATACTAAGCTTAATCCAGTTTGAAATAAGTTATGATTCTGTTTACCACCAAAAATAATTATTTCAAACTTGACAATAGAACACTTTTTCAAATATATCAAAGCAGATAAAGTAGAAGATAAACATAAATGACTACAAAATGATGGTCTCATTGTTAAATAAGATTATGTTAAATTAACCTGAAAATATTTTACTGCTGTTTCTGTTTAATTACTACTTGATAAATTTTTAGTACTACTTTATACAACAAAACTAATAAAACATAAAGGAAACTAGACAATTCTCTTAAGGATAACTGCATATGATTTTATTTACATGTTAATAAATAATTGTATGTTTATATTTCTGCATGGGCAAAGTATATTTTTATAAATCAGACCCCATCTAAAATAAAAAGCTGTCTTAAAGAACACAAAAAGTTTTGTTCTGTTACCTTACTTTTTCCTGCTGCCCAAATACAAACAACTGATGCAAAGGGAAGAGCCAACTGCAGGCAAATGTTTTCTCTGCAGTTTGCATGTCAGTTGGGCTCCAGCTGACCACTCATATATATTAGCTTTACCATTTGAGATCAGGAGGCAGGTAAACATTTAATATCAGGAGGCAGGTAAGCAGCCCAGTTTACTGTTTTGTTTCAGCGATCAGATGCTGCCCTGTATAGGGTGAGTTTTTTACAAAAATCTAATTCCCAGAAAAATATGGCAGGTGTTGTTTCCTGGGTTTGTACACATACCATTAGATAGAAAGCCTACAACACCTTCAGCATACTTATATGGGTTTCAGATCTGATGGCTGGTCTTATTTCAAGTCTAAATAAAGATGGCCATACACCTTTAGATCTCTCTGTCAGATAGCCTTTAGATCTACCAACAACTATGTAGTGCCGGCATTTTATCTTGATGATTTCTAGGTAAACTACCTCCAACAAATCCCTGATGAAGTCCCAATAGTGGGATGAAACGCGTCGGAACACTTGGAGTTGACCCTATAGGACTTTTTAATCCCTGGATCACCAGGATATGTGACGTATTTTAAATTGTTGTGTATGAATGTGGGAAGATCTATTGCCCTTGATTGCTAAGGCGACACCACTGATCTGTATATTTGAAGTATGGTGGAATATCAATATCGTGTATTTGGATTGTTCAAGATGTGCTAATAAATAGTAAATGTCAACCCCCAGACTGGAACTCGCTGTATATATACTCACCATTAAAGTCCATTTAGGGTTGGCCACCCTTTGGGGCCTAGTTCCCCCCCTTCTTCTTTTTATATATGTAGTGCCGGGTCCTCTGCGATTGAACACAGGTAGGCTTGATGGTTTAGAAAGTCCCTCATATTACATGGTTTTGGTAAAACAAAAGAAGATTTAAAGGAAAGGTGTATGGGGCCCTAATACTTCAATCTGCATTGTACTTTACCTATATTCAAGCCCCCTGCTTGAACTTTAATTGCCCTGAGGCTAATAACAGCAAATCTAAGGGTCTGCATACACCTATAGATTCCTCTGTCAGATTTCCTTTAAATCTCCTTTTGTTTTACCAAAACCATGTAATATGAGGGACTTTCTAAAAAAATCTATTCTACCTGTGTTAAATCGCAGAGGACCCTATACTACATAATTGTTGGTAGATCTAAAGGATATCTGACAGAATCTTAAGGTATATAGCCAGCTTAAAGGTAGCCATTAGTGATGAGTGAGCATGCTTGGCAGAATATGTGTTCAGCTCGAGCATTGCTATGCTTGGCGCTACTCCTCGCCATGTTTGTATCCATGCTAAGGTCTGCAACCCACACATTTCATGGGTTATAGACTGGCAATCAAGGATCAGGCAAGAACTGCCCTTACTGTAATGCCAGTAGCCATATAAGGTGCTCACATTACAGTGATTGGCTGGCCTGAACAGGTTATCGTGTGCTATATGGCACCCAATGCCATATGTTCGGCTCAGACAGAGTCAGGGAGAGGCTAGAACATATTTAGTTTGCAATGTAATTATTCCAAAAGTATGATTACATGTCAAAATAAATATTCATCCAACCCCGTAGTCTGCCCTATGTACAAACATGTCCCCGCACACATAAAATAATGGATACATATACCCCCCAATATCAACTGTAATCATGAAATAAATTGGAACAACAATTGTGTTATATTTACCCTTTAGTGGTTCCAAATTCATTAAACCCTTGCAATGAGCACATTAAACATCAAACAATTGTCAAACACCCAAAAAACACATATTTCTCCTCCTAAAACCACAACATTTATTAAATCCGAAAATCATAAAACAATAAATAGCACCTTATGTCAATAATAAAACCACACAATTTTATAAACCCAGTAACATCAAGCCAACACTATAAAAAAACAGAAGACCACCAACAGCTACTAAAAGATGAACCCCAAATCAATAAAACAACACAACTCACAACATGAAATCAAAGTTAAAATTAAATAAAAACTACATAACTCAAAAAATAGAGCAATAAAAATCTTCCAAATAACCTGAAACAAGCCATTCCAAAACATTAACCCCCTATCCTACACTAACCGATAATGCCACTAAAAACACACAAAGCTTCAATAAATTCAACAAATCAATGTTACATGTCATAATGAAATACATTATGACATATAAAATACAAGCCAAGCCGTACATTTATTAACACATATACATACATGGACAATATAATACATAGAACATATAACAGACCATATAAGCCAGTGATGGGCAACTGAGTTTATATGGAGGGCCACAAGTGCGGCCCTTGGCATCACTAAAGGGCCGCACATTACATCGATACAGACCCTCCCCCTGTCAACATATCTCAGCAGGCGGAGGACCAAACAGGACAGCACACCCTCCTGCCCCAGGGTGCAGCAGCCATAGCAAGAATTTTAGGCAAATGATTCTTTTTACCACATCATCCTCTTTATGCATGTTGTCTTACCCACGGTGTATATGCTCGAAAGCCTACTACCAATTAAGCATATTAGGTGATGTTCATCTCTGGTAAGAGAAGGGTGTGGGTCTAATGACATCAAACACCCTATATTAGGTGTGTCATAATTATTAGGCAACTTTCTTTCCTTTTGGCAAAATGGTCCCCAAACATGAAGGACTTGACAGGCTTAGAAAAGTTCAAACTAGTGAATATCTTGCAGAGGGATGCGCACTCTTAAAATTGCAAAGCTTCTGAGCGTGATCCATCGCCACATTCATTTCAAGCGTTTCAGTTCAACAGTCGTCAACAGTGTCATAAGAAGCGTGGTGGAACAACAAAGGCGCAAAAATAACTGCCCATGAACTGCAGAAAAGTCAAGCTGTGCAGCTGCCAAGAGGCACTTTGCCACCAGTTGGCATATTTCAGAGCTGCAACAATCACTGGAGTGACCAAAAGCACGACAAGGTGTGCAATACTCAATGACTGAAAGGCTGAAAACGACACCCTGAAAGAGAAACCAAGCTGTAAACGTCAGACTTGGGCCACACATATCTCAGACTGAATTTTCTAAGTTTTTTTATTGACTGATTAATGAGAGTGAGTCTTGATGGGCCAGATG
Organism: Ptychadena robeensis; assembly: GCA_036250615.1. Classification (NCBI taxonomy): domain Eukaryota; kingdom Metazoa; phylum Chordata; class Amphibia; order Anura; family Ptychadenidae; genus Ptychadena; species Ptychadena robeensis. The sequence goes on from CM070033.1 coordinate 129,547,970, forward strand.
GGATGGCACCGGCTGGATTGGTAAGGGCAGAGATCTCCAGTTCGACTCAACGCCAGCAAGGTGAAAGGTGGAAGTACTGGTTTGGGCGTTAATCATGAAAGAAATTGAGCTTGTGGGCCTTTTCGGTTGGAGGATGGAGTAAGCTCAACTCCCAGTCCTACTGCCAGTTCTGGAAGACACCTTCTTCTCAAGCAGTGGTACAGGAAGAAATCTGACACATCCTTCAAGAAAACATGATTTTCATCAGGACAATGCTCCATCACACGCGGTCCAAGTACTCCACAGTGTGGCGGTAAGAAAGGGTATAAAGAGAAAAACTATGACATGGCATCCTTGTTCCACCTATCTGAACCCCTTGATAACCCTGTGGTTTCCATCATCAAATGTGTTATTTACAAGAGTGAAAACAGTACAACCTCTCTGAACATTGTCTTGAGGCTGTGTTGCTGCGTCACGCAGTTGTATGGTGAAAGATCAAAAACACTGACAGAATCCATGTATGGGCAAGGCTTTGAGTGTCCTTGCAAAAAAGGTGGATAGATTTGGTCACTGATTTGTTTTTTGTTTTGTGTTTGAATGTCATAATCTTATATTTGTGATGTTGAGATGTTATAATTGGTTTCACTGGTAAAAATAAATAATTGAAATGGGTATAAATTGTTTTTTGTTAAGATTTGCCTAATAATTAATGCACAGTAATAGTCATCTGCAACACACAGAATATCCCCCTAAAATAGCTCAAACTGACAACAAACTAAAACGACTTCAAAAATATTCAGCTTTGATATTAATGAGTTTTTTTTGGGTTAACATTGAGACATGGTTGTTGTCACAAGAATATTAATTCCTCAAAAATACCACTTGCCTAATAATTCTGCACTCCCTGTATGTAGACCTGGTTTCCCTGATCATTATTGACAATTTTACTGATGTAGGACCACCAAAGTTGATTAGGAAAGCTGGATCAGCGTGTGACCACTTCACAGGTAAGTCGTTATGCCCTATGCATTAACAGTTAGGTTTTGGAGGCCTCATGTTGAGGACCAAGGGGGGCCGCCGAACAACACCCAATGGGCCACATGCGGCCCCCGGGCCTTAGGTTGGGCACCTAGGATATAAGCCACCAACACAACTATTAACCAATATACTGTACATACATTTACATTTCCATACCGGCTACGTGTAATAATACATTAATTATTACATGTAGCCGATAATTACATGACATATGTATTGCACAAGTATTTTGCAATACATAAAATAAATGACCAAACCCCCCAAAAAATAACAGTAAATAAATGTACATTTACTCTCCACTCCAGCGCTATAATCCAATCACTATAACATGCACCAAAGGAAATCTTGATTAAAAAAAACATAAAAAAATCCAATAAAAATAAAAAAATAATCCAACTTCCATTCCATCAGCCAGTAAAAAAAAAACATTAAAAAAATAATCCACTGATCACAGTTGTTCACTCGGGGATAGCTATTAATTTGGAGATCCCTTTGCACAGGGCTTTTTTTCTGGGGGAACGCTCCGGAACGACGTTCCCCCACCTTTTCTCAGCCCGGCCCGGAGGTCTGTTCCCCCTTGGCCCCCCTCTCCTCCTGCCCGATGTGAGCGTGGCAGAAGAGTCTGTGTTGTGCTTTCTGTAGCTCCTCCCGCAGATACGTCCTCCCCAGCCAATCAAACACAGGACAGGACACACTCTCCCCTCTCCAGCTGTGTAAAAACTTAGCTGAATAAACCTGTGTGACAGTGTAACTTTGAACATCCATAGCAGGAAAACCATTCATAGCTAAGTCTCTAGCTACAAGACTTATAAGTTAAATTTCAGCTAAAATACAGCTATCAGATATTGCTTCCCCATGAGCATAAAGCACTGCTATGCTGCATACATGCTCTCACTTATCCTTATTTGAACACATAGATCTTTGAAAACCCTGCATGGTAGAACCTTGACATCTTGGGGGTTACCAGTTAACCCCTGAGACTACATCCATGCAAATTTTCAGATCCCTGAGCACAATCCTTCATACTATAACCCCCCTATCATATATTGCTTGGATGTAGTCTCATTTTTTAGATTGCCAATTTTTTTCAGTTGTTATTGTTAAACGCATACAATATATGTCACTTGGATAACCGCAGGGAAACATTAATAGCTATGAAAAGTTGAAGATAGTGGTGTCACATTGCAAATTACTAATCCAAAAAAGGGTGTCGGAGCATCTGAGGGGGCGCGGGGGCGCAGGCCTGCCTGTGGATTTAGAAGAGCCCTTAACCCTATTGAACACCTCAAAAACAACCTATAGATGTTTTTTTTGAGGGGGTAAACACCAAAGTCTTGTAGAAATCCTTCCAAGAACAAAAGGGTGCCCAACAAGCTAATAACCGTTTAAAGACTCCATTAATCTTTTAGTAATACACAGCAGGTTTGTTCGGGCACAGTCTCAAAGATCAGGATCGGCATACATTAATCCACCCATACACCTTTAGATCTTTCCATACAATCTCCATTAGATCTACAAACAATGGTTACATGGTTTAGGTAGAACAAAAGTGGATTGTACAGAAATTGTATGGTAAGGTGTATGGGGGCTTATAGTCAAGTATTCTAACAGGTAGGGCTTTTCTCCTGCCTGTGCTGGCCGGCGCACGTGCCCCCGTTCCCCCGATGGGGAGCTATTTATGGAGTGGACACCCGGCATAAAATGGTGGGTAGGGGCATGGCCAGGGGAGGGGGGGTGAGTTCCACAACCTTTTCTCTGAGAAAAAAAGCCCTGCCTTTGCATCTCCACTAGCTGTTTGGTCCTGTTGACCATGTGTTGTTTATTATTAATTTTTGCCTTTTTGTTTCTCCTCTCTCTACTTCTTGTCTCTTGTCCTTTTTTCTTTCTGGAGTGTGATTGTCTGACCTGGGAGCCTCCCAACAGGGACACTGTCCCTGAATGCGAAAGGTCTCAACATGCCGGAAAAACGTAGGCAGATCCTCTACCACATGCACAAACAACACATACTGTACATCTCCTATTCATAAAGGAAAAACACACTTCCAAACAGACAAGGCACCTTAATTCACTTCTAATCATTTCCTTAATCATATCTTACACGAGCAACAACCCCACACAAAAGTCGAGAGGTGTGGCAATCAACTTGCACGCTTCAATACCGTTTCCATGCGTTGACCACCTTAGCGATATGGATGGCAACTATCTGTACCTTAAATGTTACCTTTATGGGTGACTGTTCACGCTAGCCAACATTTATCTCCTCAACCACTGACCTGACAAATTTCTTTCTAAGTTACTAGACCAACTTGACTCATTCAGAGTGGGCGCCCCCCTATTAGGAGGCGACTTCAATCTTACTTTGGACCCTGCCATTGATACCTCCTCTTAAAAATCTCCTCTTGCACTTTCCTCCCTCACTTATAAATTCCACACACTCCAACTTGTAGATATTTGGAGAATTTAAAACCCGACCACTAAGGACTATACCTTCTACTCCCCTCCTCAAAATTCCTATTACCGTATTGACCTATTTATCCTACCTCACCACTTACTCTTGGCCCCCATTGCTAAGATAGCCACGCAGATTTTCTCAGACCACTGTCCGATTACTCTCTCTGACCATCCCCAACACCCAACACCACTCCCGAGCATTTCAAGGGAGGCCTTGAAATGCATCCTTCGGGGCTGATTCATATTACATGGTTCCAGATTGAAAAAGGAACGTTCCCATCTAATATCCCCTCTATTACTGGAAATTCTTAGAGACTTAGAGACTAAACAGAAACTTACCAGGGACGCAGAGACGTATCACATACTGATGCAGAAACGCTCTAAGCAGCAAAAATTTATCAAACCAGCGATCCCGATCCCACATGGATTGCCTACTACGCCATGTATACCTACACAGTGATAAATGTGGGCGCCTTTTGGATCGTTCCATTTAATCGAAACAGGCACGGACGTACATACCTAAAATCCGGTTGGTTTCGGTAACGATGGCTCACTGCTCGACAAAAATTGCAGCGGCCTTCCATCAGTACTATGCTGAACTGTGCAATCTACCCACCTTCCGTTTCTGTCCCACTTCCTCCCCCTCCCTACAACAGTATCCTGACATGAAAGCACAAAATTCCAGAGGACAAACTTGATATCCTACTTACCCCATTCTCTTGGGAAGCCACTTTCTAATATGTCCCTGTGGGTAAAAGCCCTGGTCCTGGTCTTTGATTAGAGTGAATCATTTTCATAAAAGACAGATGTTAATGGATCCTACTACCACATATCCACACTGCAGCCACATGTGATCGATGCAAAGCCAAGATTACTTTCAAAGGCTTGTGCACATTCTCCATAATATGATTGGGTACAAATTGATGAAATACCTTGAAAACCTGTTCGATACTTGTATAATTGACTGAAAACTTCCAACAACAGATCATAATTGATCGTATTTATGCTTAGTTTTTTCATCACTTTTGGTAGATCAGGTAAAAAGGAACAGATTTTTAAATGAGTGACTTAAATGACAATTTTTAAAAAAATCTGACCAAAAATTGAATTTATACCAGTGGTGGCCAACACGTGCAGGCCTGGGCATCACTAAATAACATTCTCAATCTATACTGACTTGAATAGGCATTTTTAATGAAAAGAGGACAGCAGGTATAGCTAGAAGACATTTAACATGGTTAAAATCATACTTCAAGAATTAGGGAACACTGTAACATAGAAATGCACATTTGATGTCATGTACAAAAGCTATGTGCCTCATAGATATAATTGAATCCTTTGATTATATCTATGGGGCACATAACTTTTGGATCAAAGGTATATGCCTCTATTCTCAGGTCATGCATTTACCAGTCTGCTTATCCCCCGCCAACACTAGAGGAGGAGAAATGAAAAACTATGCCCTATGCAATAACAGTTAGGTTTCTATGGAAAAAAAAGTTTCAGGGGGTGCAAGTGGAGGACTGAGTGGGGCTGCCGAAGAATGCCCAAAGGGCCGCATTAGGCCCCGGGCCACAGGTTGGGCACCTGGGATTTATACAGTAGTCAAGGTCAAAACAGAAGAGCAATCAGACAAACAGATTGTCACGGCGGGTGACACCAGAGCAGCAGTGACACCGTTGAATCAAAGCTGTGGACCCACTGGACCAACTTGCACGATTGGCAGGGGTGCACACAGAGTCTAAGGGATTACCTGGTATTCACCAGAGCTCCCCGCGAAGGGAGTTGGATTTGGCAGCAGGTAATCCCCAGGTTGCGGTCCCCAGAAAGCACCTGTGCAAGATGGCTGCTGAACCAATACATAGTACCAAGGGTTCAAGAGTGAGAGAAGTCCGATAAACAAGCCAGGGGTCAGAAGCCGCGGAGTGAGGAGAGATACCGGGATGAAGTGCCAAGGATCAAAACGTAGGAGTAGTCCGAGGAACAAGCAGGGGGTCAGGTACCGGGAAGTCAGGCAGGTAATACGAGAAGCAGGAAGCAAACACATAGGAGACCAAAAGCTCAGGCGATTTCATTTAACATGATCTTTCCATATAAAGGCCAGGAGGGAGGAGCAACCGAGGGGTAATGCAGGACCATAGCATCCAGCAGAGGGAGCTCCAGGGCTGGAAACTTAACGCCTGGTGTTCTGTGACACAGATAAGCCAAAGAATGAGAAATGAGAAAGAAAGAAGTCAAGCAAAGGTGAAAGACAGAGGTTGGTGCGGGTGACCACTTACATCCCTAGTAGAAGCATGGCAATGGTATAATACTCTAGAAGACATTACAATTTTACTATAAATCCTATTTGAAATATTTTACAGTTTTATCATTGACTAAATGGGTGGTTCTATCAAGGCCTGATATAAACAAAAATGCACTATATATCTTTACATGATAACCAGAAATTCTAGGACTCTTGGAGTTCAATTAAAATTCTCTATTAGCCAAGTAATTAAAGAAGCAATGTTTTGAGATGCCTTACATTCCCACTTCATATTTTTTTAGTATTGCCAGAGAATTATGCGTTTTGTAAATATAATATATATATTTTTTTTACGGGAGGGGGGGGGGGTTCAAAGCTGCCGTAAATTGTATTTTTGCTTTGGGCAGCAGGTAAACTATCAGCCTCACGCTATTATTGTGAAAACAAATGCACTGTTATAATGTTACTGAAGGTTTCTGTAGCCAGTGGCATTTATATGCTGGTAAACAGCATTGCTTAATTTGCTTTTCTATTTTACGTACGTGTTTTGTGTTTTTTATTTATTCCAACCAACCACTAGAGGGAATCTGTTCCTCCATATTTTACACTTTGTTCTATTTCAGGTACAAATTGAGAAACAAGTCTCTAAATCAGTCTTGTCAATGACAGAGTAAGCTACTATTTCAGAGGTAAAATATTAATAAGCAAAATGAAGAAATAAATATTTAAAAAGACTTCCAGACCCTATTATAGAGTCCCCTCATGTTTCGTTTTATGTGCTTTTTTGTATTATGGATCGATTTCTGATTATATTGTAATAAGGCGAGCATGTACAAAAATCATACGCCATGCATTTTTATTGGGTTATGTAGTAATTGTTGGGATATAATTGGCATGCTGATCTTGATAGTTATTGATAAAGTATATTTTACTTTTTGTGGTGCCTGGCTAAAAATATAAAACATTGTTAGGATTTTGTGATATATATATATATATATATGTTACAATTCTATGGTGAATGTTAAAACAGAGTTTAAGCCTTACTGATGCTTCTTTGTTAATACATGTGTTACTTAAACACATGATATGTTTGCATATCTCAATACAATTCACTTGTGCATAAGTGATGAGCAGCATAGGCAATATTCGCATTTGCAAAATATCCCCAAAAAATTGGCCTAATATCCGTAACTAAATTTTAAGATTTAAGGTAATTAAAGAATTTGTGGTTTCCAGAAATTATTTTTGCTATTTTTCCACCAAAAGATTTTTGCTATAAAAAGTGCAGATATTCGCAGATTTTTGCGACCAACACTTCTGAAGTAAAAATCGTGAATATTCTTGATTAGGAAGATACAGCACTATATTGGAGATTTTCGTTGAAAATGTAAAATTTTAAAAATATTTGCTATCAACACTATTTTGTATGTGAAATTCCAGAATTTGAGCCTTTAAAAATGGAGCAGACATAATTTTAGACACAGAGCCGATGAGAATACCAGACTCAGATATATAGACTCTGATAACCTTCATTGATAAAATCAACAAGACATAGCTTCTAACTCTTGGCTTCCCTTGCTTTTATAGTGTAAGTGTAACTATTTGCAGTCAGGCTCGGAGTCCATCAGCTTAAACAGCGACTTCAGTAATGGCAGGATCAACAGTGCTAGCAAGAGGCAGCAAGCAGGAGTATAGTTAAAAACAAGCAAAGGTCGAAAGCTGATGGTGTCAAATCACTAGGGGGCAAGATGAAGAGTAGTCAGGTTGTCAAAGCCAAGGGTCAGTACACGAAGGAAGATGATGAAGGCATAAGCAGGATACAGACTAGAAGCACAATAATCTGGCATTGAAGCTAAGCAAGGACATGGCTTTTATAGGAAGTACATGGGAGGGGCCAAGGGTTAAGGGTTCAACGAGAACTAGGTAACAAGGTGTCTTTGTACAAGGTATCTGACAAGGTATTAAACTAAACATTCTGGTTGCTCATGGGACAGAGCTACAGCCAGACACCGAAGCATCCTTGGGTTCGGATTATGACTGTAAGCATAGTTCACTAGAAGAAATGGAACAGAATGGAAGTTTTTTTTTTATATTATATTGAAATGCCTTACAGAAGACTGAGGCCAGATTAGACCATAATATATTGTTGCACCACCAACTGTTTCATTGCTCAGCTTTCCCTCACTAACTTAAGTACGGTTGCTTATCGCTAGTGTTATATGACCTGCAGCACGTGAAGCTTATTCAGCTGGTTCATCTGGTTTAATTAGTAAGGATGGTCAAATTTCTACTTGCTGACATTGTGAGTTAATTGCAAAGCCCCTAAACATTGTATCATCACCAAAGTTGGTAGAGATGGGTTGTAGAAACACTAGAAAGGGAAAGTACAGCTCTAGCATGTGTCGTTTCAAATTAAATTCAAATTTTAGTGGAAAACGTTACTAAAAACTCGCAAAACACTTTAGACTTTACAAAAAACTTCATGTGCTAAAGCACTACTTTATTTTTGGTAATGTTCCCACAACCGTTTTTCAGCACAAACACATCTCCAGATATTTTGGATGATATTCCATATTCAGGGGCTTCATAATTAACTTGCAAAGTCCAGGAAAAATGTGTAAAATGTCCAGAAGTAGTGATGACCGTTCGCGGACAGGTGGACTGGACCTAACTGAAAGTTTAACTCTGTCAAAATACAGGAAGTGACGTCTGCATCATCACTTCTGGTATTTGGAACTCAGTTTCACGTTCCAAATAATGGCAGTGACGTCGCAGACATCATTTCGTTTTTTTTTGATGTGTTAGAGACTGGAGACCAGAGTCTCTAGTGAGACTAAAAAATTATCCAGCCGGACAGATCTGTGATCTGATCTGGCTTGCGGAAGAATACTAACATTAATTCTAGCTGGTGAGCGAGACGGGTTGAACTCCCGTACTGTTCACTGGCAAGAAGAAAACCGAACATGGCTGCGGACTGTCTGCTGGTGACCACTGCAGCCATCACTATGCAGAAGTTGGTGCTGCCACCTGAGCGTCCGAATCCAGCTCCAGCCTACCACTTCCAGGCAGATTCAGGATTACCACTCAGTAGAACAGATACATCATAACACCTTAGCTCATTGGCAGCAGTCCTCTCTCACAGCAGACTTCTTAGCAGGAGTGTCTTCAGCAGAAAACAAACCCAGTAGTATGGTTTTCTTATAGAAATAATTTGGAATATGGTGTGCATTGACACTAATAAGTGTGTATTCATGGTTAAAAGTCTGTGAGCTGAAAGTAAGCAGATGCTGTGGTTAGAGAACAGATACCTGGATAAAGTAGGAAGAAAACTATCTCAAGGTTAAGGTTACAGTTATTTGCAGTCACAGTCAAATAGATGATATTTAGGTAACTGACCATCACATGTTATGTTCCGCACTTTTCAATACCGAATAAGTAAGACCTTCTGTTAGGGAGAGAATGGGTGTTCTTGAAACAAAATCATAATGCAAGTGCATTTTAAATGTGTAAATGTGTATGTATTTATTCAGAGCAGTGATGGGGAACACATATCTGTAACATACAGAACAGTTCTGTAAGTGGAACATATTGGGTGTTTCAGGCAAGCGTATGCAGTACAAAGCATAGAAGATCCTAGCTTGTAAATACATAATATATAATGGGGCATGTGGTGATCCAAAGCAGTAAGATAAAAACTGATGGCAGTCTGGGCTATGTTGCATATGCAGTGGGCTAGTCTAGCATATGGAAATGCGTACACCAACATATGGAGCTCAGTGCACATAACATAAACTACAATAATGGTAGTGAAAGTCCATGTTATGTGATGCACAATGTAGAATAAAGTAGCTTAGAGCATGTAAGGTGCGGTTATGAGTATGAATTGTAGCAGTTCAAAATATTAATCAAAGCAATAGAAGTTCTTTTGGGGTTGTACTTATTTCACACTCAGTCGGCAGCAACATCACCTGGAAATCTATGCACAGCAGATACAGCGGCTTGCAAAAGTATAAGTCACATTACAGCCACAAACAGGAATCAATTTTATTGGAATTTC
>CM070033.1:129564471-129583997 GCA_036250615.1 Ptychadena robeensis
CCCCCCCCTGTGGAGTGCCGTGATGATGTCACATCGGTGCGGCGGCAGGAAATTTGAAAGTAAATCACACAAAAACAGTTTTCTATGAGGGTGCCATAAGGAATTGTACTGCATACAGTGATTTATCGAAAACTATTCAAAGTAAATAAAACACGAAATACATTTCCAATTGAATTATAAACAAAATATAAACATAAATACATACTGTTTTGAAATCTATAATACAAAAAAGTAATAAAGAGGTTTTATCATTCAAATGATAACTTTTGTTTATTTTTTTATGTAATTTCTTAACATAATTGTTTGTTTCAAACATTATTATATTCAGGATGTCTACTAGACCCTTGTACGGACATATTTTGGGAAGTTACAGGCCTACAACATAAAAAAATCCATTTAAGTCTATGGTGCGGTTTTGGTACAGAAATTTGGACGCTGGCGCTAGGAAGGTTAATTTTCTGTAAGATTATGAATTTTTCTTTCCTTTTTTAATAGTTTGCCTTTAAACTGTACCATGCTGTTTGCTACTATATATGGAAATGTTTTCCCATTGAATCGAAAACGTTAATGGGTACTTTAAAGCAGGTATGTACGGTACGGTATAAAGTATGGTATTTCTTCAACTCCCTCTAATCTGCCCATGCAAAGTTATGTAATTTTGAAGACACATTATGTCATTTCGAAACCCATTAGTATAGAAAAGAAAAGTTGAATGATGATAAAAGCCAAAAAGCTTTAAGGGAGACACAGATGTGAGTAACATTTGCACATAAGCATCTGCTTCCACTTACTTGATAATAAAGAATTATTCTGCAAACCAAGTCAACCATATAAATGGCAACTTGCCATATAAGCCATATAAAGTCAACTCGCAACTGAATTTTGAAATTACACCACAGAGTTCTGAGACTTCTAAGGTTGCCTACATGCTATCTTCTAGACGTTTTGTACAAATAACGCTTGAAAAACTTCTTTCTCTATATTCATAAAATCTCCAAATTAAATGAGTCCTGTAACAAGGTTATTTCTACAGCTATGCATGGTGTATAATTATATGTGCCAATTAAGATGAGTGTTTTTCTTACACGTGGCTAGTGTTGGTCAGCAACATGAATATAAATGCTGATATGCCTCTAGTTCATCATTTTACAATCTAATTACTGGTGAGCAGGGCCAGAGATGAGAAGAAAAAAATATTGAGTTCTCTGTTGACTGACGTACTATTTGCCTGCCATCAATGTACTGCTAAGATTAGACATTAATCCTCAAGGGAAGGAAGGTTTCTTATTCCTTGTCGTCTAATCAAATATTTTCCATATTATTCATGTATCTCTGCATTTTAATAACGCACTGTGCAGCTGCTGATTGCTAAAAAAATAGAAAAAGTAATAGTCTCTACTCTCCAAGAAAATATCTAAATCTATGAATGTTTATGCTTACTTTAACACTAACCTTGTAGACAACTGTATTACATGAAATATTTTTATAAAGTAAACCTAGAATTTGTATAATGCTTGGGCAGTTCCAACTCCCTTGAAATTATGTTACAGCAACATGGGTCACGGAGGTCACCATAACCCTGGTCAGATGTGTCATAAAGTACTAATTACTGAAATTTCCATAGTATGTTAATGTACAGGTGCTCATTAGTTTACATGTTCTACCATGGAGAGCTTACACAATTTTCCAGGGCATGGGACACCAACAAGTTCTGTTAAGCAGGGAACATACGGCTCGATATAGGATATATTGATTGGTCCCTTTCAAAAACAGGGATGGCTGCATTAGATATGGGCCAGATATATGGCCGTGTGCGCGGCGCTCAAAGTGGCCATCGATCTGGCCGATATATGTAGGTGTGTTCCTTGCTTAAGTACCTAGAGGTCATTTGAAATGTTTATATGGGCATTACACCAGTCCTTCTACAACCTTTACTGCCATCTCTTGTTAATTTACTAGTCTCTTTATCCGGTTGTACACAGTCTTTAGAGTATGATATATATATATTTTTTACATTTATGATGTGGAATCATACGGCAAGAACACTGTGACAAGAGCTTGAAATTTATTTGTAGAGTTTGATAATAGACCTGAGTTATAAACATCCTCACGGCAGCTGCTGACCACCGGGTGATACTATATCATTTGCTGTGATGCAATATTTGATTAATATGTGTAATGTGAAATAATCCATCACTTTCATGATGGAAAAAGGGAATTATCTTTTCAATATCAAATATCCAGTCAGAGTTTTAAAACTACATTGACACAGCATTTCTGTTGATTTCTGTAATGCTTATTTGAGCCATTGGTTGAACAAAGGTTGTCCATATCTAGTTTTGGTGGGCCATATCTGCACACATTGGCACAAATTGGTTCATAAAATAATGTAAGTGTTTGAAAGCAACAGAGAAGGGGCAGAAAAGTGTTTAGGGAATGTTATGTTGAGGCTCCACTACATTTTGCCACATACACATGTTTTGTATATGAACATAGGTGAGCCTCAAACTTACTGCTCAAAAACACTCTGGAACATACTAACTGGTATTTACAGAGCTAAAAAATAAGAGGGTAGTTAACACCCAAACCACAATCTGAATGCAATATCTTAATGAAACCGTACCTATTGATTGACAACTAAAAATTACTAAATGTGTATATTTTAACTATTTTGTATAACAAGGGCAGGGTGCCCTATTTGCTTCTACAAACTTAGTTGGATAATTTTGGTGCTGTGGTGCTTAAATAAAAGCATTTGATTTCACTTTTTATGACGTTTAATAGATCATTACTGTCGATAAAGCACTATAAAATCAGTGTAAAAATATAATAAAAAAAACAAATAGCAAATTGTCAAGTCATGACAGCTCAGGACAAATCATCTACACCACCTTCAAAACCAAACTTGTCACCAAAGCTTTGCATAGCAAGCATTTAACACTCACCTTCCACAATACTTTACCAATACTTTACTGCAGTTTAACCCCATCTGTACTAAGTGGGACAATCCCCCACCCGGGACATCCACATTAACCATTGAAGACTGCTGTTCATCTTGAGAATTTTTTCATTTCCTAGGTCCCCTCACACGCTTATTGGACTGGTATGTTTGTCAGGGCTCATTGTATTTTGGTTAAACATTATGGACCTGTATTGTATTTAATGTTTACCTGTATTGTGAATATCTTTGCCATTTGCTTACTTTTTTATTGCTGCTTATTTTATTGAAAAAATACAGTTTCTCTAAAAAAAACATACTGGAACTCCTAAATTATGGCGAAACGCATTAACTTGTACTTATGGGGTGTCAATCATAGGAGATTGTAAGGCAATCTCGCCCTGAAGTAACATGTTCCTACTGTTGGCCAGACAGAAAGGGTGAAGACAGGACCCGTAATAATAATGGAGTAATGATTAACTATTTGTTTTTAAAGTGTGATATTGTAATAGCATTTTTGTATTTGGTACCTGAAAATTCCCAAGGATCAAGATATCCCAGCAACAGACAGGATCATAATCGGAACCTCTATAATGATGTATTGACGTGATGTTGGTACCCACAAATTTTAAACCCAGTATGTCTCTTTATTGTCCAATTGAATATATAAACAACTTCCAAGAACTTCAAACATGTCACTGCCTTTAAAAAACAATGGGTAATTCTTATATATCTTATATCATATTACAAAACTGATGAGAATTTCATATCTTATAAGATGTCATGGGTTACTGCTCAGCATATTTCAACTGTTTCACTGCTTGTTGTATAAAACTACATCTGTGCACAGTTCCAAACACATTCATAACATCATATTCAGAAAAAACTCCACCAATGATTTGATAGAAAAATGAACCAGTACCGTCTTAACAGATCACAATGTGTTAAAATCCCTGGATTTTGAAATACAAATCAATCTAGCCTGATGACAACATGTTGCATACATCCATGTATTTTATTGGACTTGATCAACACTAGTGATAAGAGGCATAGACAATATTTTTATTCACAAAACATCAGCACTAAGTATAAAGGACAAGGTTAACTCTTGGCTCGTGAGGGGTATCATTTATTGGATTGGTCTGATACAAAAACTTCTACATATCTGATAAATCTCATTAGTATTTTTGAATTTATACAGTCCATAGTAGTGAACAGAATACAAAAAAGACATGCAAACATAAAAAATGCTGTAGAGTAGAAACCTTACACTCTTTTATTGAAAGAGTTGTCTATATGCAAAGGACCAACACTTCTAAGGACTACAAAATATCAGCAGCAAGTAAATGTAACCAACAATTAATGTTTTTTCTTTCAATCCTTGCAAATAGTTGGATAACTAATTTTTTTTTTTACAAAACTGAATAAATCTTGCTAACAGAACAAACTTAACTTTTATGGCATATCACACTAGCAATATTAGAAGAAAGTAATAAATGCATCATCCACGATTTCTACTGTGGACAATTTAATTGAAGATCATTGGTACATGAATACAGAGCCCACCAACTTTAAGGTCAGAAACCTATAATTGCCTTAATCGTCGTACTTAGGGGCTCAATTCAAAAGCAGTATTTGGCTATGGCAGTGTTTTTTAAGTAAAGTGTCTGATCATGTACCTAACCTGTTCTCCTTCAATCATTAACCTGTCAGTCCCCCAATTTTTTTTTTAAATAATTAAAGCTCTCTATGGCTTTGTTGGTATGCCAAGGGCAGTGGCATATAATGGTACAAAAATCTCTTAGTTGGATTAACACATTTGCATTTTTGTTAATGCTTTCGTAATATGAAAAAAAATGGAAATGCGTCAAAAGGCAATAAAAGTAAAGGTAATGATGCATATCCGTAACCATCACAACATTCAACAACTTTTATTGATGAGTGTTATGGCATCATGGTGCATGTCAACACATGTTTATGTTTATTATGACATGCTTCTCAATACAAAGTTATGTGTGACACACATGAAAATGTGTATCTTACATTACATTAATTGTCAATCAAAGACATCATGCCTTTCATATGAAAAAAAGAATAAGTGTGAATAGAAATGCATTCACACCTATAAAGTGAAAAAGTATGGATATTTAAAAACAGCAGTTGCAGTCAAAAAGCAAGGTGCTTGTAATACACAGAGACAGAATGTTAATATTTCTAAAGGTCATCGAGTTTATTTTGTTTTCATAGTTTGCGGTTGTGTGTGGATAGCTGTGACAGTATTATTTTTTACAACTTTCCTTTTCGTCTTTTTCAAACTTTTCTGTAAAATAAAAAAAAGCAACATGGAAATTTTGAAAAAAGCTTGTTGCTTGGATCTTATGCTGATCATTATTCTTCAGATGGAAATGTACAAGATTAATAAACCCTACAGAAAAATAACCTTTTCTATGAAGTTAGTAATAAACACCCACATTTCCACAAAGAAAGCATACCACATTCATGGTTTCCTCCGTATAGACCTTCAAAATCCGCTTTTGTGGTAGCTGTCTGGTTCAACATTTATGAAGCACCCCAGGTAGTCACCCCAGCATGAGTTTCCAGCTATCGAACGCCTGCAGCATGTCAAGTTTCCCAGTTGCTGTTTGTGCATTCACCCATGGATTAATATGGTGGTGCTTGTAATATTTGACAAGCACCTCCCAAGCACCCACAGACAAGGGTGGGCAGGCACTTTCTGGGCTGGTGCAGACTTTCAGAAGCTTGGAAAACTGCAAGGAGGTGGAACCTGAAAGAATCAGTTAGGATGCTGATACAGTGGGTGGTGGGGGCTCACAAGGAACAGGTAATCTGCCCCAAGTATAGCTCGGGGAGGGCATACTTACCCTGACTCAGCTACACTCAGGGTGATTGCCAAGAAGGTTAATAAATGAGTAACACAGCTTATTGGACAATTTATACAGTCACTTGGGCTTTACAAGCAAAGAGCATTATGTAACTGTTTTCACAAGGGGAACATAGGTTTTGTTTGCAAAATTGTTCTTGAGTTAAGGTAAATGATAGTTCCCCCTATAAATGATCAATCAAAGATTATGTAGACCTTGCAACTATAAAGCACATTCTTGTTGATGACGCCAGGGATGTGCAGAAGAAAAACCGACATTGCCCCCCTAATATGCTATACTCTACCTCTAGCATTGTTAATATTTTTAGGAAAATCAATGCATATCCATGTGGCCTGAATCATGTTATACATTGTAGATGTGTATTATAAATAAAACTGATTGACTACTGCATTAGTGTACATCGTTTGAAATTTCTCTGCAATACAGAAGTGTAAAAGAACATGGCCTGCTTCACATTACAGTAATTCACAGATTACAATAATTCAGATTTTGTGTGTGTAAATGTGTATAATCTACATTTATACTTATAATTTATGTAAACGTAGTGTGTACATTTTAAACAACTCTTCCTGTGCATCTGAAATCTTAATAGATGTACAGTAGGAAAACATATAAATGCATAAACCCTTTTAGGGAATATTATAAAAACCTTGGTTTTTTTAAAGACACAACAATAGTACGGAAAGGCATGTCAAAATATGATAAAATAATGGAAAATTCTCAAAAACATAATAGAGCATACAATATACACAATTACTACACAATTGCTAATATTTTTAGTCACTGTAACTTTTTTTAAAAAGCCAAATATTAACATCAAAAAATCCAATGGGATCATAGTGTAATCTCAGAACACCATTGCGTAGTTTCAGGTTCGTTTAACATGTGTTCTATTCTATTTATTTTGGACTGTTATACTTGACTGTTACCCTGATGTACAAAGTAAAAAGAGGAAATCTCTCAAAATGATAATAATATTTGCCAATGGAACACGCAGATTTTCTTTAGAAGACAAGAAATTCATACATAGTCTAGTGATTACTGTAAATTATTAATTACCCTTTTTTTTTTCTCTATTATCAAGATAATTATGAAGGTTAGATCTCTCTATTAGAAATATAGATGTAAGCTATATTCAGTTAGAGCTATACATTTAAGCACACTTAAACTCACCTTATGTACTTCATGTCCTTCGTGGGCAATCATCCTATTTTTCGGATGATTTGTCAAAAAATATAAAAAAGTCTTACCCTCTTTTCAAAAAATGTCAAGCTTCTAACACACATCGGGAAATAGAAATAGGTCAGGTCATCATATCCACCATATGCCTATGGTGGTAAATTTCCCCCCTTCAAAAACAATTATATAGAGGCCTCCAATGGCCATACTTTTTAAAGTTCATTAATCCCCCCCCCCCCAAAAAAAAATCGATATCAAAATCTGGTGTGGAGGACAAAGTGGCCCTATATATCTTAACCACAGTCCTGAGAAAACAAATGGAATTTATAGAGATTAAACATGCCGATTACCACAGAAAGCGGGCAAGTATATTTTTTTAGGATTCAAAAGTGACCTTGAACCATGGGGACAGCTCAAGTAAGTAAAATAATAATTTAACAAATTTTATTTTAGGTGTTCTTTAAGAAAGAGAATGTCTTGTTTATAATTCTCATCAAAAACTGTTTTGAAAGCAGTTATTTTCTGGTAAAATGTAAAGTATTGCCTATTCAGGGGAATGTTGTAGTTGTTGGCTGTTTGATTATTGTCCTTTTGATATTTAAATACAGTAACCGCACTACATGCTTATGCAGCCATTAATTTCTCCTGAACCACCCAAAGATGAGCTTTGATATCTTTTTCTTATTATAGATTTTAATTAGCAAACTTCACTGGAGTACGAAGTTCACATAAGTACGGTTCAGGAATTTTTAAATGTGTGTTAAATGACTACAAAGGCAAAAGGCTACTGGGTAAATTGAGTATTGGACCTATAAGTGCAACTGCATACATTTTAAAGCTCAGCCTTTGACAAGAAAGCACTAAGCTATAGACTGATTGGGTTAAGCCTATACAGTTTAAGAACCAAACATCACTTGAAGCCTCCCTGAAAGTAGTTTATACGTTACTGAAGTCATAAATGTGTCACTTCAGATTCTCGCCACAACCATTAGCCATATATTGGTGCTGAAAGGGCTAAGAAGCATTATAACTAAGAAGATCTGTTAAATTGGCTTGGGAAAGGACAACAATATCTCACAATAGCAATGCAAGTGAATCACATAAACATTTAGTATATGGTCAACCAACATTTGTGTTTCTTGAGAGTTCATAAAAATACCAATACCTTGGTGGAGTCTCTTGGTGATGGTAAACCTTTGAACAAACAAAGCTGGGTTGCTGCTGCTGTTCATGACATGCATACCTATGCAGATAGGAATAGTTTGGTACAGCTTTCAAAAAAATGTTTTGTGATTTTGGTGTACTCATGTCTTCTCTACCATGGCATTGCCAGTGTGCAACTTCTTTTTCCTCTGCTTATAGCTCCCTTGCCCCATGAATTCAACACATGTTGTATTCAAGCTTCCAAGCCTGCAAGTCTCTTGATCTTCTTTTAAGACTGGTGGCATATACTGGCACACTCTTCCTAGCTTAACTGGCAGCAGAAAAATGTAAAGGCCACTGGAACATATATTTTACATTACATCCATTACATAACCCAAGACAGTTCCTCTGGTATCCCCCCCCCCTCGATATTAATCATATGTAGCTTGATTCAGGTTGGCACAGTGGCACAGGAACTGCACAGGTTTGAAGAGCTTGCAAAAGATCCTAGGCCCATCCTATCAATCATATACACCTTAATGGACAAAACCCCATACTGTACAGAGAAGTCTAGAAAAAATATTAACTGCCAACAAGCTAACATAATGAACTAACTTTCATTATACTACAACACCACTCCACTACTACAACACCAAGTAAATACATCTTAATTTGTGATAGCTGGGATAGACAGCTAGAAGAGAAATTAGGATCCCTTAATTTAGATTTAGAGTCAATAAACAACTACAAAATGTAAACATTTTATTAACAGAAAAACATTTTAAGAGTTTTAGGTCTTTGTAAATTTCCTAAGGTTAATTGGGCCCCAAACTAAAAGTAAATTTATTGCAGCTTACTCGCAAATAGATGTGTCTTCTTTCGATTCTTTAAATATCAAGAATTGGTTGTTAACTTTAATCGTTTAAATTGTCTATTAACCTCCCTGGCGGTTCACTGAGGTGCAGATTTCTGTACCAAAAGGGATCACAGTGTTGCCTTCCGCCCCTTGCGTCACGATGAACGATGGGGCGGAAAGGCTCTGTTGCCTGCGCTTTGTAGAAATGCTCGGCAACAGAGAGCCAGGGTGGGATCGACCAAGAAACGTTTTTTCTGGCTGATCAAATTTGTGGGTACGACGGTTGCTCCAGGTGGGCAGGTTCATTTTGCGATTGATCACCAGCATCACCCCGAATGCCATGGTGTCATCGCAAAACAGCCACAATGGAGCGCTGGCGGCTTTTTTTATAAGTTACACTTGTTTTCTTTTTTGATTTGGATTGGATAAACATTATAAAACATTTATCCAACAATCAAAATAAAAAAATGTAAAAAGTGAAAAAAATCTTTTTTTTTGTACCTTTTAATCCCGACGGCTGATGACGTCATCAGACCCGAATCGACACGGAGATACCGGAGACCTCGGCTATTTCGTATCTGTCGGTGCAGCCGAAGTAAGATCCTCTGCAGAAACGTCAGCGCGGCTTTTGCTAGCGGACCTTTGAGCTGATTATAGAAAGGCATTTCTATAATCCCTCAAAAGTAAAAAAAAAAGATTTAAAAAGACCGGGACGGTCCGCCTCCGTGACTACACGTCCTCCGGGACCGGAGAAGACGGAAAGACAGAAGATGCGGCGCGGAGCAGATGAGCTCCCACGATGTGCCCGAAGTCAGTTCGGGCGTATCGATAGTTGCAGCTTCCCTTTGCCCGAACTGACTTCGGCATCGCTAGGGAGGTTAACTTTACTTATCCAAAGCTGCAGACTAAAAAAGAGACAATTGCTGAATTATATCTAGTCAAGCCCACCCCTCCCAATTTCATGCTCCATTGCCCCCATAGTATAGGTGGTGAAACAGGAATTAAATCCCCGTTAGAGAGATAAGTTGCCAACTCCCAAAAAGATACAGAAATGAGAGGTCCCCCCAATGTGACTCAGGGACAAGCCCTGTCACTGATGGGAGGGACTTTTAAGGCAACAGTGGTACAACATAAAATTAAATAGATTTGTGTATTCAAGTAAGCTTAAAGTCTATTTATTTTTGTTGTATCAACTTGTTGCCTTAAAGTCCCTCCCCTCAGGACCAGGGCTTGTCCCTGAGTCATGGGTGCACCTCTAACTTATATGGATGGTGTATGAAAAAGTTATAAAAGGGTAAACATCAGTATCAAGTACTTAACATAAATCTATAAAGAAGTGCTGACGCGTTGCTATTATTACATAGAATACATGACCTGGATACTAAGAACCTTTACAGAATACTTAATAGATCATCCACTTACCGATCTGTAGACAGTTAACTGATCTATCCTCTTCTGGCAGAAGCAACCTCTCTACATGATGGCCGAACCCGGATTTTGTCGTTCGCGACGGCAACGCGAACTCCTCAAAATTCGCGAACCGCGAACCCGCATGACTCATGGGGGAATTTTAACCCCTTCTGGCCACAATGTTTGGGAAAGTTGTTTCAGGGTCTAACACCTGTCAATGAATGACAAAGGGAATCCATGGCAAAACTCCCATGAAATTTTTTTCACACTAAATCCGCACCAAGGATTCAATGATAGTCATGGATTTGAGCTGGAGCAGCCCGTGCCGGTCACCTTTTCCTGTCCTGGGTCACTTTGTTTGCCCGTGTCAACGTGCCGTGTCACCTTTGCGTGTCCCTTGCCATGTCCCTTTGCCTTCCCGTGTCACTTTGCCCGTGTCACCTTTGCCGTGTCCTTGCCCTCACCGGTTTGCCCGTGTCCTTTGCCCGTGTCACCTTTGCCGTGTAACCTTGCCGTTCACCTTTGTTTGCCATGTCACCTTGCCCTGTCACCTTGCCTGTGTACCTTGCCCTGTACCTTTGCTGTGTACCTTGCCTGTCACCTTTGCCCTTCACCTTTGCCCTGTCACCTTTGCATCCAAAGTAGTGTGTGGCAGTCCCACCAAAGTAATGTGCGGCAGTACTTTGGGGGGACTGCACACTTATTTGGATGGACTGTCACACATTCTTTGGATGGGGACTGCCACACTTACTTTGGATGGGGACGTTACACATTCTTGGATGGGGACTGCAACATTACTTTGGATGGGGACGTCACATACTTTGGATGGGACGTCACCGTTAATTTGGATGGGATGCACACTTACTTGGACTAGACGTCCACATACATGGATGGGGACTGCACACATTACTTTGATGGGACCGTCACACTTACTTTGGATGGGATGCCACCCATACTTTGTATGGGACGTACACATTACTTTGGATGGGCTGCCACATTACGTGACTGGGGTGATGGTCAGTGTGGGACACTGGGGTGGTCAGTGTGGAGGACACTGGTCAGGTGTGATGGCAATATGGAGGCACTGGTGGTGATGGTCAGTGTGGAGGACCTGTAGATGGTCAGTGATGGCGACACTGGTGGTATGGTCATTTGAGACACTGGTGTGATGGTCATGTGGAGGCCTGGTCATGGTGTGATGGTCAATATGGGACACTGTGTGGTCGTATGGCCGACACTGGTGTTGTGGTCAGTGTGAGACATGGTGGACATGGTCAAATATGGCCGAAACTGGTGGTAATGGTCAGTGTGGAGGGACACTGGTGGACAGGTCAGTATGGACGACCATGTGGTAATGGTCAGTTTGGAGGACATGAGTGGTCGATGAGTCAGTGCTGGAGGAAATGGCACTGGTTGGTGTGGTCAATATGGAGGGACATGGTGGTGATGGTCAGTATGGCCGACACTGGTGGGACATGGTAGATGGGCCGACACTGGTGGTGATGGTCAGTGTGGAGGACACTGGTGGAGATGGGCAGTATGGCCGACCACTGGTGGTAATGTCAGTTTGGAGGACACTGGTGGTGTGTCAGGTGTGGAGACAATGGCACTGTGGTGATGGTCAATAGGAGGACCACTGGTGGTGATGGTCAGTATGGCCGACACTGGTGGACATGGTCAGTATGGACGACACTGATGGTGATGCGCTCAACGTGTGGATGGCCACTGGTGGACATGCGTCAGTTATGGCCGAACTGGTGGTGAGGGTCAGTGTGGAGGGACACTGGTGGAATGCGTCAGTCATGCCAACCATGGTGGTAATGGTCAGTTGAGGATAACTGGTGGTGGTGGTCAGTGTGGGAGGACATGGGCCTGGTGGTGATGGTCCATAGGGAGGACATGGTGGTGATGGTCAGTATGGCCGACACTGGATGGACATGGTCAGTATGGCCGACAGGTGGTGATGTCAGTATGGAGGACACTGAGGAGATGGATATTCCCCATGTATGTATGGATCGGAGTGGATAGTCAGTGAAGACTGGCAGAAGACCAGTTGTGAACCCTGCCTAGCCTATGGGTCCCTATGCAGCAGCAGCAGCTTGTTCTCACTCTCTCCAGCAACACTGGGAAATGGCGTCTCTCCTTGCTATGCTATAAGGGGGGGGGGGGGTCGTGATGTGGGGGTGCTGTGTGATTGGCTGGATTAAATCTGCTGAATGTGAATCACAGGGTCAAAGTCTGACAATGCAAAAAGATAGGGGGCGGGTCGAACTCGCATATGTTCGCGAACACGTGGCGAGCCATGCGATGTTCGCCGCGAATAGTTCGCCGGCGAACAGTTCGGGCCATCACTACTCTCTACTTCATCTGTCATATCAGCCCTTTAACCCAAAAGCCAAAAATATAGATCAAGTTGCCTCAGGGCTCTATGGGTTAACTTGCCTGTGTTTCTGTTCTTCTGAGCTCCTATTCTGCAGCTCAGAATCCTTTTATAATAAAGAGTAATGGCGGCTGCTAACGGTTTGCTCCTTCAAAACCAAAAGCTTATAAAAAACTTTTTTCAAAACTTGATATAAAGTTTAAATTAATAATTTATATTGACCTAATAAAATAGCTGAAACTGTTTAACCTAAATTGTAAAATGATAATAAAATAATGTTTCACAAAACAATACAATTTAAGAGCAGAATCCTCAATCCTCAGGTCAGAACTTTACAGCTGTGATGCACAATGCAAACAGTTCTGTACAAACTTGAATGAATAAGAATAATGAATAGGATTTCACACTATGTGAAATGTCTCCCACAAATATTTTTTATTGTCTCTAGCATTTGGTCATAGCAAAAACATAACATCTGCTACATTCCGTAGCACTTCTGCAGGAAAACAAATCAAATTTAACATGACAGCACAATATGGATTATGGAAGTACAGGAAATCAATGCCAATGTAGAAGTTAGGAAGTTTAAGATTTGAAACTTTAGTAGAAATCACCAACTGTGAATGTTTCTCAGGCAAGGGCTTGTTCCACTTTCATCCCCTGCATCGCTGAGGAATAACTCGGAAAAGTAAATTGCAAGCATAGCATGAACTCCATGCCATGCAGAGGACCAGAACATCCTAAAAGAATGATTTAGATAAGTATCTAGAGACAATCTTGTGGAAAATGGACAGGAAGTATACAACAAAAAGAGTTGTTAATATTTTGCCTCTACAAAAAAGTGCCATTAATATTTAGCAGACAGGATAACATGTACGTTTTGTACTAGTGCAATGATCCATTTTTCTTTTGAAAAAGACAAATAAATAGCTTGAAAGATGATAAAATGATACAAATACTGATTTACAAAACCTTTTGTTTATTTCTTCTAAAACTTGGGAGTAACTTTCACTTTGAATATTTGTCTCCCTATATTCCATTTATGTGACTGAGAATTCAATTAACGAACACATTGGAAACCAGTTAAAATCAATATATTTGTAATGCAGGTGCCATTGCTGCTTCTGCATATAGGTGACAAATAATGATTTTCATGGAGCCTTTGCTTTTGGACAGTTTATTGACAAAAAGGTAACAATACAGTGGTCAATAGGTGCATGACCAAGAAACGATCGCTATCTTTTGGAAACGGTTTACCTGGATTACTGTCATGTACCCATTAACAGCGGGGAGAGCTCCATTACAAGCCATTGAAATCTGAACTCTGGCACAAAGTGCACCTTCCCTCCACCCATGCCCTTTATCCACATAATCCTTCCACTCTATTGGCGCCATCTACCTCCATTTTGTATATATATGTTACAACTCAAATAGAAATCTTTGGAGCCTGAACTAGCTAGTTTAAAAGAAAAAAATATGCAGTGATAAAATAAAAAGAGTGCCTTAACTCAGAAAAAAAAGCCCAGAAAAATGTATAACATTTTTACCTCCGTCCTGAGCTTGTTTCCCAAAGGGAAAATGTAGCTCCATCGGCTTGTACATGGGGCTTGATGATGTACTGATGGGCGACCATGGAAATTTTCATTACAGGTGAAGATTTTTTTTATCCTACTATGACAATTTTTCCTAATATTGGGGGTGTTTGCATGGGAACAAAATATAGAACATGAGGTGAGTTTAGTTGCATTTTAAAGTACCATATTTTTTACTCTATATGACGCATCCCCCACCCCCAAAATCAGGTGCAAAGTATGTGTGCATCCTATAGAGAAAATATACTGGTATACAGCATGTTCTAGTAGAAAGGTGGCACTTCTGCCGGCTCAAACATGCTGTAAACAATTGTTTACTTGGGAGGAAAGGCCATCCTTAGAGCAGAAGACTAACAGAGACTTACAAAAAGATTCACTCTGGCTTTCAGCCTGCCCCTCCTTTCAAACAGAGAGGAGGAAGAGGACAGTTGACAGCCAGGAGCACTCCTCCTCTGCCTTAATAAATACCGGTATAAAGAATGTTTTATAGTTTTTGGAAGGTAAATCTTGTGAAAAATTACACACAAGAAAGATTCATTCAAAACATTTATCAAAGAAAAGGCACCACAGGGAAACCAAAGTCTTTACTTCTACTTCTTTACTTCTTCTTCTTACTTCTACCTCCTAAAAAACATGTCTTATGGCTCGGTGCATCTTATCGTGCACAAAATACAGTATGGTAAAAGGATGACATACTTGTTTTATTACAATTAAAGAAACTCTACAGAATTGCCTTACTATTTACAATGAGAAACAGTTGACAAGGTCTAACGCCCAATCGTGCCTTCATGTTTAATAACAGAAACCTAAATTCTAATTTAGATACTTAAAGAAATGTCCTGTATAACATATATAACAGAAAAGATTTTAACATTTTCTGTTTGGCATTTCACAAGAATGGGACTGTTTGATACTTTACAAGAATTATATGTAACAGTCATACAAACATTTCCGACTTTGGTGTTGCTGTTCTAACACAAGTATTAATATATTTCATAGAGTGTGTGTCTGGATATTTTCCTGCTCTCTGCCTCTTATTTTCCTGCTCAACTGGGCAATGAAAAGATGATAGTTATTGCTTTTATTTATCTGTTGCACATTTGAAAAGGTATTAAGGGTCATCATGATGAGCATAAATCAGCCAATTTTCTGCATCAATTTGTACAAAGTGCAGGTGATGCTTTAGCTTGTAGGTTTCAGTAAACATCAAATTCATTCATTTTGTTATCATTTATTATTAGGTTAACTTTGTTATCATTTATTAAATTATTCTATGCATGCCTAAGTGAAATTATATATGCCACAACTTTGTTTAAACAAGTATTTCTCAGGCTTGGCTGCTGAATTGTTACAAGTTAAAGTATTTGATAAAATAATTTTTGGGGAAAAAGTCTAACAAAAATAAATGTTGTCCACTGTAAAGTAATATACGATGAGGGTAAATAACAAATCAATGCAGAGTTTTACAAAAATTTGTATTACATTTTTAAGCTCAAAACACCTTCTTCTGCTAAGGTTGAAAAAGAAAACAGATCTAGTGGGTGTAGGTTCCAAAAAAGAGTTCCGATTTAAAGTTTTTTCAACTTGGTAAGATAACAAATGGTAAAATTCTTGTGTACATGCACTAAACTATATAATGGATGGAATTTTTTTTCTGCATTAGAATAGAGCAATGGGTATTTTTATAAATGACTTACAATATACATGTTCCTAGGATTATCCTAGTATTTTTTTGTTTTTATGATGTCCCTAGAGCTCTTAAGTAGATTGACTCTCCCAGTAAGCCTGTTATCTTCACCCTATTCTACGGCTCTATTGAGACTGAATGAAGCAAAATGGTACAAGATGTCTAGAATAGGACTTGAGATAAAATATGATGAAACCTACCTGAACACACTGACAGACTTATGGAGAGACACATTTTACAATTAAAAAGCATGAGTTGTGTATTTACATTTACAGTCTGCATTGCAATTAATACATTTTGTGACATCGATTCATATCTCCTTCCATATGTAAATAGCTGCTTATGGGTAAGATGTTTAGTTCCAGATTGCAAAATGTGTCTCTTTATAAGTTGATCAACGTGTTCAGAGAATGGGTACTGCTAGTATATAAACACATATTAATGTTTTTAATGTTTCAGCCCTGCACACTTTGCTGCAGCAAAGACCTCCCTTTTGGCACTGGGCTTTTGGCTGGAGCAATATAAAGTTTTGTTATGTTGTTAAATATTGATTAATATTTTAAAAGTTACAAAAAGTCTATTGTTCATTGATCCTAACTCACTAAAAAAGTTTTGTCCATAATGTCAGAATGGTTTAAAAAAAATAACTAACACAATCAAAGAACAGAGCTTATGAAAGGCTCATTAGACAAGTTGAATTTAACTTGGCACTTGAATTGATTTAAAAACTTCTATATTTAAGTCTCAAATTTATTGTGTTGAATTGCTCATTACAGTCTTAATTTACTGATTTTAAAACGAGGTCAGGCAAGGTTTTCTGTAGAGGCACTGTACATCAACTTCTCTCTACCTGTTTCTTTTTATCATCTGTTTTTAACTTTCACATCTGGATGATATTTAAAAGCATTACTAGTAACAGTCTGCAAAATGAATCAATAACACAAAAAAAGGGGTCATTCACACACATACATTTTCGATAGGAAATGTGTCACTTTCACTGATATTCCCTTTTCCCTTGTCAGTTGTCAGGCTTACCCATTAGGATTACATGGTGTAGGTTTTAAGTATTTGAAGTGCCCATATTGTGTGCAGCTGATGCACTCTGATTTCAGGGCCAACAGTCAGTTGCCCTGAAACCAACAATGCAAATTGAAAAAGGGATTAAAAATGTATAAGAAATTCTAATTTGTGAGAAGTAATACATGACTTGTTTATGGCTGACCTTTGCCAGTTAAATTGTGTCCAGTACAAGTCACTCAATAGTGCCTCCACATACAATGTATATAAAATTAGTCTAAACTTAGAATAAACCATATGTACCAGCCGCCAACCCTAGTTTAGCCAGTTCAGTGATTTACCTATTAACCTGTTGTTGAAATACTTCACTGTCATAGTATTCGACACACAAAACCATTCATTATACATTTCCTTCAAAATGCTCTGCCAAGGACCCATCTCACAGTCACAATAAACATACACAAACTTCATAAAGTGTTAACGAATGTTGTTGATTATGTAGGGTGTCTGGAACTATCTTAATTTTTTTTCCAACAATCCCATTCCAGAACTTAAGAATAACTAATAAAACCACTTTTCCTCCTAGATGGGACTATATTTGGAGTGCTGGAGATGTATATATAGCCAAAGGGTTGTTAATTTTTTTATATCAAATTTTATGTGGACTTCATTTTTCCACATATAACAAAATATACAGGCCACTTCCGGTTCCCGACTATTTACATCTGAGGGCCGGGCCGGGCTGGACGGACGTGGCCGGCCACTTCCGGTTCCCGACTATTTACATCTGAGGGCCGGGGACAATACAATAAAATTGTTCATTGAAATCTCCAGCACTCCAAATAAAGTCCCATCTAGGAGGGGAAGCTGTTCTATTAGTTATGTTAACGAATGTTAAATACACATGTACTATCCAATACTTGCAATACTTGCTACATAAACTTAACATGACCGCTACCATCTCAACAAACTACAAACCTAGCAAATTCAAATCCTTCTTTTAGCTGGCACAACCCCCACAAGTCAGGTTACTCTCCCACTTAGCATTCAGCTCTGTTCTGGGTATAAAGTAACCCTTCATCATCTCACTTTTGCCAAAATGTTGCAGCCTTTTGGTCATTAGTAGAACCATTTTGACAGTTTCGAGTTTAAAGCATAGCAATATTCATAGGCATAGGCAATATTCGTGTTCACAAAATATTACCATTTGTACATTCGAGATTTTTTGACCTTTTATTACCTTTATTGCGTAAGTCGGGAATTTTACATGTGCATATTGCGAAAGCAATGCATTGGTAGTTCCGGGTGCTGAAAAAATCTGGTATATTCGTGATGAGGAAAATATAGCACTACATTCGAGATCTTCGCGAAGTGCGGATATTCACAGTAAAACGTTATGATCAACACTATACTCAGTAACATTGATCTAAAGTCTTCACAGTCCATTATTATATCTGCCCTGTTCAAAACTTGCCCTGGAACATTAAATATTTCCAATACTATTCAACATAAAAACAAAGAGAGGGTGTTACAAACAAAAAGCTCTTTACAACCATTAAACCAACAGCCTACAGCCCAATTATTAAGATCTTGAGAACATTTATAACAAAGTGCATCAAACTGTATCCTGCTGGGTTTGTATTATGGCTTTTACATTTAGTTATTGTTTAGCGTGGGAAACAATATGGTTTTATCACAAAGTGAAATGTTAATATGTTTCTTTGTTTTAAGATACATTTTAAAGTAACTGAAAAAATGGATTTTAAGATCTCATTAGAGAAAAGAAAAAATACATCTTGAGGTAAATGTGATATAATTTCTAGAACTGTAATTTAGAAAGGTAACTTTATACATTTTGAAATCTCAGTATCTGACTATTTTAAATGATAACACACTAAATTTTACAATAAACATTGTAAAAAGTTTTAGGCAACACAAAAGAGCGCTGCATGCAAACCTTAAAAAATTTAACAAAACTAAAAGTAGCTATTTAAACTAACACCTTCTCCCAATGGATAGTTAATACAACGTGTTGCATCATAAGGGATAAAACAGAAATATAGAAGTTATATTAAAACACTTTTACAAAGTTGATGAATAAATGGAATGCAAAACAGAATCTGTCTATAAAAAAATAAACACCAATACACACAGCTATTAACTTTTTAAACTGACAAATAAAGTAAAAAAATATAAAATATTAGTATATAACATTCTTTATTTTGATTGTATGTATTACTTTTTATGTAAAGTGGTGTAAGTAATGCAACCACAGGCTGCCAGGGATTCTATCCTCTTTAAGATCCCAGACCATGATCAATCTTGCCCTGGGAATACAGGGAGTGCAGAATTATTAGGCATATGAGTATTTTGACCACATCAACCTCTTTATGCATGTTGTCTTACTCCAAGCTGTATAGG
>CM070033.1:129595066-129606226 GCA_036250615.1 Ptychadena robeensis
GGGGTGAGCGGGAGCTCTCGTGGTGTGTTACTGCTTCATACGGCGCCGGAACCGGAAGTACACTATTGGTTTTAAGGGATTGAGCAGATACCTTCTTAGGTTTCAGTAAAGGGAGTCCTTAAGATTTTTGAATATAAAGATTTCTCATACACATAGGGCCTTTTTATTGCAACATGATTGTGTCCCAATTCACAAAATAAAGTCCTTAAATACATGGTTGGGTACGTTAGGTATTGAAGAACTTAATTAGAGAACCCTGATACAAGCTTATTGATCCAAAATGATGTCTTATCTTGCATGGCTTTCTGGAAAGTTTGGCATAGTTATGCCAGATACATATTTTATAATCTTGTGAAAACCTTCACAGAAGAATTAAAGCTTTTATTGCTACAATAAAGGGGATCAACATACCCTGTTTCCCCCGAAAATAAGGCATCCTCCGAAAATAAGGCACCCTTACATTTTTGCCTCATGCTGAAATATAAGGCATCCCCCTGAAAATAAGGCGCTCCCGAAGATACGGTTCTGTAGCTCTGGACAGGGGGGATCAGAGGGGGCAATCAAAATGACACAGGAGGATCAGAAGGGGTTACTAAAATGGTAACCCCATCTGAGTCTCCTGTGCCATTTTGATTCCCCCCTCTGATCCCCCATGTCACACCAAACAGCTCCAGGTACCATAATGTAACCTTATAGTATTGTAACCTTTGTCCTATATGTTATTGTATCGTCCTGTTATTATGTTCATTGTTATATGTATAGTTTAGTTTATAAACATTATTACTGTGAAATGCTTCTGTGGCCTGTCTCTTAATCAAACTGTTGTGATATGAGCCATCTCTAGTTGCAAGATATCCTCATTTACGGGTAGAATATATTGATATGTCTATATAAAAATTCATATCAAAATATCTCTATTGATATATATATAATAGATTATTATTGATATTCAAACCCGCAACACCCCATGTCATTTTAAGTGATTCCCCCACCCTGATAACCCAGTGCTGTATTCTTCTTCATGGAAAAATAAGACACCCACGAAAAAAAGTTGTAGGACATGTTTGGGAGCAAAAAGTAATATAAGACAAGTCTTTTTTTTGGAAAAACATGGTACTACTGATGAATAGCTTTATGAATTTTGAAGATGAATTTAGAGATGTCATAAATGTTAATGTAAGTGTAATGGCTTGGCTAGGAGTTCCATCAGTTTGGACCAATAACGGTCCCTATAAATAAAAAAGACTTAAAGCACACTGCCACCTCAAAATCAACTTTTGCAAAAGACTGCAATTGTGTAAATGCCAAACCCTATGGCTAATACCATTTGGGTTTTTTGTTGTTGCATATTACACAGTTTTTTCTATGTAAATATGTAAAAGCTATGCAGTCCTAGACCAGGGGAAAAAGAAGACCACCACTGTCTAATGAAATAGAGGTTTTCCTTTGTGCAAGTAGTCAACTACTACACCCATACCTGAGGGTATACAATTTAAAACTAAAATGTATGACTTGCCTTAATTCTTATATTTTACTCCAAGAATAGGGCTCAGCAAAAATTGTAATATGTTTTTTTTTTTTTATGTGGCGTAATCCATGTCATTGAAAGCACTCTAAACATCCCTACAGGCAAACCTTTTAAATGTTTTATTTACAGAGTACAGCAACTTCACATTTTGAAAACAACATCTTCCTTGTAAATTGGATTAATTACTTTAATTGTAATTAAATATTGTAGCCTGTTCTATGTTATCTAAATGTATTAGTCCTACTAAATAAAGCTCCAAGAGTCAAAAATTGTAATCATCAGCACGCCAGAATTATTTTAATACAAAGCTAAAGCAAAAAAAATATATTTTAAAAGATAAATTAACTAAAGGCAAATAGCTCTTCATCTCATGGTCTTTTTTTGCTTAAAGCATAATGGATTTAGGGCATGTTAATAAGGATGTAGAAGAAAAAGTAATCCAAATGCAATAAAACCATATTTTTCATGGACGTTTACTTATGCACAAAGGCAAATGCTGTTAAGCCTTGGGCTAACATCATGAGGGTGGGAGCATATGAGAGCGATCCACGTGCATTCACACATGCGTTAAACTTGTACTATTCACTGCTGAATTCTTCCTTGTAATATTTCATATAGGAAAAAAATTTTGAAAATAGCTCGCATTTATTTGTTTGTGGCCCGAATTAAACTTCAAAATAACAAAAATGAATCTTGAAAGGAATCTTTGTTATACCTATGGCAGCTACCTACAATACTTTCAAGGGTTTTAGGTTTTTCAATTTTAAAATACTATAAATAAGTAACTACTGAGACTTTCTTGTCCATCTTTCGGTTTCTCATATTCTTTCTTCCTGATGTAGCTTTCCATTTGTATCTGGAAGTCCCACATAATTTTTTTCCATAACTTAACATGAAATTTTTGAGCTGGTTTAGATATAGCCACTTGATTGTGTCATCTAGTGTTGAGAGACAAAATTCACATCGAAATTTTTTTTGTGAACTTTAAGAAATTGTGAAGATCGTAAATAGTGTTATATCTTCATTATCGCAAATGTTCTAGATTTTTACATCAGTAGTAAAGATGGTCGAATTTTTCGACTAGCTCACTTTGTCAGCTGATTGCAAAGCCTCTGCAAATGGTATCATCACCAACATTTCTGGAGATGTAGAGAACGGTTGTGGGAACATTTGAAAAAAAATGTTGCTCTAGTATATGTAGGTTTTGCATAAATTAAGTTCAAAATGAGTTTTTATTTGGACTTGATTTTGAACTAAATTTATGCAAAAACTATTTGTGTTAGAGCAATACTTTTTTTGTAATATACCCCCAACCCTTCTCTACGTCTGCAGCAGGTTTGATGATGATACCATGCTAAGGGGTTTGCAATTAACTTGAAATAGTCGAAATTGTTGAATAAAAAAATATATATTTTTTGCAATGAAGGTTATAATGAATAAAGATCACAAAATCGTGAATTTACGAATTTCCTGCAAATATTAGGTGAACAAATTGTGATATTTTGTGAATACGTATATTGCTTATGTCGCTCATTACTAGCGCTGTCCAGTAACTGTTTTTCCTGCTTGCATACCCTACCACAAAATATTAGTTTGTCTGGGTCTTGTCCACCCAGCCTGCTTCATGGGTTATCCTTGCTCTAGAATTCTGCTTTTATGGTTCTTCTGCTTATTGGCTGTTCTGCTGTGATTAGTCCTTTATTGTTGACTTATTTAATAAGATATTTCTATACAAGCTTATTTTTACTCCTTTTTCATGCATGTAACATCAAAATTTAGGCAATGGTGGCACCAACCTATACCCAATGGTCATGTGCTGACATTTGTACCGTAAGCTGGTATGCAATCTCTCAGTTAACACTGTAAGCATTGCTATTAACCATCTTCTGGTTCACATCTGTATGTGCTGTGACTAGCATGTAGACTCGATTTCTGTTACAGTGCCTAAGCAAAAGAGAGTTGTTTTTGTTGGTCTAATTTTCTTTAGATTTACCATCAGCTATGTAATGTGACAGTTTACCAGAATATTAGATTGCAGTTAGTAAGTTGAAAGGAGGTAGGATAGAGTTTGGAAAAAAAAAAAAAGGATAGAGAATAAATGATCACATTGTTAGGTGTAATACAACAAATATATCTGTTGGGTAAAAATTATTTTACTACTATAGAATACTATATAGAAACTGGTTAGGAAACCCGGACTTCTACGGATCTGGCCGAAGTTCAGCCATCACTATTGGTGGAGTCTAGACATCTTATTCTTAATAATAGGGGAATGCACCATCTCTATATAGCATTAAAATTCATTTTTCAAGCAGTTAGAAAAACTGCAAAAAGGGATGTAGTACTGGGCAACTGAATTATACTTAATTTAGAATTTTCACTTTATATTCACTTTATAGAATTTTCTAATTATATTAGTTGTTATTAATATATAATCATTAAAAAAAATCAAATATAATAATTATTATTATAGGAACGTCTTGGTGCTGCTCAAAAGCTAATTGTCTGCTGTTTGCCCAACATTAATTTAAATAAGGAAACACTAGGCAGTGGACGCATCATGGGCTCCCCCAAGCATCACAAAGCGTCACTTTGATTATGGGACAGTGGAAACTGTTCTCTTAACTAGAATGGGAAGTATCCTGCTTGTGATTTTCCCCCATGTAGGACAAGTGTCAAATGCAGGAAATAAGATGCAGTCGAAACAAGCCCTAAAGATAGCGATTTGTGGACAGCTTGCCTGTGGTTAAGGGTATGTTTCTGCATTCCTTTTTCTTTTATATGGGAAAAAAGACAACATGGTCCCCCACCCCCCTTCCCCGTTGAAAAAAAACAATTGGAGCTCACAGCTTTGAAAAAGCAGAAGACGACCACATATGGTCCCAAATATCCTCTGCTTCTTTTCCCCGTGGTGGACACACATCTGCCGAGAAGAGAAAAAGCAGTGAGGACACGTCCCATTCTAATGAACGGGACGGTGCCTACTGTGCATAATCAAAGCAGTGTGCCAGAGCCATTTTGTTTAGAATGCGGAGTGCTGCATCTTCATTTCTGCGCCTTGCGCTGCCGGACGTGTCTCCAAGAAGAAGAAAAGTAGTGCCTGCAGCTTTTCCTCATATTTGTTATATGCTGTGCTGGACAAATTGTCTTTGACGGACACAGAAAGGCCAAGTGGAAGCAAAGCCTTAGTGAAGTGTTGCCCTTCTGTTGGTTCTTGTGTTCCATATGACTGGTTACAGAACTGTTGAAACGTATTTTCTCCCCTCTTTACTTTTCAGTATTAGGACATTTCCTCTTTACTTTTAATTTGCTAGACATGATTAGATATTTGTTGGTCTATGTCCAGACAGTTGTAGGTGTCCTGATGTCACTTACAACGAATACCACTAATCAAGAGTGAGTATTTAATATGGCAGACCTGAACCTAATACATACATTCCTCTTAAGAAGTTATGATACATTAATTTTGTTGAAATTATTACTTGTAAAAGGATTGTGTTTACTGAAAAGATGTTTCTGTAAATAAGGCATTTACATTTTTTATCTCTGCTTATATTTAATTCACTAATGTACTTACCCGTGCACAAAATACATGTTTTTTGCCTCTGCTGCTGGTGTGTTTTTTAACTCTTTCATGTCTGATGTTCTGTCTTTTCTTACTGTTTGTAACTATGAAACAAAGAACCATTTAGTGTTGTGAATGAGTTTCAACTTAATTTTATATACAAGGCTGAATGAGTCCTTCAGACCACTAGGTGGCAGTATGCTTCATTGATTGTGAACTTGCTACAACCAATCAATAGAATGAAGACACATACACAAAGAGGAAGTATGCCCTCTATTTCTCCAGTAAGACCCCTTATGAAGTGTAAACTGAATCCCTTCTGCTCATATTCAAGTTACTAATTTTCACTTATTGTTTTTCAGGTAAAATGGGGATGGGCTTGCCCTTGAATTCATCAGCTTACTGAAATGATTGTGCTCAATAGGTATTTAATGCATTTATACAAATATTACATTTTCTCTGTTCTAGAAGATGTCTAAAAACAATGGCGCACTAGACACACTATAGAGGTTTATGTCCTGGTATTTGAAAGCTTCTTGAAGGAAAATGTAAAATAGTAAGTTATTTACTGAATGCAATCAAGGTAGTCTACCCTAATGAAATGCAATAACTTTTTAGCATGCTTCAGACTTTTGACAGAATAGTCTTTTGGTAATCTCATTAGTCTTGTCTGTTTTCAGCATCTACAGTGACATTTAAATGCTCCATTTAGTACAGACAGCATCACATAGTAATTCTTGTGATAATTGGAAATTTGCTTTGATTCTAATCACCATTACAGAATAACTGTACACTTATTTGTTTTTCTCAGCTCCCTGACATTTTTGAATGTGGTCATTGTAGTGCTAAATAGCTATACCTATATGGTCGTGCATACGTAGGCAAAATCGGTTTAAACATTTAATCATTTGAATTATTAGAAAGTGGCACCGGGAATAGAGAAATTTACATTACAAAAGAGTTCCTTGGGGATTTTAACTCCACATAAATTCAAGGTCAAGACAAACGATCCTCTAAGGAGGATTTTATCCTCATAGCACGCATATGAAGGTCATTCTTTTAGGGCTGTGGGGACTTTCACCATCAGCAATGGAAAGACCTATTTACTGCAAGGGTAACAGAGATTGAATCTGATTTGGACTGCAAGCCCAGAATAGTACCTAAGCAATAAAAACGTTAGGTGTCGTGTATTAACATTATAGAAAAATTGGCTTTTTTTGGGCTTTCAAAAATTTTTTCGAGCCTGTCACCATTGTTGATTGTCTTTATTGCAACAACTTCATACGTAGCTCAACAATAAACAATTTAAAATAAATTATAGGTCAATATTATTGTACATAATCACTTGAAATATAAAAAATTTACAGACTATGACAGCAATCAGATAGCACAGTTACATTTTAGTTGGATCATGTAGGGTAGGTGAGCAATTATTAAAATATTTAGTTTTTTTCAAATATATTGTTTTAACATCCCATGGGCCAATCCCAAAATGTGGATGATGTTTGGATTTTCTCCAATTTCTGGGCCATCCCAGCATAAAAATCAACACAAATTCAGTAATTAAAATGATCTTTCCATCAGTAGTTTGACCTGGCAGTGTTGTGAAACCACAATGACCTTAAGGTGAATTCCGTCACCTTATGCATATAAATATATGAGCACACTTAGATACCTATTAAGGGTATGTATTACATCTAAAGCAATTAAAGGACTGTAATTACAGTTATACAAAGGTTTTAGATGCTCTAGAGGCCTCCTAGACTTAGCTGTCTAATAGCAATTGGGAGCCTTTAAACTTACTAAGTATAGTCTTACTAAGTATAGTGTCATACACATGGAGACAGTTAAGAAATTGTCTGATAGCACGGTAATAATACACAGGATCTTCTCTGTTAGCAGTTTTATATCTTATTTTTGTATTGTTTTGTATTGTTCAGGAAGCTATAGAACCTTTAAACCCAACCAACCTTCTTGTAATATATATTTAACATTAACAACCAACAATAAAAAAACAACTTCTTTAAAAAGTGCAGCAACACATCTCTATATCGTTTTCTTAACCAGTTTTTCTGAAAACAACATTTGTCAATGGTAGAGATACAAGACTTTGATGCATACCATAAATAAATAAAAAGATAATAGAAACCCCACCTTCAAACTCTTTGCAACATGAGATGCTTACACTTTACATTCTAACAAGCTTATGGCTCCTTAAGCTTCCTAGCGGTATCAATTTCTGTCTAATTGTTTTGTATTTTCTGCCTGCTCTAGACCCCATCAGCATCATCCCTTATGTCAAAAATGATACTGGGATGTGAACACCCAGGGGACCTATACATGTATTTACACAGGGCCGCCCTCAGAAATTTCGGGGCCCCATACTTGGGAATTTTCCGGGCCCCCGCTCCTCGCTCAGAGGATGCTTACTACTAAACACCCATCAACCACCCCGGATCACCCCTCCACCACCGGGAAGGCTGCTGAGGATTCTTACTACTACCAACCTCAAACCACCCCCCTCCCTCCGCTGAAGGCTACTTAAGACAATTACTGCCAATCCAACCCCCTCCCCCCAGCCAGTCTGAGGATGCTTACCTGCCCTGTTGTGGGGACCATCGGCAGCATGCCTTGACAGCAGCATTGAGGCTGCTGTCAGAATAGGGCACACAGTATGGGGTACACATCGGACCATGGGGCCCCCTCTAGATTGTCAGGCCTG
The DNA here is from genome assembly GCA_036250615.1 of Ptychadena robeensis. Taxonomy (NCBI): domain Eukaryota; kingdom Metazoa; phylum Chordata; class Amphibia; order Anura; family Ptychadenidae; genus Ptychadena; species Ptychadena robeensis. The sequence goes on from CM070033.1 coordinate 129,602,882, forward strand.
GGGCAGGAGTTTCTGTAATGTACATACATTTACATGCAGGGGAATTGTAAGGGCATCTTCCACCTTCCTGACATTAGTGAGGTGTATCCAATGAGAATCGCTGAAGACGCCAGCACTGCATGATGACGCATGCTCCACTAAAAAAGGTAAGCATTGCCAAGTGTGGTATAGGCCACACCATTACCAATATAATCTACCATGAGCCACACTTATGATTACTAAGGGGGTTAAAGTGAACCTAATCTCACCTCATGTAAGTTACATGCCTTGTGAGGAAAGAGAATACCTTGCTGATAAATAGAAATCATTTACCTCAACACATACCCTTTAAAAGCCTATGGAGCTATATATTTACCTTTAAAACAATATACCTGGCAGCCTCTATTGGCCATTTGTGTTACTGCAGTTCATTAACCCCTGAAAAACCGGCATTTACAGAATACAAAATAAATATGGCCACTCTCATGGAAAAGAGAAGGGATGTTTTTATTTTTTAGGATTTTGGAGCATTTGTCCACCATTGTGACAGCTCAGATGTAAGTAAAATATATTTTTTTTGATTGGCGTTTTCTTTTTGACTTTAACATTTATCATTTACATGTTGTTACAGAGTGTTTTGCAATATATATATATATTTGTTTTTTGGTAATGATATGTGTATTTTTTCACACATATGCGTGGAAAGTTTTCTCAGATTATTGTGGATTTACTTTGTTTCCCAGACTCTGACTGAAGGTCCTAGAAAGGACATTTACACTTTATTAATGACTTATTAGTGTCATAATTAGAAAAGGCAGAGTACACTACACACTACTGCTTTTGATGGATTAGCCTTGCAATAAGATAGATTATCCACAGCCTCACTAGACAAGCAGCAGACTAAATAGGTGTCTTGAATATCATGCGTTGATTGCACAAAGTAGATTACTCTCCAACGCTTTGCATATGCTTATAGCGTAGGCCTGAGATTTCATTAGGAAACAGTATATTGAGATACAACATTTACATTCAAAAAAATGACGTTGATTGAGTGTGTCCAGTATTGTAAGTATATATTTATATGGAATTGGCATTTAAATGTCACTCAATTTACTTTCCTGCCAAATTGGGGAAATCAATTATTGTGCCTCTTTGTTTAATGACACAAACAAATAACTGTTTTTTAAATATAAACCGTCATTTTCTTCAACATAAAAAATCTATAAAATGGTACAGTGTCCTCTTCAAATAGCTAATCCACAACCTTCTCAAGTATATAATATGAAGCAAAGTAATAGATTGCAAGGCAGATCTTGCAGCATGATTTAAATGATGGCCATATGATACCTGATTGAACAGATCTATACACAGTTTATACGGTTTCAGTAGAGCAAAGAATATCAGCCGAAGAGTGTGCTGATGATGAAGTGATGGCTTTTTTCTTAGGCTGTGTGAGTACGCTTCTTGTTAGGAATGGAACTACATTGTAGTGTGCCTGCAAACATGAAATAGAATAGAAGGAGAAGAATGACACATTTAAAGAGGTGGTATGACATCACTTTAGATAAATGATTTCCTGAAACAAAAGCGCTGCACATATACAGTAAGGGAAAAAAGTATTTGATCCCCTGCTGATTTTGTATGTTTGCTCTCTGACATTGAAATGACCAGTCTATTATTGTAATATTAGGTTTACTGTAGCTGTGAGAGACAGAATAGCAACCAAATTGTTGAGATTGATGTGCTTTACAATGAGTAAAATGAGTATTTAATTGCTTTGCAAAAGAGGATTTAAGAACTCGGTGGCAAAACCCTTGTTGACAAACACAGAGGTCAGATCTTTCTTGTAGTTGGTTCAACCATCTCAGGTAGGAGTTTGTCCCACTCCTCTTGGCAGATTCTCTCAAAGCCAGTAAGGTTTTGAAGGCTGATGTTTGGCAACTCGAAACTTCAGCTCTCTTGTGTTTTCCTAAGGTCTGTGGACTAGCTAGGCCTCTCCAGGGCCATAATGTGCTTATTTTTAAGCAGGACTGTTTTAAGCCTGTGGGGGCCCTATGCAAGAATATCCGTCCCCCGCATGGTAGCTTGGAACGGAACAGGTAGGAAGGGAGCACGTGTAAAGCTGTCGACCCGAATATGCATTGTCCTAGCTGAGGATATGAGGTGCTCAACCAAAATTTGATGGTCCGTAGTCTTGCTCATTGTCTCTTTGATGTGATGAAGGTGTACTGTCCCCGTTAGCATAACGTGTCCACCTCCATGTTCAACAGTGGTTATTTCATAGTATGAACATACAGCGTAAGTTTGGGCAAACTTGTCAATGTTCATGATTTTCCTTTATAAATCCTTGGTTACGATAAAACATTTCAATTAATTATATCATATAGGAGACACACACAGTGATATTTGAGAAGTAAAACAAAGTGTATAGGATTTACAGAAAGTGTGCAATAATTTTTTAAACAAAGTTTGGGCACCACAAAAAAGAAATGAACTAAATATGTAGTAGATCCTCCTTTTACAGCCTCTAAATGCTGCCTATAGCTTCCAATGAGAGTCTGGATTCTGGTTGACAGTATTTCGGACCATTCCTCTTTACAAAACATTTCAAGTTTATTCAGGTTTTTTGGCTTCCGAGCATGGACAGCCCTCTTTAACTCACACCATAGATTTTCAATGATATTCAGGTCTGGGGACTGAGATGGCCATTCCAGAATGTTGTACTTGTTCCTCTGCATGAATGCCTTAGTAGATTTTGAGCAGTGTTCAGGGTCATTGTCATGTTGAAAGATCCAGCCCTGCCACAGCTTCAGCTTTGTCACTAAATCCTGGGCATTGGTTTCCAGAATCAGCTGCTATTGAGTGGAACCTATGCGTCCCTCAACTTTGGCAAGATTCCCAGTCCCTGCACCGGCCACACATTATGGACCCACCACCATATGTTACTGTTGGTAGCAGGTAATTTTCTTGGAATGCTGTGTTCTTTGACCTCCATGCATAATGCCCCTTGTTATGCCCAAATAAATCTATTTTAGTTTCATCAGTCCACAGCACTTTATTTCAAAATGAAGCTGGCTTGTCCAAATATGCTTTAGCATACCTTAAGCAGCTCTTATTGTGCGGTGGGCGGAGAAAAGGCTTCCTCTGCATCACTCTGGCATACAGCATCTCCTTGTGAAAAGTGCACCGAATAGTTGAACAATGCACAGTGACTCCATCTGCAGCAAGATAATGTTGTAGGTCTTTGGTGCTGGTCTGTGGGTTGACTCTGACTGTTCTCACCAGTCATTGCTTCTGTTTATTCGAGAAGTCACTAAAAGATAACTTGGTTCAGAGCCATTTGCCTTCCCTTCGTTCATCTTTAAC
>CM070033.1:129606326-129626510 GCA_036250615.1 Ptychadena robeensis
ACTGTGCATGTGGTCTTCCATTGCTTCAATATGTTCCTAACTGTGGAAACAGACAGCTGAAATCTCTGAGATGGCTTTCTGTATTCTTCCCCTAAACCATGATAGTAAACAACCTTTGTTTTCAAGTCATTTAAGAGTCTTTTTGAGATCTCCATCTTGCTACTTTTCAGAGAATATTCAAAGAGGAGGAAAACTTACAATTGCACCCCCCCCTTAAATACTTTTTCTCATAATTAGATTCACCTGTGTATTGAGGTCAGGGGTCATTGAGCTTTCAAGCCAATTTGAGTTTCATTAATAAGTTCTGAAGTTTTTGGAATCAATAAAATGACAACGGTCCCCAAACTTATGCACCTGCCTAATTTTGTTCAAAAAATTATTGCACACTTTCTGTGAATCCTATAAACTTTGTTTTACTTTTTAAATATCACTGTACATGTCTACTATATGATATTTTTAATTGAGAATTTTTATTGTAACAACCAACGATTCATACAGGAAAAACATTGACAAGGTTGCCTAAACTTACGCACCCCACTGTAAGTGCACTTTAAAGAATATACTAAGACACCTAACAAATGTATTTATGCAGCTAATCCTTCATGGTAAACATTGTTTGGCTCTGTGTGAGTTATATAATGATATGAGTGGCCAATGTCTGTAAAGAACTCTGAAATTTTAATCAACTCTTTAATTCTTTATAACACATAATATTGACTTCACAACAAGTATTTTTTAAATTAGTTTGTCTCCAACATAAAACCTCTCAAAAATGCCACGATTTTATAAATTATAAATAGGACTGCAGTATTAATAGAAAACATTGTATTAGTACTTACTTGCTTTTTCAAGGAACTACTGCTTTAATTAATGACTTTTGGAATTGATTTAGCCCCCCTTTGCTTCAATAAGTGAAACTGACTGCTGTGCTAAAGGAGGTTCTCACTACTAACAAATTCTCTAGCAGACCCCAACCCATCTATATTGTTTCATGTTCACCTTGGCATGCTGTGAAATTTCCCTCTCTACTTGCAAATTTATGTATGGTTGGAAAAAGGAACAGACATTCTTACTTAGCTGTGTAGCTGTACATTGGGTTTTATCTACTTTTAAATTCGAATTTGCAGATATCTATGATACTTCCTGTAGTTTTTAAAGTCTGAGAAGTACAAAGCAGAAGCAAAAATATAGTCCCAATAACATGCACTGAATATCTTTGGTGACATTAAATATTCTAGCTTATCTGGTCAGACTGTTTATAATAAACTTATTTTAGAAATATACTAATAAATGTTGGCTAGATGACTTGTCCAATGGATTCTGGTTGTATGGTTGTGATGGATGAAATAGCAGATTTGTTTATATTCTGCAGGTTGGAATCCAAATAATCTAGCTAAAAATATTTCTGTATACAAATTTGACCATGGTCAGTGAATGAATCAAATTACCAGCATGTCGACCTCCTGGTGGATAAAAAAATGCAATGTAATAAATTCCGCTGTGCATTCACAGGAATGCTAGGAATTTGGAAAAAATCGAAAACAGCTAGGATGACTTGCGATTCATCCTAGATAATGAATGAAAACATTTTCCTCAATTCAGACCAGTTTCCCAGTCTCTACTGATGCAAAACATCCCCACAACACAAACAAAATGGATCTCTTATTATTATGCATTAATAATTACCTCAATAGATTTTCAAGGGGGACATTTTGTGGTGAACATTGCATGTTCGCTTTTCTTCTGATATTTATTTAGGATGAACCGGAAGGCAGATCCTAACTGTTTTAGTTGCAAGTCTGCAACTGGTAGTTATTTCCATATAATGTAGGAGTGCCCGATGGTTAAGGATCATTGGAAATCCATAGGCTACTTCCTCTCTCCATTGATTTACACTCCTATTCCATGTACCCATAACATATGCCTATTTAGTGATGTTAAGGATGCTAAGTGCTTGGCATAATTCCCCATAAGCCCTCTTCCCTCTATTACATACTTAATTTTTTATTACTGTTCCAGGTTGCCAGAAGCGGTGGGGCACGGGCGGCCAATCAGGGGGGGCACACCTATGTCTCGGACAAACGGCTGCATAGGTAGGGGATCGCCGACCTGACCGTCTCTGCTGAGGAAATCTACAACTCCTTTAGGGTGTCTCTGTGGTCCTCCCTTTCTGATTAAAGCCCTCCTTGCTCGGTCTGTGAGTTTTGGTGGATGGACTGCTTTTGTGGTACCATATTCTTTTCATTTGAAGATAATGAAGCTCTGGTGATTCATTCTGTGGGATGTTTAACCCAATCCTGACTTGTGCTTCTCAATATGTCCCTGACTTGTTTGGATAGCTCTTCATGGTGTGATGCTTTTTGCTTAGTAGACTTGAAACCTCTGGGGTCTTTCAGAAAAAGTCTGTTTATACAGACAGATAATTTAACACCCAGATTGCACACAGTTGAACTTAATGTCACTAATTATGTGATTATGTGAGGTAATTAATGTTTGCACAGGAGTTTAGGGGCTTCCTTGCAAAAGGGGGTGAATATTCACATGCCAATCTTAAGGTTTTATTTTTCATAATAATTTTGTCTATACAGTTTTCTCATTTTACTTCAACAAATTAGACTATTTTTGTGCAAGTCCATCTTGTACAATAAGAGGAAACATTTAAATTACAGGTTTGAATGTTATAAAAAAAAAAAGGAAAATACTTTTACAAGATGAGTGAGTTAGGCTTAGGCTCCACTGTCCGTTGGGATCCGTTGGTGTCCGCTAAAGCCTCCTTTGTATTCCCATAGACCTAGCGTGCTGCATCGATTTGAAGGCAAAAGAGGCTTGGATCCGCGGATCTGACAGGCTGTAAAGACAGCCCTGTCAAAGACTCATTGCCGAAAATGGACAGCTCGTGGACTCAGGGTTTTAATGGACAGTGGAGCCTAAGCCTTACCCTTCACAATACGCTTAACACATTAACAACTAAGATTTCCATTTACCGTGCCTACTAACACCGCCTATCATTGATCATAGAAACAGGACATATGTGTCCTTCTTACATATCACCTGTGAATTTAATCACATGTGATTTTTTTGTGGTCCAGTCGCCACTTTTTGCCATAAAGGAGAAAAATATGTGGCAGTTAATAGGTTAAAATTAAACTTTTGATTTCTTAAAACTATTGCCATCTACCAGACAAATCCTCTCTCTGAACCATTAATATTTAGATTTAAAAAGGCACATATATCAAAATCTAATGTAAAACAGACAAGGAGACTATCTAGTACTCAGTTCTAATACACAGGGTGGATGGATCATTTATTTTGCAAAAGAACAATAGCACCAACTCATTAATTCCAATCTCTAGTAACTATATGTTAATACTTAAAGCCATGCAGCAGACACAAATCAAGAAGGGGGCTTTATGACACTCTTTAGTATTTAAAACATTAATTTTTTTTTCCACTGCACAGATTTTTTTGTATATAGCTAAGCGCAATACTAAACTAACCTCACAGACATGTACTTCATGTCTGATGGTGGAAACACAGCATTATACAGTGATATGTCAAAAAAAGATAAGAAATACTCACCAGTAAAGAGATAATCCTGATCTCCGTTGCTCCTTCCCTCTTTTCAGTGAATGTTGTGGCTTTAACAACTTCTCACATATACTTTTTAGGCAGTACAAATCCCTGACCTCATCACATTCTCTTTACAAGTCTACAGAGATGAACTTTCAACATTTAAAAATATTTTCTATCACCATCTAGTTGCTGCTTCCCACTTTTAAATACATGCCGTAGCCATAACAACTTCTCTCATATACTTTTTGGGCAGTGCAAATCACTGACATCATCACATTCTCTTAACAAGCCTATGGAGATTAATCTTCCCCATTTACAAATATTTTCTATTACCTAGTATAGTGGCCAAATCCTTTGCAGCTCATTAACCCCTGGAAGACTACCCTGGCATCTACAGAGGATTAGACATGGCAACTGTCGCAGATGAGATTGCCTATGACAGCAGCAACGGATTATGTAGTCATAGCAGTAGTAATGTTGCAAGGCACTCTCAACAAATGGGGAACACAAATAAAAGCAACATAATGTAATTTTGTGATAAAAAATAACTCTGAGAGTTCTAAGTTAAGCTGATTCTATATACACATAAGTGTTTTTCGAAGCACCTAGAAAATGCAAAGAGTTACATTTTTGGATGGAACATTTGTTCCAACTAACTTTGATGTAAAACATTAAATATTTAGACAATCAATTTCAAAGGTCTATTTTATTTTTAAACAAATCCAGGGCAAAAGTCTGCACCTAGCACCTAACAAGCACCTTTGATTATATCCTTTTAACAAAGATCAAGGCTCATGGAACTTTAATGAAAATATATATCTTATTTTAGAGGCTTACAGTAATTATTCATATGTCCCTGGGTATTTTTATATGGAAATGTTATATTTTAATTGAATTAATAGTTAAATTGATTGAACAATTTGATTTGAGGTTTTTATGAATCTTTTGTTCTGCTTTTGAGACAGTATCTTGCTGATACTTTAAAGAAAACATTCACTTAATAAATATGAATAAGACAATCCATTTTAGGAAAAAACAAGACACATGTGGAAGCAGATTTTGCTTGGTTGCCTATTGTTTGACAACACATGGAAGGTACTCAGTGGAATCAGCAGGCGCAGTACAGTTGTCAGTCTTCAGAAGACCAGCTGTAGCCTGATGACAAGGTTAAAGTGCTTGTCCTAACAACAGGCACTTAATACTTTGGCATAGACCCTACATGAATACATCATAACTAGGAACTGTGAGACACAACAAACTGTATAATAGATGTACAGTATATTGATGTGTTTTGCAAATGTCTGTATCTTTATAACACTGTCTGTTGTATAATGTGTATATGGGTGTGTCTTTATATATTTATTTATATAATTGATTTATAGCAGAAAATATAAATCCGTTTTCTTTTTATGGAGCTTTAGGGTCTTATCACAATACACATGCTGGTAGTTTACAAGCTATGGTAAGCAAGCGGTAACATGAACACATCCATTTAAGATAAATAAACCCTGTGTTACTAAATGGATTTTATTGTAATTTTATGTGTTGTTGGCAAACGCTGAACCTCACACTTATGTTGACTTGTATATAAGGGGTTCTTTCATTTCTTGCTCTCACTGTGCTAGGACTACCATAGAAGTGGGACTCTTTCACTGCAGTACAAAAATACACGCTCCAGAACATTTGTGTTAACACACTGCATTAACCCATTAAGGCATAATGGCAGCACAGTGTAAAAAGGTAAACAAGTTTACCATGGAAACCTGGGTACCTTTTACTTGTCCCAACTGGATATAGTGTGAAAAGGCCACTAGGCTTTAGTGCTATTTTTGTGGGTTGTTTTCCTAAAGCCTGAAAATGCCTATATGAAAAAATTATGTAGAAACCCTTTGCACGTGCATAGGAAGTGTGTACTATTATAATTTTACTGTATATTTTAACAACAATTGACATGGAGCCCCCCTCCCCGGTTCATGACTTGGGTATAGGGTTTTGCAGGCCTTGGAAGGGGGGCCAATGAAAGTGACGGGGCTCTGGTATAACCTGGGAGGGTCACTTTCATTGGACCCCCTTCCAAGGCTTGTAAGACCCTATACTCAAGTCCCGAACTGGGGGGGGGGGCTCCGTGTCAATTGTTGGTTAATTTTACAGTGAAAATATAATATTACAAAACTTCCTATGCACGTGCAAAGGGTTTCTACATATACAGCCCCCAAAGCCTGGAGAGTGATCACTGTGGATCATCACCCCCACACTACCATACATTTCAATATATGTCCTGCACAGTTAAAAATGTCTCAAACGCTGTAATCCTCTCCCAATATGCTGATGTTTTCTTCACAAATTCCCTCCCCCCTAAAAAATTTGATTGGGGCAGTCCGAGTCAATAAATTGACTCCAGTTCCCATGTTCACTGAACATGTAGAGTGTTCCCATATGCATAGTATACCTTAAGTGTCCAGTGCAGACTTTTAACTTGGGCAGCACCTAGCCACTCATTGAGTGATGGAACTTTGGCATGGGTACATTAGCATATCAAGGGAGGATTATGGTTTGGGACGTTTTTGGCACATTAGGAGAATAATAAAGGGTAGGACATTTTACCCTGTGAGTATGTTGAAGGGTTTAATTATTATTAATATTTCTAGGAACTTTTCTCTCTTAGACTTAGGAAGTCATTCCTTAGAGTGAGGGTCTGGCATCTGTGATTCCCTTGTTAATGAGTACCCCAGGAGACTCAATAAGACCCCATTACCAGACCCCCTACAACATTGTTGTTGCGATAAGGTCTTCTATCTTAACAAAGGGTCTTGTTGTGGTAAACCAATGAGCCTGGTTATGCTTGGGGGAGTGCGCTTTGGATCTGGCATCGCAAAGGGCCTGGGGCCTTCCCATTCATGCCAGACCCTATTCCTATAACTAGGGAGGGATTGCTTGTCAGTTTTTTAAATTAAACAATATACTGTAAATTATTGTTATACTCCCCTGTGCAACATTTTGCAAAGAGCATTTTGCATGTGCAACAAGGTTTTGTTCTGAACTCTTCTCTCTTCATATTGAACATCCAAAAAATTCAAACCTGCATAGATGACCTAAATAGGCTCAATTAGGCATTCAGCACAAAATCGCTAGAACAATGCCCTACAAAATCAATGTGAATCTAGCAATACATGGTTCGATTTTTGCGTTCCATCAACTTAAGACTCTACATTTTTTAAGTTGATCGAATGGAAATCAATTCCTGCCCACCTGGTGTAAATGAACAAAAGCGATCGAATTTGAACATAAAATCGATCGAAAAGTAAGTTTTGTTCAAATAGAATTGATTCCTATGAAGGAATCGACGAAGAAAATCAAATTGACGATCGAATCGCAAAATAATCAACCTCGTGTATGGCTAGCCTTAGTCGCTTCAATAAAAGTCAGGTTTTTCCAATTTCTTAAAGAAGTAGTATTATTTTTTTTGCAGTGACCTAAATCCTTACCCTTGTTTAACTACTTAATAAGTGACAAGCCTGGCACAAATTTGCAAATATACAGGCTTGATCTAGGTCAGTGATTGACAGTTTGCGTTGGGAAAAAAGATAACTGCATGTTAACAAATCAGTTAGCAATGGTGACTCCTATCTTTTAATCCTAATTAGTTCACTGACAAAAAATAACCTTTACATGACAGGTTTAATTTAAATTGTGCAAGTGCCTGGAGGTTTGGAAAATGCTGCCTTTAAGAAAGGTGCTGAGCAACACTGTATTATTCCGTCACATTGACCCATTTTCCTGACCATATTTGGTCCAAATCGTCTTTCAGTATTCCCTTAACTGTTACCAACCTCGTAGGGAATCTGTCATTAAGCAGCAGTAATGCGATGGTAAACATCAGCGGGTTCTCACTCACCATGATGACAATGTGATTGACTATGGATTTTTTCCTGGAGACAAAAACTTTGTACTACAATGCAATATATGTTGGCTTTTAGTTTAAAAATAAAAGACAAAACAACAACTTTCTACAGTAAGTGCATTAACCGTTTTTACTTGTTTTAAACTCTTTTTGGTACTCATTTCCCCGGGAAGAGGAAGATATATAGGCCCCTCCTTATTAATAGTGTCTTCAATGTTTAATACCACAAACCCTGACTAACCTATGTTCATTATTGCCTTAATACCTCTTATGCCTCAGGAGATCTGTTTTTATTGTTGTGATTGCTCAAAGGTAAGTAAAAACATACAATATGTTTTAAGGTTAATGGGTCACCTGTCACATCACAGGGAAATAACACGTTCAGAGAAAATGATTGGAAAATCCAGCAACTAGTTGGGAACTGCACTATTACCCTACAGATAAGCCTCTGCTCAGCTTCAGGTGACTAGCCCCCAGGTCTTATGTGCACAAAGGATGATGTCTGGGACAGAGACTGGCAAAAGCCACAAACAATGTTGTCATTGCATGGAAAACAATACTTTAGCATTACATTAAAGGTACCTGTATGCTGGTCGATTTTTTTCTTGATTTCTTAACGATCAATCACCGTGCATGTTCATGGCGATCGTTGGGCAAAAACACGAAAACCCTTGTCTGATCGATAAAGAAATGTCAATCGAACAGGGAACCAACATGTTGGTAAATCCCTGTTTGAATCAATCTGGGAATTAATCGCGCAAAGTGTTGCACATCGATTCACTGATTTACCAAATGATCAGCGTTCAGTGATATGTTGCCTCATCATGCTGCTATTGATTGTTCGCCGATTAAATGGGTATCAACCCGTGTATGCGCACCTTAAGACTATTCTCCTCAAATTTAGATGTGCCAACTAATCTGTTTGTGTGTGTGCTTGACAAAACAATGAGTCATTTACTGGTGGAATACTAGATTACTAACTATAAGTGTCACTGAGTGGTTGACACGTTGAAACTCATACAATACAATGGTACATTGTAAAAACAGTTTGACTAGCCTGCAAACTACAACTGTCCATACTTCATGTCATCATTTTGACATCATCATGTAAACTGTGGACACTATATCACTATCAGCAGATGTTTAATACTGTAACACACATTTTTAAGCTTTGCACATTACATTGTGAGTTGAATGGGGTGGAGTATAGTGTTGAGCAGCATAGGCAATATTCATATTTACACATATTCAATATACGTATTCACATGAATTTGTGATCTCCAGTCATTATCACCTTCATTGGGCAAATCGGCACATGCGCATATTGTTAATGTAATGCATGGTACTTTCCACAGATTACTTTCATTGTGTAAATCATCACTTGTAGATGTGCATATTGTTAACGCAATGCATGGTAGTTCCAGGTACTGATGTAAAAAATCGTGAATAATCACGACTATGTAGATAAATTTTCCCAAATTCTCGAAATGCTGATATTTCCAATTAAAATTTTCGCAATCAACACTAGTGGAGAATGGCCTGCATACACCATTTCCAGTTAATACCAACCAACCTTGGCAGTCAGCTATAAGTCCAACAGAAAAAACTTGCTGAAAGAGGTCAGCCTGAGCTGGATTCAGGAGAGCCAAACAAAGGTTTTCTCACATTTGTCCAGTCCTGGCAGCACATCAGTATGTTTCCACTTTGGTGGCTTGCCATGCTCTGAATTGCGGCATGGTGCCCGCAGGAGATCGCTAGCACCTAGTGATGTCCGGTGGTCTGCAGCGATTAAAACCGCTCCCGTTTCCTGGCTGATCGCCCCCATAGAGAGTGGTCATTCATCTCCATGGCTGTGGTCAGTTGCGATCGGCCACGCACACCCCGGGATCCAAAACTGTAAGACGCATTTCAGATTGCGTGCTGCACCGCCTCTGCACTTGATCGAAGACCGCAGCTGTGGCCTGTATGTGCGCGATCTCCCGAGATCTCCGTTTGCAGTACATTGGCAAAGTGGAAACAAGCCCTTTGGTTGTCAACATGCAAAGGTGGGAGATAAAAAAATGTAAAAATCCTATATACTGTTTTTGGCACAGGAACTGACATTACCCCCGTATGGAAGTTAAAGCTAATTTTAGAGCCAGTTTATATTTGGGTATGTAGATAGTATTTTTTACTACCTTCAAGTGAGTTGGGGGTATGTAAATATTGGACTGGTAACCACATTGCAAGCTGGACTTTACTTTTGGGTTGGTGCAATATAACAAACACAGTCATATTTAATTTGGCATAATTTTTCAATATTCTATGGTTTGTAATAAAATTTTCCCATGCTTACAAAAAACCCCCACAAGTAATAGGACATCATTGTCTGTTATCTTTCTGTCTGTCTTATAAACAGAATGAACATTTGTATTCAGCAAAGAATGTCTCTGTCCTACACCGAGTATAATAATTTTGTATTATATTTTCTGCTGCTACAGACAACATTTTCAAAATGTGATTTTGTCAGCAGCTCTCAAAAACACACATCAAAGATGAGAAAAACACAGGCTATTTATGACAATAAACTGTACCAAGCAATCCAGAGGTTGTGCACATATTTGAGGGAAGCTTAATAAGTCTCTATAAAAGGCAGTGGATGTAAGACAAAAGTGTTTTCTTTCCCTTTGTTTAATTTTAATGCTGCTAAAGGTAAAAACCCTTTGTACTTTTTCTAGTGATTAGTATTTTAATTAACTTTTGAGGGGAAAAAAGTTAACATCTAACAAAGGTTTGCAGTTCTATAACTTAGATATAAAGTCTGCATATTATTTTTAGACTTTATAATCCAAGATTAAAAAGGAATTGGCCTTCATTCATTGAGTCATTAATTGTTCAAGGTTTCATGCCTCTAATCTCCTCATCTTTGCATCTCTACCATATCTGCAAGCCTACTTGTTAGTATTGTATAAAGGTGGTCTTATTTTGCTGTATAGAGTAGTAAATGCACTTGTCTAACTTCAGAAATTTAGTATAATACACATGTGTAGCACTGACACCCGTAGGTGCTGCTGTGTAGTGTGGGATACCGGGTAGCAGAAATGACCAGGAGGAGACACTTACTTGAAAGTTGAAGAAAAGTTTATTGGCACATGTCATCAGGTGGAAGGAGGGTTGGGGACAAGGCTGTTCTGGCGACTGAGGTCCTAGCTCCTCTCTTGGCAGCTTCTTCCTCTCAATAGAACAAACGCACAGCAACTCAGGCCTAGATTCCCCTAGGCAGCTTCTTCTCAGCAACAACAGCTCTAGCACAGCACAGTCCTTGACAAATCCTCCCTGGGAATCTTTAGAATCACTGCCCTGATCCTCTGCTTCAAGTACTGGACAGGTCCCTTAGCTCCTAGATTGTCTCACTGCTGCTGCGTGTGAGATCTTCACCCTTCCGCAGACAAGTGACAGACTCTCCCTTCTACTGGCGCCCCAGCTCAGATCCGCAATCTTCTGGTCCCAGCTAGGCACATCACACCTCACCTTCTTCACCAGATAGGGCAATCAGCCCCTGACCTGACACAGGAAACATCCCAGGGTCCAGGAGGACAACCAGGGAAGACTGACTCAATTCCTGCTTCACTATATCACTTTTCTCCTCCATCACTGAAACAGGCGCATTCCTCCTGGCCAACAGAGACAGGCAAGAGCACCAAAAACATACACAACCTTGGCAAGAGCCAAGGCTTATACTGACAACAACTGCAGCTGCTTTCACCCAATTCTACCTCCTAATATTAACTCCTAGACTCCTCAATAGTTAACCCTATCAGCTCCTGTCCCTGGCAGGGGCTACACATGCGATCGAGCGTTCACTTTGCACAATCGATCTCATTCGATACTTTGTAAAAGTAATGTAAAGTAATGTAAAGTAATGGCAATCAAATAGAGATTTGCCAACATGTTTGATTTTTAGTTAGATTTTTTATGTTGATGGCCCACAAATCTGTGCCTATCCACATGGTTCGAAACCAAATCGGACAAAATTTCAATTGGAAAATGATTGGACATGTCGGAAAATTTTGATTGGTGGAGTAGTTATTGAACTTATCTCACATATTGTTTTGTTGTGCCGGACCAATTTTGGTTTAATTGAACTAGTTGGCATACTTACATCCAGTGTCCGACGAACTAAAATTGATCAAATATCTGTTTCTCTATGTGGGTGGTAGTTCTATAGTAGTACGATCGGTCACCCATTCCCAGATCAACAGAATTCGATCAGGCTAGGTCGATCAAACGAAAAAAACTCAATGTATATGGGGGCCTTTACCATTCTCTTTCTTCCACCTGCCCTGACTATGAAGTCACAGATTTGCAGACTATGTGACTCACCAGCACTCCTCCAGAGATGATCTTAAGTGAGCTGGGGGGGGAGATATCTTGGCATCGGCAAAAATTTTCAATGCCCCCCCCCCAGCATGACGCCGCCCTAGAAAACCACCAATATTGCCCCAATGGTAAACCGCCGCTGCACAACAACTCATGACAATGCATTATAATCCAGAAAAGAATAAGATTTGGATTTGGCTTTCCTTTGGAGTGTTGGCAGGCTATTTCAAACAAAGGACTTCATAGTGCAACACACATTAACATGTAATATAACATATATTAATGTGAAATTACTAACAGATCAAGCTTTATGCTTGATTATATTTTTAGCTATATACAAAAAATATTTTAGCTGTGTACTTGCTAGAGACAAATTATTCCAGTTTGTGAAGTGTTTTGTATCCACTCAGTAAAGCCCCCCCCCCATACACCTTAAGATTGATCCATACAATCTCCATTAGATCTACCAACAACTTTGTTGTATAGTATCCTCCCTGATAGAATACATAGTGACTGGAAGGATTAGAAAGCTCCTTAAATTACATGGTTTTGGTAGAACAAAATGTGATTGTACAGAAATTGTAATTGGAAAGATTGTAAGGTGTATGGGGGGCTTAAGTCTTAAGTCTGAATATGTGGATTTCATAAACATGGTTTACATAGAGTTAAGGGCCTGACAGGTTTTTTTTGTCACTATTTATTTTACATAAGTTATTTCATTTTAAAATGAAATAGTTTTATAATTTTATAGTATAAACGTAAAAAATATAAATGTACATTTTACTAATGATAATTTTAAACGCTCATTTTGTACGTAAACATCTGTAAAAAATGTTTCACTTATAAAAGATTGAGAAGCATAAAAGTAAAAAGATTCTAATGGGCCAGTCTGAGCCTTCTGGGGTGACACTTCTGGTCTTGTTTAAGATCTCTGGTATGATAAAGGTTGATTATAGCATGTATTTTAAAAATGCATGTGAACCAAGAGCACTAAAGCATAAAGCTCTTGAATTGCATATGTAGAGATACACATGTTAAGTTCAGAGTGTAAGCTGTGACAGAATACATTAAACGGTTATTTAAAAAGGTTGTCAGTTTGAGCAGTGAACTACAGAATTTTGAAATGAAGGCAAGGGCAATGCACATGCTTACTGTAGGAATACATTTACTTTTCTCCAATGTGTCTTAAACAACCATGACTTGGATAGGTCAGATGGACATCCAATCTCTTACCTTCTTCATTCCCCTTAAATAAAACACTGTACACTGTGATTTATCCTTATTGGCTAGTATCTTAAACCCGTGATTTAGGAAGTCTTGGCTATCTTAGCAAAATTGATTTATAGAAATGCTCAATGGAGTGTTTATGGCAGACCCAAATGATAGCTGGCTACCATTGTATGGGCTCAAATCCTGTGGGTTCAATATTCTTAGTACTGATACAATTACAGGGAAACACACAGACCTGTAAGTATCTTGTGATCTTTTAGCTGAGTTCAGCATGGCTGAAATAGTCAATAGTAAGAGCTTTGGAATGTGTATGTACCAGGGGGGTATATTCTGCAAACTTTTATCCAGGTGTCGAAACCATAAATGGAGTGTGAACAATCTATGCAGTGTTATTGTTACTGCTCTTTAAAGGGATATTTTGAAATGTGGATTGAGGTGTGGTGAAATACTTTTGTGTACCCCAAACGTTTGGACTAAAAATTAAAAAAGTTAATTGTTTACAAGGAGCACAGCAGTTACAGTAGTTGCCTGAACGTTCTGCTAATGCTCCACATTTTTCTTCCTCTTCTACAAATCTTGTCAATGCCCCACACACTGGCACTGAAGTCGTTGATCAGTAAATCAGTACATTTTTGCAGGTTCATGCTCTTTTCAGAATTGGATGATGGAAGTAAGGGTTTATTTTCACAGCAGTCCATGGATATTTAGCAGGAGGCAGCAAGAAGCAGTGACGTCTCAGAAGCTGGAGCATACTACAAAGTTATCTCCAGTGAAGAGGAGGGATGTATGAGTAGATGTATAACACTGAATTAAAGACTACTGGATTGAAGAGAAGGATAGCTTGTAGTAAGTGCTAGAACAACTATCCGGAATGATGTCCCAGCACCAGACAACTTTCAGAAGAATAGCTGTCTAAATTTTCTGGTGGAACTGTCCTTTCACAGGGCTCTAATGATGGTCACATTATTATTAGTTTATTAAGAAGTTTTTTGCAAAGACAGTAAAATATTGTTTGAGCATATTTCTTTTTGTAAGTTGAAATTTTCATTGAACTGAATATGTGCAAAAAAGGTGTATGCATTAGAGCAACACTGTTTGTTGTGCTGCCATAAACCATTCTCTAAATATCTGGCAGTTAGTGGGCAGATTCAAGTTCCCCACCAATTTCAATCAGGCAAATCAGTGATGTCAGTGAAGTTTTCGGAACTGATTTTTCACTGTAAGACCGGGTTCTCTACCTGGTCTCTAGAGAAAAGATTCTTCCTCCAGTGGGATCTTAATGCTCCTGATTCTGCCGTTGGAAGAATAGTTAGCTCCTTCTCACCAGCAAACGGGCGGGTCGAACACCTGTGCTGCTTGCCAGCTTGCGGACAGCTCGGCCATCACTACTGGCAGTTTTAGTGATGCTAACTCGGGCATTTGCAATTAACTCACAAAGTCAGCTAGTCAAAATTAAAAATACAAAAATCTCCTTAGGGCACACAAATCTGTGCAATATGGGAAAATCTTACAGAAGTACCAGCCATGTGGGCTTTCAATACATGAGGACATGTACATCTCCAAACAGCTGAGCTTAATGGTATCAGCATATCACCAAGGCAAGTCGGCAGAATGTCCACATTCCTCCACCATGTCTCTTCCATGCTTCATCAACCCACAACATATTTCTGTTGTGTCATTATAACAACTGCAGCATCAAGTAACATAGAGACAGTCTCACAAGGAGATTCATAGTATAACTGTCACTGGTGAACCACGAGAGTAGTGGACCCAGCGTGCCACCAAGCAAGCATAAACCAGGGCGCAGAGTCTAAGGAGCCCCCGGTATTCACCAGAGCATTCCGCAAGGAATGGTGGAACTTTGCTACGGTGAGCTCCCAGGTTGCGGTCCCAAGCCACACTTACTTGGTAGGTGGCTGACAGTGGAGTATCGAAGGTGCGGTATCCAGACGGCAGGCAGAGACGTAATCAGACAGGCAGTAGTCGGGGCAGGCGGCAAAGGGGGTGGTCAAAGACGGTCCAGGGGTCGGTAATGGTAAAGCAATAGATAGCAACAGAACCTGTGTGTCAGAGGCATAAAACACTCTTTATTCTGGTGATGCCCTGTTGTCTCAGACTTCCTGTTATACCCAGGTCAGGTGATCTGTTTGGACAACAGGGCTCCAGGTGTGGTAAGTAGTGTGCTACTCCAGCAGAGGGAGCAGGAGCCAAATCATGTGCCACGATCTGTATCACCAGCAGAGGAGCAGATCTATGGAAAGTCCTGGTTCTCTGAGGTTTGGGCATAGACACAGTAGAACTGGTAGATGGCACCACAGTGGTTGCAGATCGCTGGGTGACACGGCGATCTGTGATAATAACTTTATGTCAGGCATGAAAAAAGGGTAATATTACCACAAAAAAAACAGTAAAGGGAATGTTGACACCTATGCATTTGATCTTTTAATTGAATAGGTGCCCTTCTCATGCTTTATCTACCCTTTCAAGCATGTGCATAGTAGTAGAAGACAAAAGATGGACCTTTCAATGTTCTCATCATCTCACAAATCGTACAATATTACCTGTATTTCTTAAACCAAGTTTGATAAAAAATTTTACTGTGCACAAGTTATTAGTTTATATTTATGATTGCAACGGTTTAGCCAAATGCCAACCCCCCAACATCCCACCAATATATGGCATAGAAAACACTATAATTGCTGTAATTCGTATTCATAAAGCACAGCAAGCAAAATCTGTCTGAACTGTTCATAATTATTTGACCTTTCCATTAATTAGTTATTCTGTGCTTCTCATAATTATGCACTTGACCATTCTCTGGGGAGCACTTTTTCTATTATTTGGAGCTCTTGGCAAATTTGGGCATTTATTAAAATTGTTATTTTTAATGTATAAATGTATGTTTAATTGCCCTGTAGGTCTCAACAGGTTTACGGTGTACCAGTAAGAATGAATTTGTCGAATAGCTTATAGTTTTAGTGTTTTTCTTCGTTCTCCAATAAAAAAAATGCAGTCATTGCCAAGACTTTTAATAAAGGTGAATAAATTCTATACAATACACCAAAAAAATATTTCAAATGTACCTTGAATCTTTAAAAATTAACCGATGTTTGAGGAAATGTTGAAGTTCATTGCTGATCTTTTCTTTTAAATATTAGTTTCCTGGTTGCTGGTGTTTGGTTCTAACAAACACTAAGAACAAGTATATAGAACAGGATGTCTATAGTAAAATTTTATTAACCAATATCTATCAAGTCCTATGGGAGGCAGCTGTTGCTATTTTCATAAAATATGTAGAACAAATTCCACCTTTGACCCCTGAAACATCAGTCATTTTCCTTGCTTATATAATTGCTTACTCACACTTTAATAATTATTAGATCCTAAGATTATCGTGCACCCTTTTCGTATACATTATTACTCATATGCCCTAAACCTCCAGTGTAAAAACTGCTAGGGTGCCAAAATGGGAGTTGTCCAATGGAATGTCCTGTACTATCCATTGAAAGACTGAGGACATCTTGTGACAAAAAGATGGTATTGAATGTAGAAAATCTTAAAAGCAGAACACTTCAAGTAGCATCTTAAATATATCACATAAACACAGCTATTTTAAACATTTAAGAGCCCTACAATTGTCTGAGTTTTCATTAAGTTGTATGCAGTTAATGTTCTGTAAATAACCTGAGGGAAACATTATCTGTTCACTAATATATAACTAGAAAGGATTGCAGCTAGGTGTGTAAAATTTGGAGGGTAAGTATTTTTGAGTAGATAGCTAAACCCAAGGGCAGCAAAGCTAGAAGAATGCAGGTCAGGTTACTAACCCTGAATTTTTCAGGATGGCACTCACAGCTTTAATATTGCAAATGATATTTACTTTCCCTATAGTGTTGAGCTCAAATATTCGAATTGCGAATATATTCAGCAAATTTTGAATATTGCAAAATAAGTTGAATATTTCCAAATTTCTGTATCCATGCACATGAATTATCTTATGTGAAAGGGAAAAGTGTGGAAGAAAAGGGTGCACAAGTAGCAGTGATGACCGCAGCCTGGAGAGGATTGTCAGGAAAAGGCCATTCAAAAGTGTTGTGGACTTTTACAAGGAATGGATACACAGACGGATAGCGGACATGAGCTTCAAATGTCATATTCCTCTTGTCAAGCTGCTCCTGAAAAACAAACAACGATAGAAGCCTCTTAGAAGAAAAAAAAACTGGTCAGTTGCTCAGTCCTCTTTTCTGATGAGAGCAAATTTTGCATATCATGTGGAAACCAAGGACTCAAAGTCGGAGGAGAAATAAAAAGGCACACAATCCATGATGCTTGAAGTTCAGTGTGAAGTTTCCACAGTCTGTCTGTTGGGGAGCCATGTCATCTGGTGTTGGTCCACTGTGCTTCATTTTTTTCAGAGCCAGTGCAGCCATCTACCAGGAAATCTTTGTTGCATTTCATGCTTCCTTCTGAATGTAGATGCTGACTTCATTTTTCAGCAGAGCTTGACAGCTGCCAACACTGCCAGAAGTACAAAAACACCATGGGATTATGCTTGATATGCCAGCAAACTCGCCCGTAGATATTCTATGGGGCATTGCCAAAGGAAAGATGAGTCATTAGAGGGAACAATACAGAAAAGCTGAAGGCCTCTATTGAAGCATCCTGGTGTCCCATAACACCACAGGCTGATAGCATCCATGTCACACCTCATTGAGGCAGGAAGTGATGCAGAAGGGGACCAAACCAAATACTGAGGAAATATGCATGATTATATTTTTTCAAAGGTCTGACATTTTTCAAATTAAAATATTTGTTTTCTTGAGAGATGGTATGGACTGGTAAGAATAATCCCATCATACATAAATATTATTAGTTTAAGCGGGGGGGGGGGGGGGGGGGGGGGGGGGGTGGACCCTCTACACCAGATTGGCCATCTCAGGGATTTTATTTGTTACTAGAAAAGGTGTTCCAGACCAGAAATGTTGCTAAAAGAATCATATTCACTTCACAAGCTTGATCATGCTCTGTTAGGGCCCATCAAGGGTCAACAACAGACATGGAGATTACAATAAAATGCATAATACGAATACAAATCAAAGAACAAAATATTTAAGCTTTACACAAGGCCGGCCATATATATAATAAAGTCCAAGACAAAAATGTTTGTGATACTCTCCTCAGGGTCTGGGGGAGTCACAATGCTGTTGTTTAGAAGCCTTAGTGTATTAAATTCTAAATGAAACACAAATCATTCTCTATCTCTAATCATGGTCTATCTCCACTTTCACATGTACCTCTAACAGAATTCTGTATTCACATCATCATCATATGTCATTAGTTTCATTTTGTTCCAGAAACATTATCATTGAATGATTACTTTCAATTGTAATATCGGTTATAAATTATAAATTTACAAAAGAACATTACCATTCCAATGATTACTTTCAATTGACTAGCTCTTACAGGTATGCTGTGGTGTGTGTTCTCTTATGGGGCCAGTGAGCTCTGGGCTGGTACATGATGTTTTTTTCCCCCCTTCTCCCTGCTTTGGTTACCATCATGCACTGGCCCTAGCAGAGCTTGCTGGCCCCACGGGAGAACACACACCACAGCATACCTGTACTGGTAAGAGCTAGTCAATTGAAAGTAATCATTGGAATGGTAATGTTCTTTGATTTGTATTCGTATCATGCCCTCACAGAGCATGATCAAACTTGTGAAATAAGTTAATAAAGCAACATTTCTGTTTAGGAACACCTTTTCTGGTAGCCATTAAAATCGTTAAGACAGCCCATCTCTTGTTTTCTTACCGCTTAAAATAATAATATTTGTTTTATTCACTTCATGTAATTTTCTAAGATTTAGCTGTTAGGGTTTTTATAAGCTGGAATTTAAATCTTCTAATGAACATGAAATCAATCTTCTGTATATGTTTTAAAATGAGATTTAGTAGCTGTTACAGTAGATGTGTGCAATAGATTTCTGTCCATGAGCCACAGGCTTTCAGTTCTAAGGTCCTTGCTAGAACTTTTGTGCGTATTGTAAGGAAGATACAGGCATTGCCAAGTGCCAATCCACAGTGCTTATTAAGTCTAGTCTAAGGTTTAATAATGTTTAAATACAATATAAAGAATACCCTAGGGTATTTGTCACGCACCCCCCTAGTGGCTTCACCACTCAGAGGCCTCCCAATCGATTTCAACACACAGAGAGTCCAACTAGGTCGGTACAATCAGTGCACCGGAATCACCGGAATTGGGCCGCAGTCAGACCATAAAGGGCAGCGTGCAAATTACAGGACCAGAAATAACACAATATTTTGGGTATCACTGCCACCATCCCATTTAATTCGGGAAAAGTGAAACCCGTTCTGATTAGCACTATAAACGTCTAGGTAGCAACTCTTCAGAAAGCTAGAGAAGCGTTCTGCGGTATTCGAAGCAGGTATGAGGCTGAGAGAAATGACTTAAGAGTCATTTATTTTATGCAA
This sequence comes from Ptychadena robeensis, assembly GCA_036250615.1. NCBI lineage: Eukaryota > Metazoa > Chordata > Amphibia > Anura > Ptychadenidae > Ptychadena > Ptychadena robeensis. The sequence continues at coordinate 129,625,880 of CM070033.1, forward strand.
TACAAGTTATTCAAATATACAATAATTATTAAAATCAACAATTAAAGAGAGTGTAGACCAGTGTAAAATAAAAAGGGAAAAACAGAAGAAATGATACCTAAGGTTGCTGAAGAAGAGTGTCCGTTCGTAGGGGAAAGTCCAAGAATTATAAGTCCAAAATGAAATGGCCACCAGCCTGTGGTTCTCTGCTGGTGCTCTTCAGGTGATGGTAAAATGGAGAACTCTCTAGAGCATGCTCTCTTTGGGTTATAAGGATGAAAATCCTGGGCGGGTTTTGGAGATCCGGCCTTCAGGGGTGTTATTATATTTTTGGAGGGAAACGACGTCCCAAAATATGACACGATCCATATTTTGGCCCATGGCTGTGGTACACAGATGATAATGGCATATCCAAACTCCCCAGAAATTATCGGTCACATTAATACCAAACATTAATGAAATGGCATATACAGTCATGAAGAAAGGTTATAACTTTGAGCCAGTCCATGCCAGAAGTACATATTCTATATCAGGGTGTCCGGCTGGGTCAGATGAATACGCTGATATATGTTTCATAACTGTATCAGGTATAATGTCCACTGGACAGACCAAAATTATAACAGACATTACTAGTGTGGTCGGTGCCAGGTTA
>CM070033.1:129637865-129660308 GCA_036250615.1 Ptychadena robeensis
GTGGGTGGTGTTGGGGCGTCAGTTAATGACAGCATCCCTTCCAGCTCTTCAGTCTGTTACGCGACGTTCGATTCGGCTCTTAACTAGTTCGCGAATGCGGGGGGGCGGGGGGCTCTGATGGCTAAGCTTGACAATGAGTCAGCGCTTCGCTTCTTCCAGTACACCCGAGCAGCCAGACGGCTCTACTCGTCGACCGTTGTCTCCCAATGGGGTGCTCCATCTCCTGTTCCTTTTTGGAGACGTTCAGCTCGTTTCTGGATGGGTGCTGAAGCGGGAATTGGGCGCTCGTCGGCGGTTACGAAATCCGACGATTCCTCTTTGTCGGCCCCACGGGGGAGTGATGATTGTGCCTGGCGCTGCACATGGCTCAGGTGTTCTTTGGGTCTTTCGGGTGTTCGCGTGGCGGTGATTGATAAGACCGAGGGCCTGCCCACCGTCATTCATTTTTTGGAATCGAGATCGATTCCGCGCGGCCAGGGAATGTCGCCTCCCACTGGATAAGGTAGAGGACCGCTGGGTGTCGCTGAGCAGGGTGGTTTCCGCGACGAAGGTTACGGTCGTCAGTTTGCAATCTGTGTTGGGCAAGCTCAACTGTGCCTGTCGGATTATTCGTTGGTAGGATTTTCTGCGGCAAGATGATTGACTTACCAAGGGTGTCCGGGACAAGAAGCATTTCATTCGGGTGTCCCGGGCGGCCCGTGAGGACATTCGGGTTGGCTTCGCTTTGGAGGAATAGGAATTTAAGGGGTTCGCTTGTGGCCTTCTCCCCCGTGCCGAATTCGGCGCTGGAACATGGTCAAGGATGCGTCGGGTTAGTGGGTGTTGGGGCTTTCTTCCGTGGTCTGTGGTGTCACGGTACTTGGCCGCCGTCCTGGGTTTGCACCAGGAACCTGCCTTACTTGGAATTTTTCCCGATTTTTGGTCGCCGTCTCTGTCTGGGGGGCAGGGATCTTCAGAATCAGGAGGTGGTCTTCCGTTGATAACATGGCGGGGTGTTTGTACAATCAATTCCTTGTCTGCCAGATCGGCTCCATTGGTGTCCCTTGGCGGACGTTTGTGTCGGTTGTCTTTGTCTGACCCTGCGTTTTCGGGCGGGCGGAACGTCCCCGGGGTTAGCAACGAAATCGTGATGCACTGTCTCGCTTCCAGCAGGAGCGCTTTCGGCACTTGGCGCCGGAGCATCTTGGATCTGGCTCGGCTACCTGGGCGGTTGGGTGTTGACCAGGGCGGTCAAGGGCTTTCGGAAAGGCGCGGTCACCTTCGATCCGCGTCGCCCGGTCACGCTCGCGCCTTGCTGGAACTTTCAGGGTCTGGTCGGCGTTGCGGCAGATGGTATGAGATGCGGCTCTTCCGTCTTGCTTCTTGGCTTTTTCGGGGCTTTATCGGGTGGGGGAGCAGTTGTCCCAACGGCAGGGGGGTCCAAGGGGGTTGCGGGGTCTTGTCTGAAAAATTTTGTCGGTTCGCCCCATGCGGGGGGGGGTGTTGCTGAACATCAGGATGGTTCGTCGTTGTCGCGGTTTTCAGTTTCTGGCAGTCTTCAGGAAGTGTCTAGTGCGCGGGGCGGGAGGGTGGCGGACTATGGAAACTCATTCCTTTCGGATAGGCGCGGCTACGGAGGCATCTTGCTGGGGCTTGCCGGACGCGAAACATTATGCGGATCGCTAGGTGGGAATCGCGTTGCTTCCGGATGTACGTCCGTCCCCATTTAGTTTGAGGTCAGCGGGGGGGGGGGGGGGGGGGGCTTTCACCGGGGTAGTACCAGGGCCTCGAGGGGTAGCCTTCCTTCTCACGTCACCAAGGGAGGGGGGGGATGCTGTGTAATCCCCCCCCCCCTGGTTTTGTGATACTTTCTTTCTTGCAGATGTCAAACCTTGTGTAATCTGGGGTTATGGGCCACTCATTGTGTTCACTGGTCCGAGAGGCGGGCTGGAGTGCGGGCAATCCGGGAGAACTTCGAGTTTCCGGTGGAAGTCGCTGAGGTCATGGCTGGCGGTCCGTGTGCTTGCGTTGGCACCGGTTCGTGGCACAACTTCTCCCGACTGGTCCAGCTGTATGGTCCCCCGGACGTCCTGATCGTCCATTGTCGGGGGCAATGACTTGGGATCCAGACCTCTGCATGTCCTCATCCGGGACCATTAAAGTGTTCTTCTTTAGGGTCCGGGGGTCCTCTGTGTGTGGTCTGACATCATCCTGCGAACGGGTGGCGGTCCGAGATCCTCCTGCACCTTTTGAACCGCTGCAGGATTAAATTGATCAAACGGTGACCAAATACGTTCGAGGTCTGGGCGGTGGGCTGTTCGCCATGTCCTGTGGAAGAGCCGCACACCTTATCCGGAGTGATGGGGTGCACTTGGCCGGATGTCTTTAGCTTTGGGCTGCGGGGAGGGGGCCGAGGCGGGGGTGGCTTTGTTGTGGGCAGCGGCACCAGGGTCAATGACCACTGAATGCGGGTGGCGGGTCCGGGCAGTGTCCAGGATTTGATGCGGGAAAACATCATTTCGCGGGGGCGGCGTGCTGGGTTAAGGCAGCAGCAGAAAACAATTGAGCTCTTGTCGGGGTCAATGACCCATCTGGGAGGTGAAAGAAGCGGAAGGAGTCAATTGGGCTGACAAGTACCCACCGGGTTGGAGCATCGTAAGGCTGGTGGGCGGGGCTTGTCGGATTGCGGGGGGGACACTGCCTGGGGACCTGGTTCTTATGTAAATAGTTATTAATAAAGCGTGTGGCCAGTTTCATCCACAAGTTAAAAGTTAATAAGCGTTTGTGTGGGGACGAAGGGGATGGGACGGCAGCCTTGGTGGTTTAAGGATAGGTCTTGTGCTTGTACAATTTCTCCACAGTCATCCTTGTCCAGGTCATTGTGTTGACACAATTCCTAGATTAACAATTAAATTTCAATGTGCACACTGGCATTTGCATCCAATATATCTAATACAGCGAGCTTCGGCCAACGACATTTCATGTTGAGTAAGATGTTTTATGATATGTGATGCTATGCCCTTTCTGATATTAAATATAAACGTTATGATAATAACTAGGACATAAACTGAATATGATATAAGGACAATCAGGATATGTAAACTAACAGAAGCTAGTTATTCAATCATTAATTAATTACAGTAATTGTATGAATATATAATGTTCTTTCTCTCATTTTTAAAAAAATGAAACAAGAAATTTGTTAAATAATATGTTATGAACATAATATATTGAGTTCTCTAAAGTTTTGTCACATATATGTTGTAGAACCACCCACCTGAAGAAGGGCGAAACATGTAGGAGGACTGTGGAGGAGTTCTTTCGATGGGCACCGTTGTAAACCCACATTAACAGTGGAGGAATATAATATGTGACCCCTCACTGATTTTGTAAGTTTGTCCAATGACAAAGAAATGAAAGTCTCAGAACAGTATCCATTTCAATGGTAGGTTTATTGTAACGTGGCAGATAGCACATCCAAAAGGAAATCGAAAAAATAACTTTCAATAAAAGATAGCAACTGATTTGCATTTTCCTTGAGTGGAAATACGTTTTTGAACCCTCTACAAAAAAGACTGATTACTTGGTGGAGAAAAACCCTTGTGCAAGCACAGAGGTCAAACGTTTCGTGTAATTTGCGACCAAGTTTGCGCAACATTTAGGAGGAATGTTGGTCCACTCCTCTTTGTAGATCATCTCTAATCCCTAAGGTTTCGAGGCTGTCTCTGTGCAACTCTGAGCTTGAGCTCCCTCCATGTTTTCTAGTGGATTAAGGTCCAGGGAGATGACTAGGCCACTCCATGACCTTAATGTGCTTCTTCTTGAGCCACTCATTTGTTGCCTTTGCGTATGTTTTGGTCATTGTGTGCTGGAACACCCATCCACGACCCATTTCAGTTTCCTGGCAGAGGGAAGGAGGTTTGTCGCTTAGGATTTCACGATACACTGCTCCGTCCATTTCCCGTTAATGCGATTAAGTGTCCTGTGCCCTTAGCAGAAAAACACCAAAGCAAAAGTTTCCACCCCATGCTTGACGGTGGGGACGGGTGTTTTGGGGGTCATAGGCAGCATTTTTTTCCTCCAACACGCGAGTGAGTTAATGCCAAAGAGCTATTTTGGTCTCATCAGACCACAGCACCTTCTCCCAGTCACTCTGAATCATTCAGGTGTCATTGGCAAACTTCAGACGGGCCGCACAGTGCCTTCCTGGAGCAGGGGGACCTTGCGAGCCCTGCAGGATTTTAATCCATTGCGGTTGTAATGTGTTTCCAATGGTTTTCTTGGTGACATGTGGTCACTGCAATTGAGGTCATTAACTAACTCCTCCGTGTAGTTCTAGGATGCTTTTTATCTTTCTCAAAACCATTGACACCCCACGAGGTGAGATCTGCATGGAGCCCCGAGCGAGGTCGATTGATGGTCATTGTGCTCCTTCCATTTCGAACAATCGCACCAACAGTTGTCACCTCTCTTCCCACTTCTTGCAATGGGTTTGTAGCCCATTCCAGCCTTGTGCGGTTACAATTTTGTCTCTGACATTCCTTGGACAGCTCTTGGTCTTTCCATGTGGAGAGTTTGGATCTGCTTGATTGATTGATTCTGTGGACAGGGTTCTTTTATACAGGTGAGACTAGTTAAGACAGGTGTCCTTAATGAGGGTGATTACTGAGAGAGTGTGTCTAACCACTCTGTGGGGAGCCAGAACTCTTAATGGTTGGTAGGGGTTCAAAACTTATTTCACTCAATGAAATGCAAATCAGTTGCGATCTTTTATTTAAGTAATTTTTTTTGAAGTTTCCTTTGGGTTGCTATCTGCCACTGTTACAATAAAAACCTACCATTGAAATTATACTGTTCTGAGACTTTCATTTTTTGTCATTGGACAAAACTTACAAAATCAGTGAGGGGTCAATAATTTATTTCCTCCACTGTACGTATTAACAAGCTGTACATGTTTTCTATTTTATTTGTCATTATGTTTATATATTAGTCCTCACTGATTATAATAAAGACTTTTATTCAAGAACGACACAAGACGGGTATGACATAGCATGATTTGACTTAGCAATGCCGAGAAACCCTGTGAGGGCATAATATCAAGGTCCCTGTTAATATGTACGGCCTTTGTACTGTCCCTGAGCCCAGGTAGCAGGGAATATGTCAGTGTATAACAGGTAACCTCTTTAGTCTGTGCCCAGTCTGAGTAGCCGCCGGACTCCCCAGACACTCCAAGAGGTCTAAGGGGGTCAAATCAGGATACCTTGGGGCCCATTCAACTGGCCCACGACGACAATCCACTTTCAGGAAAATGTTCTCTAGGGAATGCTCGGACCTGACACCATAATGTGGTTGTGCACATCTTGCTGGAAATACTCAGGGAATGTGCCAGCTTCAGTGCATAAAGAGGGAAACGCATCATCAGTCAGCAATTTCAAGGTCTCCGTCGACTGATTCCTTAGACTTTATCTTTGGGGTCACTGTAGGCAATTTTCTATGCTGGTGAAGATACGAGATGTGCAGCACCTGAAACTACGGATACTGGAAGCCTGTGCTAGCGTTTCTCTGAGGTGTGCTATCAGTGGTGTTGAAGAGTGGGAGAAGAGGGTTGCATTGGACAATCCAACACAATGGGTAGCACATGAACACATTTATAAGTGGGACAGAACTTGTGAATAACTCATGAAAGAATAAGAGTAACGTTAAAACCAAGCACACCATTGTTTTTCTTGTGAAATTCCCAATAAGTTTGATGTGGTCACATGACCCCTCTTGAAAAAACAAAAGTTGGATTCAAAATGGCCGACTCAAAATTGGCAGCCATGGTCACCGCTCATCTCTTGAAAAGTTTCCCCCACTCACATATACTAATGTGCCCAAAACAGGAAGTTAATATCACCAACCATTCCCATTTTTATTAAGGTGTATCCATATATAGGGTCCACCCTGTATTTAGAGGTGTGTTTGATATATATATCTATACATATTAATATATATATTTTTTCACCTTTAGATGAAAACAGATGCCTACTCATATTTGCCTTGGTTATTCAATTGGCTACATACTGTCTATATTTTAAGGTACGGATGGGGGGGGGGGGGTCAGGAATGTAAGTTTCTGGCTGTTAAATATTTTCTTACAAACAATGCTATTACACTGTATTTTTAGGAGGAATATTTTTCAATTGCTTTTTATAAATCGTCTGCTTCTTTCACAGGTCATGTGAGTAGTGTTGCCAGTGAATGTTGTGGCCCACATATAATGCCTAAAAAAGCCTTTGAATAAAATAAGGATGCTTCTTCAGGTAAAGATAAATGTAATCATTAAACAATGATATTGGCATTGTTTTATAACATTATGTACAGCTTAAAGGCATCAAGGCATTCCCAGCATATTATTTAGGTGATGGAGTTTTCCATGTTGTCTTCTAAATACCCACTGTATTTTATTAATTTTGGTTTGCATTTATATGTTCACTAGTGTCCAGCTGTCTTTGCCCTTTGTTTGACAATGGATTGTACATTAGGCTTAAAAAATGGCTAATTTTAATATCAAGATTTCCCCAAAGCCTTCTCTAGGGTTTGATGCGAGGCTCACATTTCACAAACATCAAGCAGGAGAATCCCGGCGGAATAAGGGCACGTCCCTACAAGAGACCTAAAATATTAATATAAAGAACTAAGGATCTGGCTTGTATTTTCAAAAAAAAGTTGCCTTGGTTTTTTATCTCATCTAAAATGTTGAGTAAACTTGGATGCTATTGTTGGGGAAAAAAAGTCTGAGAAATAAATAATTCATGCTATTGATAATGTCCTTATAGGCATAATGCATATTTTGGGAAAACTCTATTCTTTCATCTAAAAAAGAACTAGAGGCGATTATTCTGTATTAAGAGGATTACAAAGTTTGTTTTTGTGTATCAAAATTCATAAGAGAACAGGAGATACTGTCTGATTTGTAATAAAATGTTTATGACTGCTAGCAAGGGAAGCACAGTATGGAGTCTAAACTGATGTTTAATTCATTGTGTCAGAACATAAAGAATTACTATGTTTAGTTTCAGCTTAAAAAGGTCAACACTTATGTTTTTGATTGATTGCCATTGATTATGAAGAACTGTTACTTATGTAAAACAGCTGTGTTTCAATGTAGAAAAATATCAAATAATTAAACACTTAACTCTTTTGAAGTGTTTTACTGTTCTAAAGCCGACCATAGACGGGCAGATTCCTGCCTGATTTTTCGGCTAAACGACCACCCTGCACATTCACGGCAATCGGCCGGCAGATGGTCAGCCGAAAATCGAGTGCGCCTACCTGGCAAGATCGCCCAGAAATCTGTAGCATGTTGGATTGTATTGTGATCCCACAAGCCCGTAAATCCTAGGCTGATCGGCAGTCCCCATCTGAAGTAATGGCCGGCACACAAATGGTGCTCGGCACTGCGGTCGATCTGCCGAGAAATTTGCAGCAAAACATCCCGTCTTTGCCCAGCTTAACATTGATGAGCTTCTAGGGTCAAGGTAGGGGTAGTGAATGTGGCCATTCTAAATGATGCTCTTTGGTGTTAATGAAGCCACCTGAAGCCTATAAAATATTTGTTACTAACAGGTAGGAAGCACCATTTGACTGGTGGTTGGCCAAGCATTGTCACATGAACACTAAAAAGCAGCTTTGAGGTTTCTTATTTTCTATCTATCAATACCAATGCATTAAAGGCCCCCATACACCTTACAATCTTTCCATACAATTTCTGTTCTACCAAAACCATGTAATATGAGGAGCTTTCTAACCTTGCAATCACTATGTATTCTATCAGGGAGGACCCTGCACTACATAGTTGTTGGTAGATCTAATGGAGATTGTATGGATCGATCTTAAGGTGTATGGGGGGCTTAAGATAGCAAAAACAAAGGGAACAGCGTACCTCTGTAAAAATGGCTTTAAAATGTAACAGATATACTTAGTACTCAGTAAAGAAAGTTGTGACATTTCAACTAGTTTCTTTAAATAGTTTAAATGGGGGTAGGGTAATGATCAGCCACAATATAAACATTAATTCTTGTGTCTCACCCCCTTTTGGTTATATACGATAAAGAAAGGAAAAAATGGCAGCCTTTCAGACTGAAAGGACTGACATGGGGCTTTACCGACACGTAATTTTTCAAGAATTACGTGTCGGTAAAGCCCCATGTCAGTCCTTTCGGTCTGAAAGGCTGCCATTTTTTCCTTTCTTTATCGTATATAGTTTCTTTGAAGTTAATTGCAAAATCCCCTGAACATGTGATCATTAACAACATTGATGAAGATGTAGAGATTGGTGGGTTGGGGGAACATTACAAATAAAATAATTGTTCTGGCACTTTTTTCACATAAATTAAGTTGAAAGTTTAGTCGATGTTTCTCAGCCAATTTAAAAAAAAACTTATTGCACTAGGGGAATGCTTTTAAAAAAAATATATATATATATATCCCCACAACCCTGCCCTATATCTCCAGCAATTGTTCAGGGACCTTGCAATTACTTTGCAGCTTGTCAAAATATTGTGAAAATTTTACAAACATTGGTTAGTTGGTAAAGTTCGAGATTTGTATCATCAGTTAGGTCTGACATGCAGCATTTTGACACTATACAGTCCAATTTGCTTGTAAATTCCTATCACCAATGGCAATTGAGAGATTATTATTTTTAGTAAACTTGACCATGGAGAAATTTTTATGACAGGAACTACCCAAGCTAGCGAGACTAGATTATTCAATTCTATTGAATGCTACTGAACAGGCATCCCAATATTGACTATGAAGCCAACATTTTGTGATAAGATTACACTATAAAATCAGATGGAATTCTAATACATGCTGCAATGGGCCTCAGGAAGGAAAGCATAGTGCATGTTTACTTTTGAAAGAAAGTTCACTTGTACATAGTGTTTTTTATACTTTCTGTAGTGTTCTTTCGGAGTTAGAGAACTTTTTGCTAACTATGGATAACTATTATTATAGTTTTCATCTATGCATGGCTCTGATACTGTATTACAGGCTGCAATATACATATTTCTAAAATCAGCGAAGTTATTTTAAACCATAAGAGGTCCTCATTTACTCAGAATCTATGTGTATTGTTTTATTTGCTAACCACCCCTAGAGCAATTTTGAACCTTTTAATCTATAATCAGAATTCAATTCACCTAAATAAGACTAGTAGACAATGACTTCTGATTGTAATGTGTACTGCATTTTGTAGTTTGTGTTTTGCCCTTTGTGCTGTTTTATTGATTAAACCAACAAGTGCTTTAAATGTACTGTGTGTGTTTGTGTGTGTGTGTGTATATATATATATATATGAAAAAAAACTTGATATTTTAATCTTTTTTCAGCCGCTCTTTTTGATTTATTTGGTTTTATTTTTTGTTACATTATAGTGATAACATTGTTTTTTTTACAGCCTGTTAGTTTGGTTGCAGTGAACAATTCACATACATATAATAGCTAGTACCATGGGTAGAGATGGTCACAATATTTCGACTAACTGACATACAGTATCATCACCACAATTGGGGATTTATGGTAGGGTTAAGACAATAACTTACACTTCAACTTGATGTTGAATTTAGTTCATACAAAAACTATATTTACTAAAGCATTTATTTTTAAATGTTTCAACAACCCTACATCTTCAGCAATCTTGGTGCCATGTCCAGGGGCAATTAACTCAAGCAGGCCAGTTTCTAGCCTTTTGGGGCCCCTATGCAAAGTTATATCATGGGGTCCCCCTGAAGGCTGAGTTGTTGAGTGGGGGATGCAGCCGGCCAAGTTGTTGAATGGGGGGGTTACCAATATTGTGCTGTCAGTAGCGATCAGCATGCGACATATGCGAGCAGAGTAGAGTGTCGGGGACCATTGGGGGTCCCCAGGGCCCTATGTGCCCTATTACTCTGCAAATTGGGAGAAACGGCCAGAAACTCAAGAATCAGATTTTCAAAGTTTTGCTATCACCTGTAGTCATGAGTACTGAATAGGGTGAGTGAAATTAACTAAATTAATTTGTGCTTCTATTCTGCAGTTTGCTGACACTTCTTTGCTGGTACTTTGCTGGTACTCACCACTGCCTCATCTCTTCTTTTCTAGATCTAAAAAAAATTTATTGGTGCTTGTCTACCATAGCTCCCTGTTTATTTTACTAGTATGTACTACTTTTCTATTACTTCAGAGATGTATACTACAATGGATGTAAAAAAACAAGATTATGGGCAGCAGATCTTGGTATTTATGGATCTGCATAAGTGGGGGGAACCATTGGCGTACTTTGGGAGTTTAGGGAGGGTTTACCACCCACCTATATTTATCCTGCTAGGCTTCTATTCTTCAACAACATTAAACAAGATGACTTTAAGGTACTTTTTAATTTACAGAAATATCATGGAATCTGGTGGTTCAGTACTGCAGTCTGTGATGGTGCCAAACCATTTACATTTCAATCAAATCTCAATTTGCCTAAATAATGTTTGGACTAATAGGAAATGTCCTATCACCCAGTCATAGATGTGGATACTAAAAGAAACACCCTCCCATTATGCAGATGGAATCACTGTCCACAATATTGACATTAAATCAATAATGTACCAATTGGAGAGGTATAAGGCATTGATCCTATGTATCTTTTAAAGTTTCTGTTGTGTTAAAGGTTGTTTACGGTCAATCAGCAACGCTTTAATAATGATAGAATGTAAATAAAAATGGAAAACATATATATACCAGGTGCCCAACCTGCGGCCCGGGGGCTGCATGCGCCATTCTTAAGCGCCCCCCCCCCCTCAGTCCTCCACTTGCGACCCCCAAAACATGTTTAGTGATGCAGAGGGCCTTACTTGTGGCTAGTGATGGCTGAACTGCCCGCAAGGCCGGCGAGAAGGAGCCCTCTATACTTCCTCCGGTGGGATCTTAAGCAGCGAGATCCTACCGCAGGAAGAATGTTTTCACTGAAGACCGGGTAGAGAACTCGGTCTTTCAGTGAAAAACCGCATCGCAAACTATGCGTTCCAGGTGCCGGATGTGACGTCACTGATGTCACATCCGGGTTTTCAGATTAAAATTCCCCGCTTAGAGATGGGGAATTTGAATCTGTCCACGAACGGGTGGACGGCAGACTTTTTTAAAAGTCTGATCCGCCCGTTCGCGGATGGACATGGCCGAAGTTCGGCCATCACTACTTGTGGCACTCCATATCAAGTTGCATTCATATATCAGTTGCCCACCACTGCCCGTATATTATCAAAATCCTATGTGTTCTTGCCACTTGAGTTTAAGATTGGCTGGAACGTTGTACTTCAATCTTAAGTGCTGCATTCTGCAAACAACCTTGCTTACAAATTAATCTGTTATGGAGAGATAGGTGATAGGATGTCTTGTTTAAGCACACAATTAACAATTTACTTCCGTAAATGATAAAAAAAAGTATTTTTCATTCCTTTTCAGTTGATGATGATTGACATGGTAAATTATTGTTGCCTTTCTTTGCTTTCTAAAATGAGAATCCAGAGTGTAAGAACCTCTCTATTATGCAATCCAAAGCATTAAAAGTCAAGTAATATTTAGGATCTCAGTGCAATACTGTTGCAATAGAAGTCATCTATATTCTTCTCATATCTTGCCGAGTATGAAAACAATCTCAATGTACGTAGAGGATAAAATGAGGTCAAATAGACAGTTCTAGGAGGCAGCTTTGCTAGCAACGATGCATAGTCTATGATTACCATATAAAGCTTCAATCGACAAAAAGAGAAAAAAAAATGTATTTCAACACTGTGTAAAATGCAGGGTTTGCAAAAAGGCATTGAAACTGAAATACTGTATTATAATATCACAAAGCAGTCAAAAAGTACTGGTTTATCATTACAGAGCGTGTGCGGCATACAATTCAGAAGAATAATTGCTATTAGAGTTGGGTTATGAAAAGATCCAGCAGGAACAATTTCGTAACCCAGGAACCTTGAGCTATCAGTCAGTTTATGTATGTATGGTGTAATGAAAGGATATTGTTACAGTATTTAGTAATGTCTGGAAACATTTTCCCAGTTATCCTTATCAGCATTTTTATTCATTGAACAGAGCCAGTATTACCAATTTTGTTCAATACAGAATAAAAATTCCCCAGCTCATTGCTATGCTGTGACTTCTAAAGAAAACTTTTAGTGATCTTGCAATGTAGCGATAGCCGAGGTTTTGAAGAACACACAAAAAAAACCTTCTTTTAAAAATCTAAATCTGTGCGGGGCTTTTAGTAAAGAGTCACGCAGATTTACCCCAACTCTTTTCAAAAATGACATGCAAGTTTAGGTGGCCTCGAGTGAAACTTAGTATTTATTTAAATTGTATTTGAGTTTTTATGGTGTCGCTTCAGCAAAGTGATAACTGAATTCATTACGTGGAAGGCAGAAAAGCAGGATGTACATTTTAGGTGCCTTAAGTTACAGAAATCCCGGGGCCATAAGCTTTGCACAAGCAACCCCCAAGTATTGCCAATATTTTACTTTGTATTTGTTGCCGAACAGGAAGAATATTGATCATGATGACAGATGGGGTGTAGGGTAATGGTATTATAGTCAAATGTCTGCACCAATGGTTCCCAAATTTTTCCTGCAGGCCCCTCTTTTTCTAAATAGGAACATTATCAACCCCACCTGCATAGCAGTGCAACCTGCATACCATGAGGTTCACAGGTTTGCACAGGAAACCCACACACCTTTCACACTGGTCCCGCATTTGCGTTTTGCACTAACACCCATGTAGCATGCTGCAGTGCAAGTGTCTTCCAAACATTTGTATGCGAGGCATGCAGTAACGTGAGGTTTCATAACCGGTGTAAGAGCGATACATCCTTGGAAAGTAGTAGCTCTCTCTCTCTTTATAGCTGTGACATTCTTTTTTTTTCATTTAAAAACAATTGAAAGCATATGCATATAACTCAATTCATGACATATTGGTTTATATGTTGTGTTTTTTGTAACAATGAGCAAACATGTCAATAAATGCTGTTGCCATCTTTACCAAAGAGTCATCTACGCATGGGGGATAACATAGGGCAGCTAAAGATCTCTCACCTGCTGTATATTATAATTCTGACAACCATAGCATGGCCATACCTGGCACCTGTAGAAATTCCAGAAGCCATGCTCACATAGCTTTTGTAATATATGATACAGTTGACTATGTTCCCACCTGTCTTGTACAATTAAAAACTCTATGTGTTGAAATGTACAGTACATTATATATTTTATATCTTATGCACTAATGCATTCAGTTTGGATGCACTTGCATTTGTAGTTCAAATACAGTTGCATTGGAATTGCAGACACCAGTGCTTCCAAAAATGCACATGGGAACTGGCCAAAGTGCAGCTCTTTGTGTTGCAGGCAGTGTGTGAAGTGTAGTGACTGGAAAGGCAACCTCTGTGAGGAGAGAGGGAAAGAGTGCTCATTTCTGTTATTAAGTGATACAGAGTAGACTACCCATATTATTATACATTTCCAGAATACTGATCCAGAATAATGCGGAAAAGTCCATAGTCCGTGACTTGGAAAATGCTTAATTCATTGCTACGGTATGACTTAACCTTCTTAAATTGGGGTTTCCATAAAAAAGTTACACCAAGTGTAAGCAAAAAATAGGGAAATCGATGAAGAAAAACAGGCAAAAGAAAATATACAAATTTCAATGATCTAGTAATGTAAACCACCAAGGCAATCTATATTTGGCTAGAAACTATAGTTGTTTTATATGATATAAGAATAAAAATCTAAAATGTAAAAAAATACATTTCCTTTACTGTGTAAAAAAATTCTGTATTCAGTTTTTTTTTCTTTCTTTTTAGATGTTTTATTCATGTAATATAAAGTGAGTTCTTCTAGCAGGTTAACATTTTTAGTGTATACCTCTACTGAGAATATTTCCACAAAAGAAAATTGTATTTTAAACTTTGATATTGATTGTAATGAAGAACAAAAAGAAAAAAGCAACTTGAAGAAACCGCATTTATAATGTGTGTCAACCTAAACAACAAAATAGATAAATAGATGCACTGTACTATATAGCCAGATACATTAATTTGTTAGTAAATGAGGAGGAAAGAATGAGTTATACACTTAAGGTTTGCTGTTCAGAGTATAAATGTAAAAAACAAAAACAAAACATAAAATGAAAGGAGGGTGATGTAAGGTAAATGTAATAATAGAATAAAAAGACCACCTAAAATATTAACCTCCGTACAATATTTTATTGGCTTAAACAGTTTTCCTTAATTATAACATACAGCAACTTGGCTAATAGTAAAATAATAAATAATGCTAAAAATGTTTAACCTCCCGGTTGAGAGGAACCCAGTTTGTATCTAGTAAAATTCCTTTTTAAATTTGGCGTCATAACTGTATCAAATACAATTCAAAGTAAAAAAAAACAAAAACACATTGTCCATTTGAATAAAAATGTTATCAAAGATAAAAAACACATATAAACACATTGTAACAGTTAAAAATTTACCAGGTAGGCTACGTTTCTATGGCATTTAGGCATGCCCCAATACCCCATTTGTTAATTGCATGCCTTGATGAGGATGCCAGCGCTTGCCATACATATGCATGACTTCCCACCCCACCTGTTCACACGGCGTTCATTGGGTCTGCCAGCGAGAGGTTAATGCAGGGCAGTATGTCAACCTCCACTGTATGCTCTGCCATGAAGTCATGCGCCCATACATGGGGAATCAATGCATGCGATTGAAGGGGAATCGGCATATCCCTAAATGCTGTGGAAACATGCATTTAAATGAAATATGTTAACAAGATAACTGCCCAGAATAATTACGGTAAAATTATAAAATATGGAGCCACTAGATTCTCTTTAAAGTTCCTTAGCCCATTGTCTTTTGCATATGATCTAGAACTCAATGTATACATTATGGCATATTTACATTTAATCGTTACATTCCCATCTCTTATGTATAAGACAAGATAAGGTAAAATAAAGAAACCAATTCACCCGTCCTAACCCATCGTGCACAAAATTCTAACTTTGCCATTCATGTCTTCAATGTCATTTGCAGATAAGGAAGACCTTTTGAGCCTACATCAACCAGACACTGACATGGACACTGACATGGACACCCAGTATATAACACTAAAACTTATGGTAAATAAAAGAACAGAAGATGGCTGGCAGTATGGCCGGATGACAGGGATATGATACAGAAATCTGGACCTCAGCAGTGCGCTAGGGAGGTCAAACCATGCATGCTTAGAGGTGATTGGGACTGGCACTGCATGGCATCCTTCTGACAGGAAAGAGATGACTTATGGGTTCAACTCGCCTCTATTCATCTGTCACAAAGGACAGGTGGGGGGACATCCCTACCATCCGCACAGATCATTCATATACCTGCATATATATGTGGTGTGTAATAAACCATTCTAATATCATAATGGGCTAGTAATTTCCATAATAAAACCTGTGACTTGACTGAGTCTACCCAGTGACTGTGTGGGGACATGTCAACGTAGAAATATCAGAGACCATTATTCTCCAAAATTCATAAAGACTAAAAGTCAAGACCAAATCTGCAGGAAAAAACAGCCTTCATGCATGGATAGGGGCAATTTCAAGAACAGCTTTGAATGACTAGCTAGCTAACCACCCAGCAGGTTAAGGAAGTAAAAGGAGAAAATATTTTGGCTTGGAGATCAAAAGTGATAACTATTAAAAGTGTCAAAAGATATTTGACAGAATTCCTTAAACTATTACAAGTAATAAAATTTAATACCTCATGAGTCTATCATTTTTAACAGTTTTGAAAAAAAAAGCAAATATACTACACATAAAATATGCATGTTGGTGAGTATATGGAGTCAAAACATATTTAAGAAATCTCTATAGCTTGTGGCCCTCAATTTTGTAGTAAACATTATGGTTTTATTTAAAGAATATTGCTACATTTACTATTTTATTATTTCAATTCAAATAATTCAAGAGTATGTCAAAAGAACTATATATAAATATCATGCATACCGAAGCATGAGCAATACCTCTTCTGAAGCTATGAGTCAGATTTTAAGAATAAATGGAGGACAAAGACAATCAGGCCTTAGGTATGGAATAATATTATAAGGCAATTAAATGGGAGCATAATCAGCATTATACTATGATATTGTAAAAAAGAGGAAGATGTGAATATAGATAATGTAGCTTCAAGATTAAAATTCCACCCTCTGGAACTCATTCTGTGCGCTTGAACAATGAATCCTATAGAATGATAATCCCTTTTTTTTAAGTCAGAAGAAAGCCTCAATTTCCAAGACTATCAGTCTTTTCATCTGTATGAAAGAACTAATTGTCAAATAACAGAAGCGATTGAAAAGGAGGTATCTATTTTTATGAAATGTTTTAATTTCTTCTTTGCAAAGGTATGATGAAATAATTGAATCAGATGCTATTTGACTTTTGCACATAGTAATTGCAGACAATGAATTAAAATCCTAATATTGTTTATTTAATGTATATGACACAAATGGAACCTGCTGAGCCCCTATTTATTGCTTTTCCTCTAACAAGGCTACGACAAGTCCTCTTTTAGGTAATGAGCCGTTTTACTATGCCATTAGCTAATGGTGCTAATTAGTTAATTACATTGGTAGACATTTAAACAATGCTCATTTCCTCTGCACATTTTTATAATTTGCACTCGTAATTTATTTTCTGTAAGCCAGTTAGATTATATAATGTGTTAATGAGCCATTTTGAACAGAAAAAGTGTGTATGTTTGCATTTTTGATATGAATGGAAATGTTTATTTGATGAACCTTTCTGGCAATATGATACATTTTTTGTCTATTTCCAAATAAGTGATGTCACTGGCACTGGCAATCCTCTTTCACATCCCAAAAGCCGAAAGTGACTCTTCACACATCCTACAGATAAGCAGGGAGGGTAACCCTCCCTTCTTTCCACCCCACACATCCTCTAGACAAGCCAGCAGGGTAATGTCCCCCTCCCTTTAAACCTCCTAGCCCTCCACTTTCTCCTTCTTCTTACCATCCTCCCAGATTAGTATTGCCATGAACTCTGTCATTAGGTTCATTTTCAGGCTACAACTGAGACTTCTGACAGAGTTTATGGGAGATTCACAGGAAAAATACTAATATGGGATGAGGACAGGGAAGAGGGATTAAAACCATAGTTTCATAGCTAAAATGATGTGTCTGACAGGTACCAACTCCATTAATGAGACATTGATAAACCAGGGATTCAAGGCCAGTGTACACAGGAGCCGAGCAGACTTTGCCGGACCTCGCCACAAGCTTGTGCTGATAGATAAGACAACCCAAGTGTGACTCAGCATTACCACTTCTTATACCGAAAATCTACCATACTCTATATTACCACCAAGGAGATAAAGGAACATCCAAAGGCCCAGCACTATAAATACACAATGGAACATAAGTAGACAACAACACACTTGCATATAAAAAAGTAGGAAAAACCTGTAACTGGACTTATCACACCTTGTGTGTTTTCCTTGCATTCTCTCTCGAAACGCTAATGCATCTGACTATACTTTGTATTTCTAATGATTACCTGCAGCCCTCTATGACGATGTTAGAGCAGAATATAGGGAAATATGGAGAAATATGTCACCAGATTTGAGGAAGGTGGGCCAGGTGATGGTTAGGGGGAGGAACATTAGACATGTTTGTTCATTTGCTCAATATAGATTTTAATAGGCCTCTGCTATATTATTTTTAAATGAATCACCAATTAATCTTTATTATTTGTCTATGGATACTCTTTATCAATCTAGTCAAAGCAGATCTTATCTTTTCTATAAAATTTTATGAAAAAAAATGCATTTAATGGGTATAGTATGGCTGAATTCAAGGCTTCTCAGTTTTGCATAAAGATGGAAACTCTTAAGTAAGTGGAAGAAATTTAGTTGAAAGAGAAATAAATCAGCTATTAGCCAGTCTTCTGTAAAACAAGTGTTTTTTGCCAACTCTTAATCTTTTTTCAGAGGAAGTAGGAAGGCTGTTGGCTATTGGACTAGGGATATCTAGGGAAATGTGAACAAACTAATGAATGAAAAATCTCAAGTAAGGGGAAGTATTGCAGTAAAAGCGAGTTTTGTAATTTTATTAGATTAGATTAGATACGATAAATTATAGAACTTGCTTTAGATTTTCAAAGCTGCTTGTGTTCACTACATCTCCACAGATGTTTGTGTAGAAGACAGTTATTTGTAGATAGCTAGAAATAGGAAAATATACCCAACCCATCTCTAGGACTCTAGGACTGCATTTTCCATTCCTCATTCCTGCCCAACTGCCTGAAAACCACAGGTGCCGGTAAACATGTCATTCTGGTTGCCCATACCCATTGCGCCCAACCCTCCTCACAATGTGTGCAACCACTGCACACAATGGCGTGGCTGCTGGCTGTCTAAAACCAACTTTGCAGCTTGTGAATCTTTGTCATAATGTTTTCTTTAAATCTTGCTCAGTGAGAGGAATCCATTCATTCCTTGCTGAAGATTGCTCTCCATGGTGCTGAAAGTAGGTTATATGCAATTTCAACAGTGTGAGATGCCAGATTGTATACGTTAATGCAGGAGGAAAAATTCAAGCTGGGATATGTAAATATATTTTTAATTACAAAACAGGTTTAGTTCACAGCTTCAATAAAAGATACAGTGGCTTGCAAAAGTATTTGATCCCCTTGAACTTTTCCACATTTTGTCACATTACAGCCACAAACATGACAATTTTATTGGAATTCCTTGTGAAAGGCCAATACAAAGTGGTGTACACGTGAGAAGTGGAACAAAAATCATACATGATTCCAAAATTTTTTACAAATAAATAACTGCAAAGTGGTGTGTGTAATTATACAGCCCCCTGAGTCAATACTTTGTAGAAGCACCTTTTGCTGCAATTAGAGCTGCCAGACTTTTAGGGTATGTCTCTACCAGCTTTGTACATCTAGAGACTGAAATCTTTGCCCATTCTTCTTTGCAAAACAGCTCCAGCTCAGTCAGATTAGAAGGACAGCGTTTGTGAACAGAAGGTTTCAGATCTTGCCACAGATTCTCGATTGGATTTAGATCTGCACTTTGACTGGGCCATTCTAACACATGGATATGTTTTGTTTTAAACCATTCCATTGTTGCTCTGGTTTTATGTTTAGGGTCGTTGTCCTGCTGGAAGGTGAACCTCCGCCCCAGTCTCAAGTGTTCTGCAGACTCCAAGAGGTTTTCTTCCAAGATTGCCCTGTATTTGGCTCCATCCTACTTCCCATCAACTCTGACCAGCTTCCCTGTCCCTGCTGAAGAGAAGCACCCCCAGAGCATGATGCTGCCACCACCATATGTGACAGTGGGGATGGTGTGTTCAGAGTGATGTGCAGTGTTAGTTTTCCCCCACACATAGCGTTTTGCATTTTGGCCAAAAAGTTCCATTTTGGTCTCATCTGACCAGAGCACCTTCTTCCACATGTTTGCTGTGTCCCCCACATGGCTTGTAGCAAACTGCAAACGGGACTTCTTATGCTTTTCTGTTAACAATGGCTTTCTTCTTGCCACTCTTCCATAAAGGCCAACTTAGTGCAGTGCACGACTAATAGTTGTCCTATGGACAGATTCCCCCACCTGAGCTGTAGATCTCTGCAGCTCCTCCAGAGTGACCATAGGCCACTTGACTGCATTTCTGATCAGCGCTCTCCTTGTTCGGCCTGTGAGTTTAGGTGGACGGCCTTGTCTTGGTAGGTTTACAGTTGTGCCATACTCCTTCCATTTCTGAATGATCGCTCGAACAGTGCTCTGTGGGACGTTCAAGGCTTTGGAAATCTTTTTTTTAGTCTAAGCCTGCTTTTCATTGCTCAATAACTTTATCCCTCATCTGTCTGGTGTGTTCTTTGGACTTCATGGTGTTGTTGCTCCCAATATTCTCTTAGACAACCTCTGAGGCCATCACAGAGCAGCTTTATTTGTACTGACATTAGATTACACACAGGTGCACTCTATTTAGTCATTAGCACTCATCAGGCCATGTCTATGGGCAACTGACTGCACTCAGACCAAAGGGGGCTGAATAATTATGCACACCCCACTTTGCAGTTATTTATTTGTAAAAAATGTTTGGAATTATGTATGATTTTCATTCCACTTCTTACGTGTACACCACTTTGTATTGGTCCTTCACGTGGAATTCCAATAAAACTGATTCATGTTTGTGGTTGTAATGTGACAAAATATGGAATACTTTTGCAAGCCATTATATACAGGTGGTCGAATTTTTTTCTCAAGTTGATTGCAAAGCCCCTGAATATGGTATCATCGCCAAACTTGTTAGCTACAGAAGGGTCCAAGGTATACTACAAAAAAGAAAGTATTGCTCTAAGTTAAGTTCAAAGTCAAGTCAGAATTTCAAAAGTCGAAATTTTCACTTTAACTTTAAAATTAATTTATGCAAAAACTACACATGCTAAAGCAAAAGGAAACCCTTCCCTAGTTGTTCTACTTTAGATAGCACCATATGCGGAATCTATTTGCACATATATTTTTCAATTTTTTTTTATTATTTTATATAATATTGGTTCTCAGTCCGATGCTCAGATGTATTGATGTGTTTCGGCATGTATTGGCTTCTTCAGGACATTTTTGTAAAGTGCAATCCGGTTGGGCCCTGATAGTGGGACTATACCCAAAATGCAGAGGAGGAAAAAGGGAGCCCCCCTACCGGACAGATTTCCATGTGAAGATGATGGGGGGCAGACCACATGGTGTCATATACCAACTGCAGCCCTGATCTAGTTTCTAGATTTATATTACTATGATTCCTAATATTTTCTTGCAGTCTGCTCTCTTCCCAGCATGAGTGACATTCACTTCAGTTACTTAACAATGATCTTTTTCTTAATGTCAACTGTAATCAGGCTCCAAGTATCGTCCAAATGCCCCCTAGCATACACAGATGCGTCACTTTTAAAATTTACTGTCACACAAAATAATCTAATAATGTGACCACTTAAAATATTCAATAAATCTCAATTTCATCAATATTCGCCCTCGTCTACATATTAATATACATACATTTTTTTCCAAAGTTTGGATATTGATTTGATTTTATTGCTGAATTACACAAAGTTACATTTCCCACAAGATTCATTTCATGAGAGTTATGAACAATGAATTGACTAGCCTATAGTATTGCTTAGACCCTTTATATCAATCAGTCCATTTTAATATACTTAAGTACACAGCAAGGACAATGCAACACTGATGTGGTCCCTTACAAAGATAAGTCAAATCATTTTACTTGTGCATGGAGAACAACTGAGGTGAATGCAAATTGAACTGAACATATTTTAGACTCTGAATAAGATTAATAATTGCTAAAAAAAACAGATGCTGAGAGATTCAACAACCACACATAAAAAGAAAATGCAAATTTAACAGCCACTTAGAATTTGGGAATGCTGATTAGTATTGCTCAAATTGCAGTTCCCCAAAAATGGTCAAGGAATTCTGAATTCTTATGTTAACAATTAAAACACCATAGATTTGTATATTAGTCATCTATGTGATTATTGAAAAACCTGTGGTCTGGTATATATATATATATACACACACAGGAATGGTCGACACTAAACCAGAAACACAGCAGGCCCATGAAAGGCCATGTATGGCTCCACCCAACTACCCATCATCCATAGAAAGAAGAGGTAAGCCTGACAATTTTACTATTTGATGTCACTGAATTTGAAAATTCTTAGGAAGCAAGAATGAGAAACACTTCAAGAAAGTGGAACTCAGCATTGTATATATGTAAATCAAACACTGTTGATTGGATATGACACAACCATGCATTAAATTTTTTTAATGACCCAGTCATAATATTTATGTCCCGGAATACTAGTCTCCATGTTGGGGTGGGATGTGATAGATAGTATATTCATTCGTTAATTCACCTTACCCTTCTCTTTTTTCTTCTATTATACTAGTCTTGGGATGTTGCACATTGACTTAATATATTGGGGAAGGAATGACAAACTATGATTGAACATGCCACAATCCCCACCAAACACTTAGCATGCTGTGGTATGGCTTGAGACCCTGTCACACTATTCGCGGCGAACATCGCATGTTCGCGTTCGCCCATGTTCGCGAACATATGGCAAGTTCGGTTCGCCCCCTATCTTTTCCAGTGTCCTCCACACTGTCCATCTCCACCAGTGTCCTCCACACTGACCATCACCACCAGTGTCCGCCATACTGACCATCTCCCCAGTGTCCTCCACACTGACCATCTCCCCCAGTGTCCTCCACACTGACCATCACCAGCAGTGTCCTCCACACTGTCCATCACCACCAGTGGAGAAAAAGAGGAGAAGGTTTCCTAAGTTTATCCAGTGAAATATTACTGGTGTAGA
>CM070033.1:129668844-129703812 GCA_036250615.1 Ptychadena robeensis
ATGTTATTTTAAATTTTAGTGTGATAAACTTGTTTGTTAGATTAGATTATAGATTCACATTACCAGTATGAGATAGAGATGGAATCTCTAAGTGGGAGGAGGATGAAATTCATTTAATGTATTACGTTCATGTATAACCTGGTACAATCTGTATAATCCATATCTTGATATTGTTGTTATTTATTTTAAACTTGAATAAAAATTATATAAAAAAAACAAAAAAAAAAAAAAAAAGTTTTTGCTCTAGCACATGTAGTTTTTGCATAAATTAGGTACAAAATCCAAGTCGAAATTTTACTTTTCAAAATTCTTACTTGATTTTGAAATTAATTTGTGCAAAATGTATTTGTGCTAGAGAAATACTTTCTTTTTGTAGTATACCCCAACTCTTCTCTACATCTCCAGCAAGTTTGGTGATGATATCATGTTCAGGGGATTTGCAATTAACTTTAAGGTTATCCTCCTCTGCTGCTGCTTTAGAATATTGGTCCTTTAAAATAAGGTCCTCTAAATAAGTGTCAGGGTCGGTAAACTAAATGGACAAAAGTATTGGTGCAACTGGCCATTACATCTAGAGGAACATTTACAACTCCCTGTTCTAATATTATAGACATTAAGGAGCTGACACCCCCCTTTGAAGACACAATATCTTTCCACAAAACCTGCTGCCCTGATGGGCTTCTTGATTTTGGTTTTTATCTTTTTTGGAATACTCTTATTCCTAGCATTAACATGTGAGTTACACCTTTAAAACTCTTATGATATTACTCTTTTACGAATACCTGGACAATGACTGATAAACTCTTGTGTGTTGCTGTTGTGTTTGTTTTGTTGCTTAATTTGCATACAGAGCTTTGGATAAAGTTATGCCCCCTGAGCAAGAAGAATTTTGAAATGCGCGTTGGGGTGGACTCTATAAGAGCCTGTTATCCATAGGCGTATTTGATTGTATTGTGTTAGCAAATGTTTAAGCCATTGAATGTTTGTAATTGCTGGTGCACAGGGACACCCCTGCACGCCCAAACACCAGCAACTGATGCGATGTCTTGTATATAACCATTTTCTTCAAACTTTTATGTATTAAATATGATGTATAATTGTAATTAATTCATTTTGTAATTTTGCTTAGTCCTATAATGTAGCCTAAAAAGGATAACTTGGGAGGTGTTAGCACGTTGTTACTTCCACCTCCTGCGTAATTTTGATCTGCATGAAATTTCACATGTGTCTGTGAGAGGTTTTGCTCATTAATTCAGACAAGCATTTTTGAGGATAGTTGGTAGAGAATTCCTGACTCCATTCAAGATCATGCCCAAAGTGTTCATTGGTGTTGAGGCCAGGGCTTTCTGTCAAGACAGTCAAGCTTTTTTCACACCACACACCTAACTATGCTGTTTTGTTCGCTTTTGTAAAGGTCTGCTGGGACACAAATGGACCTTTCCAAAACTGTTCTATTGGTGACGTTGCGTAGCCCTTAATACAATTGTCCAGACTGTCATAAAAAATTGTTTAATACTGTTAAACCAAACTCAATTGTACCAAACACTTGTAGCAAACTCAATAACTCTAAAATAGAATGAGGCAGCTTCATCCATCAGACTGTCAGACTATCGGACATATACATGTGAAATGTCATTCCACAGAACACATTTTCATATTTTCTCCACAATCTAGTGGTGGCATGTGTAACACTTGTGACAGACAAGCTCCCATGGAAATTCAAGTAAGTTCACATACTTGCTGCTATAGCAGTGGTCAGCAACTGAGTTGATATGAAGGGCCACATTTGTAGTATGGTAATGCAAATTGCGTGTCGTGTATATCATCAAAGCTTATGTGCCTCATATGATATAGATATATCATTGATAATATTGATGGGGCACATAACCTTTGATTCAGCAGACAGGTAAGTTCCTATGCCCTATGAATTAACAATTAGGTTTCAGGTGTCGCAAGCGGAAAACCAAGGGGGGCCACCAAGGAACACCCAAAGGGCTGCATGTGGCCCCCGGGCCAAAGGTTGGGCATCTGGGTGCTATAGTGTGCGAACTGCAAATTTTCTGGCAAACCACATTGTCAATGGGAGTCAGATTTTTGAAATAGCTCTAAACTCTATTAGACAGGAGGCCATGCAATATCATGGCAGATACATTATCAATAACCAAATTTATTGTTGTTATACAATCTGTATTATGTTCCTGATCATAGCTTCATTGTCACTAGTCATTTAATGGGCACAGCATAGTGCATCCAATGGGGGAAGTCAAGCTCTACAAAGCCAGTCCTTATTTCTTGCTCAACTAAGTTTAGTACATGTGGCAAAAAAATTATACGGTATCTCTCAAAGGTAACCTGTGAAGCTGCAGTCAACTCCATGAACGAGGAAGTTAAGCCCGTTCTAGAAAACTAATGGTGGCTGCACAAACTTTTGTTAATAATGTTTTAGACATTATTGTCTGTGTGCTTGAGTTAATGGGGACAGCAAATTTACACATACAAGCTATACTCTCACTAATTTACATTGTATCAAAGGTTCATATCGTCAGTGTTGTCCCATAAAAAGTGATCATAAATTATTTACCACACTGTTAGGGCGTACTTACTTTTATGTGAACTTGCCTACTGAAAGAGTGGATAGCAGATTGGTGTCATTAGCACAGACAATTTGAATAAACAATATGCAAGAAGCATCCAATATTAATGGTTGTAGGACCACTTTCAATGAATTGCTACATCAGTGTGGTAGGATGGATGAGGATGGTGGTACATTTAGCCTATAAATACTCTATAGTTTACATGTGTCCAGGACATTTTCCTTTTGACTTCAAATATTCATTAATTAGTATTGTAGTTGTAGTATTGTAATTAGTATTGAGTATTCAATTACAAAGTAGCTAGGCACCAAATTGACATGGTTGGACACTACAATAGACACTCTTTTCTATTGTACTTAAAATATTGATCAAAATGTTTTCAATATAATGCATCCTTAATTTACAAAACACATCTTCTGAACAAAAGAAAATAGTCAAGGAACGCACATAGACCAAAAATAAAAAAAGCAATAAAGGATACGTTTCATAAAAATTTTATGCTTGGAATAAGGCTAGGGAGAAATTGTACTTTCATAGAAAGCAATACAAGATTAGACCACAGGAAATACTAAGAAAGTGCATGTAATATTTATAAAGCTGTACACAAAAACATGTTTTAGATAGAAAAAAAAAGATTTGCAACACTTACGGATAATAAAGCAAAAATTGCAGAGATTGAAATGCACCTGTGTTATTTTAAAGAAATGATGAGTTGTTTTTGCACGCATATTTATGGGTATCTTTTGTCAACAATTATACTTTTGAATTGGCTAAAAAACAAAAAGGAAAAAAGAAAACATGTTCTTTTTTATTTATTTTTTGTTTTATTCCTTCTCAGAAAGGTGTTTTCTTCTTATGAAAGGTACATGTTTTGATAAATGCTAGGAGGTGTGAACACACGCCACCCTGCTAACTCTAAAAACTGGAACCTATAATTACTTTCAACACTGAACATTCTGTATTAAATAAATGAGGCAATATTATATAAGTTGTTGTTTTCTGGATTTCTATAATAATCTCATTTTATCCTGGTGGAGCCAAGGTGACTCTATTGTGCTGTAACTACAATGCCATATATTTAGACGTAATGCTGCCCAGGGTGCACCTAAATGATATTGACCTTTTTGTGTAGAGTAGAAATCTTGCCAGTCTAAAGGATACTCAACTTTTTCCGTATTTTTAATAAGCAGTAAAAAATTTATTTTCGTTACAATTAGCTGTTACATACCTCAGTGGAATTATCATGGAGTATTAAATCCTTAAAATGCTAAAAAAAACTAGCCTTCTAATTTGTCTGATGATTCAGACTTGGTAGTGCCCATGCACCCTCACACAACAGGATGTACACTGAAAAACAAGTCCTTTAGGGTACTGAATTATTCACCTTATAGGATGCATCCTTACCCAAATCAGGGTGAAAAACTGTCTTATATGGCAAATGCGCAATCACCAGTAGTTGAATGCACTTAACTTGACTGGCAGAAGGAAGATCCACACATAGATGGCACAGTCAGATTTTTTTTTTGTACCTTTTTTTTCCCCAAATAGGAAATGCCAGTTATTGGTGTCTTATTAGCTGGAGCATCACATAAGGTGAAAAATACTGAATATAAATATTCCTGTACACATTCAAAATTTTTAAAGCATCCAATTGTGTTAAAATTGGTTACATGTTTTATTTGTGCACCACATAACATAAATTTATCAAGTAATATGGAATTATATATTATAGAAATATACATATTACATGATACATTTATTTATATTCATATTACATAGATATCTGATCTTTATGAACTGATTATGTTTTCTTGTCTCAACACATTTTGGAACCATGTTGCTTTTTTAGAAGATTTGTATCAAGACAAAGCACATCTCTAGGTAGGAGGGGGAGCAAGAACATATGAATGAATGATTGTACAGATATTTACAGTTAGGTTAATATAACTGACTATTGAGATACATTGAAAAATATACCTGAATGTTTTGCTCCCCTTCCTCCCTATAGATTTTTTTTTGATTGGTGACAGGATATGCTTAACAGGTAATTTTTTTTTTTTTCATACCAGCGACATGAAGTACAAACATTATAAGTTCACTTTAACAGATACAGCCTACGTAATAGCTACATATAGAAATAAAAGCCCTGTCATGTAAATACGTCAATGAAAATGTAGCCAACACTTTTCAGGGGCATTTGTATCTTCCGCAGAAGTTTACTGTAGAAACAGACTGTTGGGCCGGTGTGACATCATTATTTTAATCCTATATACAAGCTATTTCATCTATCTTTATTAAAAAAAAACTGGAACATCCACTACTTAATTTCCTGAAAAGGTATAATAATTAAAATATTTTAATAATAATATTCATTTTTATTTTCAACTCTTCTCTACATTGAGTTAAGATATTGAGACACTTTAAGTAATATTTATTTTTAAGCCTTCCATTTTGAAGTTAAATATTGTTTAAAAAAATGCAGAAGTATCAATAGAACAAAAAGTGTGCTGAGTGCAAAAAGTAAAGTGGAATATACTGCAGACTAAAATAACTGATTAACCTACTTTTACTATTTTTAAAAAAGTACAGATTTTGTATACTGCCTTTTTCTGACAACATGTGTTGTGAAAACATTAAAAATGTTATCAAAACACAGCTAATCCGTAATGCCATTTCCCTTTCAGCAAATGTATATCTTTTAGTAATAAGTCTGTTCTTTTCTAAAAGCTAAAGTTTTGATGTGCTGAAAACTGTACTCGCACGCCATTGAAATGCTAAATATGGTTTACAAACTTCCATGATTAATAGACAGTTTAAACCTGTGCAGATATCTATTCTTTGTTCTTAGAAGAACTGGCTCTTAATTTAAATAAATGAACAGATGAATATAATAAGCTAATTTTGTGTTTCAGCATTATGTGAGGACAACAACAACAACAAATAATTCTGCTTACTGTTTTTCTCTTAAAATAAAGTCGCATTTTCAGACACAGATGTTGTACCCGGAAGCCATCTGCAAACTTAAATATCATTTTACCTGTAATTTCTTTTTGGCATTGATATTGAAAGGGATTTATACATAAAAAATTTAGACTTTTTTATGTATAAAGAAAATATAAACAAAAACAAGCACAAGTCCAGAAAACTTTACATGGCAATGTTTTAAGCCCCCCATACACGCTCCGATTTTTTTTGTCCAATCAACCACCATGCAAGCTCAATGTATATTTATTTACTGTTATTTTCAGGGGTTTTTGGTAATTTATTATGTGTATTGTAAGGGTATTGGTAACTCTAACTTACCAATACTTCTGCAATACATATATGTCACTTGTATATTGGCTACATGTAATAATTAATGTTATTATTACACGTAGCCAGTATGGAAATGTACATGTATGCATATTAGTTAATAGTTGTGGGGTTGGCTTGTATGTTCTGTTATATGTTCTATGTAATGTATTGTTCGAGTATGTATATTTGTTAATAAATTGTCCGGTTAGCTGGGGTTGTATGTTGTTTGTATTTCATGTATGTATATTTATGTTTACATTACATATTTTGACATAAAGGGGTTAATGCTTACTGTAGGTGTTCATTTCACCTCTATTGTTAGCATACTGAATGTTTAATATGTAATGCAACAATGGATTTTAATGTGTATGTGGCGTTTTGTAAATTGTGGTAGGTTTGAGGTTAGAATTGTAGATGTTGGTGATTTGGATTTTACTATAGTGTGGCTTTGTCGTAAGGATGTGAAGGTTTAGTGAATTACGCTGTTTTTTCGCTATAGTGTGGGTTATTGGTGATTTGGTTTTGGAGGATTTTGTGATTTGCTTGGTTTGTTTAGTGTAAATATGGGCTATTTTTGTTGTTTCCAGCCAGCTCTCAGGATATTCACTTGGGTCTCCTGCCGCTTTCCACTGTCCTATGGGGCGGGACCACTACACACCCATGATGTATGTTATAGGTGTCTGTTGGACAAGGGTTACCTCTCCCTCATCACATCCAAGTGGATGCAGGCTACTACGGGCCTGATGAACTACAGGATCCAGCAGTCTCTATTTGAGCATACCCAACTAGGACCTGGGAAAGCAGAATTTATCTACCCTGTAATTGCTACCTTAACAGAGCCTGCCTCTCCTGCACCACTGGGTAACAGCCTTCCAGCAGCTGTTTTTTTTTAAACTGTTTGTTACATAGACCCTAAGCTTTGGAACCCAACCCTGCCTGATGGGTGATTGTACCTATAAATATACTTCTAAGTAAAAGCTGTTCCCCTAACCAGCTTGTATGGACATTGCCTTCCTTCTGAGCATAGGTACGTGCACCAAAAAGCACCTGGTTGATCTGGTAAGCTGTCCTGTAGAAAGGAGTATAATTTCCAACATTGTTCTGGGGTAAAGCATGCACCTACCATCAGAAGTGTTTGGTCTCTCCTGTCAACTCTACACTACTTTGAGATATAAATCCATCCAGATAGTAATCAGACACTTGAACAATCGATGTAAATTTACCATCATGTCTGATCACTGCTTGACTGATTTTCATGTTGGATTTCCATCACATTTGGTTCAAAAATCTATTTGACACGATCATTTTCTATGTCAATTAAATGTACAAATTGAACTTGCTCACCTTTAGACACTTCCTGGCATGGGTAATTTTGTGTCTCATGATATCATGCTTAAAACAGAAGGTGGTCTTGCCAGCACAGGGCATGATGAGCAATGATGTGAATACAACACCGAAGAGCATGCAAGAGATCAGTGGCATTGAAATGCAAACAAAGTAAAAAACAATTTTTATTAAAATATGGCAATTGATTATGATACATGGTGCTGACTTTTCTTTAAATATATACCTTACACATCAAGAAAAACAAATATTCAATAAAAATGAAAGTTCAGGCAGACCTAAAACATATATTTTATTCCTTTTCTTATATATCTGATTTTCTGTCAAACTCTCATATCCAGCACATTTTTGTATACTGCTAATTAATGCAGTAATAGCAGTTGACTGCCTGTGTTTACTTCTGTCTCCTATTAGGAGGATTATCTTGACATCTAGTCAGAAATAAGAGGTATCATTTCCTCCCCAGTGCTAGTTTCAAGTCTCTTTTATCCCTCTATGGCTAATGAAGGAAGTACTTGTCAGTTTAATAATAACTAGATGTCTTAGAACAAAATTAAAGGGGTTACTCGCTTGATATTCACTGATCCAAAAAATGCCACAAATTGAAACCACCTAGCGGTTTCTGTAATTCAAGGGCAAAATGTCTGATGTGGTTCTCATTCATCCAGGTCGTAGATAATTTGCAGTAGTTAGTCAAATCAACTGGACCTGCTTCAGTTTTTTAAGCATTTCTTTGCTATTATTCCAGCAAACTTTCTCAAGCTTTTTGTTGCAGACCTCTAGATTTGGTTTATTATTCAAGAGTGAGTCTCAATCTTTCTTTTAAGATTCAATAGAAGCAGAAAATGCCAAAACTGTTAAAAATTATTTAATATGCACCTAATGTCAAAAACATATTTTTACTTACCTATGATATTGAAATGTAGAGAAGGGTTCCAAAATCCTGAAAAAAGTATACTTACCTCCTGTGCTCTCATCTGTGGTATTCGCTTGTCCTCTGTAGACACTAGTCTTCGGGGATTAGTGAACTACAGAAATGTGTATGGCCAGTTGAGACTGCCAAGTTATTG
Source organism: Ptychadena robeensis (assembly GCA_036250615.1). NCBI lineage: Eukaryota > Metazoa > Chordata > Amphibia > Anura > Ptychadenidae > Ptychadena > Ptychadena robeensis. The sequence continues at coordinate 129,677,147 of CM070033.1, forward strand.
TTTTGAATGTTAAAAGGTTAACTCCATAGCCTTGTTAAGGGGAGGTGATGACATGATGCTCATATTTCCCAACTGTCTGGTCAAGAAGCTGTGTTTTCTCAAGAAAGGGGAGGTGCAAAGAGGAACATTTTGAAATTTCCTCATTTACAGGTAAGGATTTTGTATCTATTTTTGACAGATCCACAAAATTATTGAGTAATATGGATGTTCTACAGCTATTGTGCCAAATCAATTGCACCACCCTCTACTAGTGATGGCCTAACTGCCCGCAAGACGGACAGTTCGGCCGTGAACAAGCATGTTCGCCCTCCTTCTCGCCAGTGGACAGTACGGGTGTTCGACCCGCCCTGTTTGCCGGTGAGAAGGAGTCCTCTATTCTTCCTCCGGTGGGATCAGGGGCAGCGAGATCCCGCCGCAGGAAGAATGTTTTCACTGAAAACCGGGTAGAGAACCCGGTCTTTCAGTGAAAAACCAGCTCGCAAACCCGGATATGACAGTGATGTCACATCCGGTTAGCATACCCAGGAACTATGCGTTCCATGTGCCGGAATCTGTCCGCGAACAGGCAGACGGCGGACTTTTTTAAAAGTCAGATACGCCCGTTCACGGATGGACATGGCCGAAGTTAGGCCATCACTACCCTCTACCTAATAAAATGAAGAATTACTTCCAAAATGTTATCATTAATAATTAAAACTGGGCTTTTAAGGTGCCACATATTATACAACAAATCATTAAAATGTCACACTTTTTATTATTAAAGTCACTTAAAACATCATGATGCAATAAATATTGTTCAAATACAAAACAATAAATTACAGGCTATCATAGAGGATATATATTTTAACTTGTTACTTATCAATCAACTAGTATACCAGTTCTTGGAATAATGGGAGGTGAGCATAGTTAGTGGTGTAACAGAAGATAGGTAAATGGCCTTATCAACTGGGGGCTCCTGGGACTTTAAATAGGCCTTATGACATATTTTCACAAACATACAATGATGATGTAAGTAAAATTAACCATTTACTAAAATTTACCATTAGCTTGTCAATAGGGTGTTGGTCAGTAAGGGCAAATTATTGGAAGCCAAGGATACAAATACGAGCATGGCCCTTCAGTTATTAAGTTGATATGTGAGTGAGGTGGAGTGTGAAGTAGATGCCACCTTTTCAAACAGTATTTTTCTTAAAGTATTGTTACGCTAGGTTAAATCACTTAACAAGTGTTTATCACATGATATGGCTCAAGTCCTTGGTACTAGCAACATGGAGTATCCTAGGTTTTTAGACCAAATAGTTAGAGAGCTCTGATGGTTTGTTGGTTGACTCATGGTTGCAACATGGTTATCTCTTTCAAGCATGCACAATCTGCCTTACCTGTGGCCCACTGGTGGCTGCCAAAACAGTCCAAAAAGGCAAGCATGATGATAGATGGCCATCTTCCTACCAATCACATACAAGTGGTAACTTGAGCACACCTCTTGTAGCCATTAGTTTCTATCTTTTAAAATTTCCATAATATTTCCAATTTTATTTGTTTTCTTGTCTCACAATTAACAATGAATATTGATCCTGAACAGAACAAGTGTATGACCTACTAGAACAGTATCACTATGCCTTATATATATATATATATATATATATATATATATATATATATATATATATAGATTGTGATCCGATATTTTGGTCAATCGGCCGAAACATCGGGTCACAATAGGCCCAGGCACCCTTTGTGTGCCAGCGCTGTCCATCGGGTGGAAGACCCAGCAGACAGCATCTAGCCGGCTGTGAGAACATCCTAGCACAAAGGGAGAGGGAAGGGTGCTGCCCCTCTCAGAAGCAGGCAGCCTGTGCAGACAGCCTGATTCCCCAGCCCGATGGATCTTAGATCCCTCAGGGCTGAGGTGACATATACCCATACTTTAGACAGGGACACTGTGTCACCATCTCAAGTCGGCCGAAAACTCTAAGCGTGTATGGGGGGCTTTAATAGGTTTTAATTAGTTCCATTCAAAGTTATCTCTTGCAGAGTTCCCTCTAACCTTTATTTATTGGTTGTAAGCAAAATTTAAATACAAAAAACATAATTGATGTCTGCTTCAGTATATATCACTTTACCAGTATCCATCACAAATGTGCCCATGGAGATTTATATATTTTTAAAAGATAATAAACATTGTTTTATAGCAGGAAATAAATATCAGTAAACACAGCCCTACACATTACTATGAGGTTGATCATTTCACTGTGCTTCCCAGTAAACGTTCAAGAAATCATATTTCTATATAATCAATTATGGAGCTTCTCCTGTTGTATTATCTTGATGGAATAAAATATCTTATTGAAAGAGCAAATGAACAGCAGTGATCACTGATGGAATAAAACGTCAATAGTAATTCTTTGACGTCTAAAGCAAAATCTTGCTGTGCAATCGCACAATAGGCAATTAGATTCACATCAAGGCAATATGATTGGCTGTGGGGGGCAGTACAGACAGCACTTATTTCAGACACACATAACCCACCACTGAGGGTTCAGCTGTTTTATTATTTTGACATGGCTGTGAATGAAATGAGACTGAATACATGTTCATGGACTAAACAATAATAATAATAATAATAATGTATAACCTGTATGCTTGCTATAAGAGGTTATATAGTAGCCTATAAGATGTAACCTATATTAATTGATCATATTTTAATATTCCCATCATAATATAATAATTTAAACTTGATAAATGAACAATGTAATTATTAATGTTAACAATGAATTGTGTTACCCTCTGGGTGTTGCACACATGGCGCCCTTTTTTCAAAAGCTCACCAAATGCAATTGCGGCAAATTACATTGTATTCTAAGCCCTCATTCCTCCCTCCCTTCACATCCCTGTGTCATAGATAATGTTGGGATGTGTTAAAAAAAAAACAGCGCCACCTCCATAATGTGGAGGTCAATAGCACCACCCCCTGCCTCTCCAGCATCAACAATGATGTGGGAGGGGCAGACCAAGAAAGATCTTTGGGTCCAGGCAGGTGAGTATGCCCAATGTCATTACGGGGTGAGTATTGTTAGTAAACAAAATCACCCTAAATAACTTTAGGTTAAATATTAGTGTATCTAAATTCTGGAGGTGTTATCTAAATTCTATCTTTACCAAGACCTTTTATGGGACTTTGGTTCCGCCCTCTACATCATCACCTACCATGAAGGAACAGTGTGGACTGCAGATCTGAAGTGACTAATTGTTTCACCTTCGACAAGCTGGGTGGAATTCTTCAGGGCTATGGATACAAATCCATGTTTTTCTTCTATTAGGTGGGGTATAAGTGGAGCTGAGGGGTGGGGGGAGGACGTGACGGCTCCTGGATGGGACTAGACCTCCATCTACCACTCTTGTTACCACCAGAGACTTGGTAAGCTTTTGGCTACCCCTATGCTTTGTACCATCTTCTATGAGCACTTTTTGGGCCTTATACAGCTCCCTCTTACATTCCTTTTTGTCCATGCAGTGACATTAAACCTTCAGTATAACATCTTGGGCTGCTCGATATACATCTTCTATCTAGGAAGGTAGGTGATTTTTTTATATTTTAGTTCACAGTGTTAGGATGGGGGGTCTTTCCAGGGTCGCTAACCCCTCCCTTCGCTCCCCAGCTAACCACCTTTTATCCCAATGGCCTTGAGGGGTGTCCCTTACTATTAGAGCTGGGGTTGTCAGCTTATTGTCCGTGTCTGCAGTGCCCTGCTGGCCCATCCGGGAGTTCGGCCTATGCCTTGGGGCATCAGTCACAACCATTTCCCTTCTTGATATCGTGTCTCTAAATATCTTGCATTAGTGATGGCACAAACCCAGAATTGATGTCGGAACGTGGACGCGAACATTCGCAACGTTCCGAAACCGGTGAACCGGCGAACCGCCAAGACTTCAAGGGCAGGCGAACTTTAAAAAAACAAAGGGACCCTTCTGGCCACAATAGGTTGGGAAAGTTATTCAAGGGGTCAACACCGGACAATGACATGACAGAGGGGAATCCATGGCAAAACTCCCAAGAATTTTTTTCACGCAATAATCCGCACAACAGGATTTTACAAGTAGTCAATGGATTTGAACAATAAGAGGGGAGTGGAGAGTAGAGAGGCGGCGACATGGCCCGGAGTGTCGCGAACACAGGGCGGTACGAACTTCTAAAGAAGTCCGCCGCCCGGCCCTGTTCGGGACACATTCTAAATTCCCCGCCTCTAGGCGGGGGAATTTGAATCGGCAAAAACCGGATGTGACCGTCAGTGACGTCACATCCGGGTCCTTGGACCGCACCTGGAAAGCATAGTTCCTGGTTACGGCGCAGGATGTGACGTCACTGACGTCACTTCCTGCTCCAGAACGGAGTTTTCACCAAGACCGGTGATGGCCCGGTCTTGTAGTGAAAATCATCTTCTCCGGCACGATTCTCGCAGGTTCTGATCCTGCCGGAGGAAGAATTTAGATCTTCCTGGCCGGCGAACAGTACGGGGCGAAAACACGTTACTGTCCCCGACGGGAGGGAGGATCGGCGCGAACATGACGAGTTGGGCCGAAAACTGTTCTCGGCGAACAGTTCGTCCATCCCTACTGGAGAGCCACAAACAACATGGTTGGTAATGCCTGGGTGAATTCCACCTGAAAACAACCTGGTAAGATATGCTTTCCCGTTGCCTACAAGTTAAAAGGTGATTTTAATTTATGGAGGGCACTGGTGGAGTGACAGTGGGAGGAACTGGATGGAAACTGGCAGTGGGGGACGATGGGAGATGGACAGTGGGGAGGAACTAGCGTGGAGATGGTCAGTATTGGCGGGACATGGTGGTGGATGGTCAGTGTGGAGGACACTGGTGGTGATGGCCAGTATGGAGAACACTGGTGGTGATGGTCCACTGTGGAGGGGACACTGGTGGTGATGGTCAGTGTGGAGGACCACTGGCGTTGATGGTCAGTGTGGCGGAACCTGATGTGATGTCAGTGTGAGGACACTGATGGTGATGGTCAGTGTCAGACCTGATGGTGATGTCAGTGTGAGGACACGGTGGTGATGGTCAGTATGGCAGACCACTGGTGTGATGTCAGTGTGGAGGACACTGGGGTGAGGTCAGTGTGGAGGACTGGATATTCCCCCTGATGGATGGATGGTATTCAGTGAAGACTGTCGATTTCACAGAACACTGCCCTAGCTAATGGTTCCCTATAGGCAACAGCACAGCTCTCTTCCTAACCTCTCCTCCTTCTTCGCAGACTGGTAAGGCGCCTGTACTTGATTTGTTACTAGGGGGTGTGCGGTCTGTGAGCGTGGTGGGGTGCTCATGGGCTGATTTGTTCTGCTGACTGTACTCACGGGTCAAGTTTCTGCAATGTTAAAAGATAGGCCGTCGCGAATCGAACTCGCCATATCGTCGACTGCGCGAACGGACATGCGTGTTCTCCTCGAATGTTCTCCGGCCGAACAGTTCGGGATCACAACTCTTCATATGTAGTACGGCTTCATAATCCTATGTATTATGTTGTCTTCTAACTAGAAAGGAAAAAGATGTTAACTTTTAATGATACATTTAGATTCCTAACTCCACATGTCTCCCTGAGGAAGCCCAAGGGGCGAACACGCGTCAGAGAACGGAGACGCTAACAGTGTTTATTTTGATTTTAAAACTTAATTCATACTGAAAGTGTCTTGTATTTTTATAATATTTCAAAAGATTCACGGCTTGTAGCAGGCTTCTGGAGGGGTTACCCGTGTGGGGGCAAATACCACATACTAAAAATTGCCCATATGTTTTAGCTACTAATGAAATAACAAGATTGTATGATGACCATATACTTCTAAATATTTTTCTTTTTTTGGTCCCAAGTAAATAAGACCTTTTATTTACTACTGAACTGATTTGACTGTTGACCCTTTGTACCCGCAATTGCAGACAATAGGTTTCAAAGGTACTTGTGACTTGGGTAGGGTTGAAATCATCAGTAGCCAAAGTGTGGGGTTGGCCTGTTAAGGTTCAAACTCCTGCTGGTGGCACCATCTGTCAAACGTCTGGCAGATAATCGAGGGACTTTTTTATGGTCAAAAATAACAGGGCAAAAGGTCTGCTTGTAGGAGTTCAAAGTGAAGTTTTTACTGTTACACAAGAACATTAAAAAAACGGAGATGAGATCAGTTACAGCCATCGAAATGTTGATTTTATCTCCTAATCACCACATAAAACAAACAGTATACTCGTTTTATCTGTTACCATTGCCTCAACTAGTTCGCGGTTTTGCTCCGCTTCTTCAGGAGGGTATCAGAAAAAAAAAACGTATTTGTTCTAGAGAAACATAATGACTTATGAAGTCAGTCCTACTTATTATGATCAATTAGTGGATTAAACTGTACTTACCCTTGAATGTGTCGTCCTGTGGGGTAAAAGGGGCCCAGGGAAAGATGGGGGTTGTGGGGTGTCGGGGGTTAGGGAGGAAAACCCCAAGATGGGGAACCTTTGGGGAAACCAGAATTTTTAAAATGGGAACGGAGGGGATTGCAAGGTCCCGCCGGCGGGGAGGGGGTGGTGGGGGGGAGATGGCCGCCCCAGGGGGGCCCGGCGGGGCATATGTATGGGTCTCTCTCCTCTTTGTCCCGGGTTGCCTTTTTGGGGAACGGGGAGCCATAAAGCCGCTCGCTCTAGTTTGGTTCCACGGCCAGGTATAATTGTGGTTAGATGTCAATGAAATGTGTGTTTTTTCTAACCACAATGTATGATATGGCTAAAACAAAAGGATAGACAAAAGGGATGTGCGTTTTACTATTTATGGATTTACCGGAAAGTGGTCGGATAATAAGGTAGTGAGGTGATTTAGTAGAGGGGGACTTGGGTGTGTGAGGATGTGGTGGTCCTATTAATTGGAAAAGGTGGAGTGGTGATAAGTGTTTAAGTGTTACTTTTAAATGATCATATTTTTGGTGTTTGTGTATATGTGTGTGAGTGTAGTGGAAGTGAAGGATGTGTAGTTGCTGGAGTCCCGAAGTGGATACAATTAGAGATTGGGACGAACACAGACCGGAGAGTCCGCGAACAGGGCGGGTCGGAACTTTAACAAGTCCGCAGTCCGCCCTGTTCGCGGGACACATTCAAATTCCCGCCTCGAGGCGGGAAATTTGAATCGGAGAAAAACCGGATGTTGACGTCCAGTGTGACGTCACATTCCGGTCCTTTGGACCGCAACCTGGAACGCATAGTTCCTGTTACGGGAAGGATGTGACGTCACTGGACGTCACTTCCTCTGCAACACCGTTTTTTTTCACTACAAGACCGGCTGCACGCCCGTCTTGTAATGAAAAGATTCATCCTCCGGACGAAGCACACAGGTTCTGATCCTGCGGAGGAGAATTTGGATCTTTTCTTTCTGGCCGGCCGAACAGGACGTGTCGAAAACCCGTTACTGGTCCGCCGGCTGGAGTGATCGGCGAAAAATGCCGTGTTCGCGGCCGAATGTTTCCGGCGAACATTTCGGACCCATCTCTATTCACATCAAGTGATAGGAAGGGAAGGGAATAATAGGTGAATATGGTGTGTGTAGTGTGAACAAGGACCTATGTATAGTGACAATACTAGTCAATCCAACAAACACCAAAAGCAATCACGAAAAGGGAAGAGGGGGATACTAAAAAAGGAGTGCACTTTCACCGTTGTCTGTCTATTCTGCTAGTGGGGATGGTAACATACTGCCATGGGTGTGGAAGTGATTGTGAAGGATCCACCGCCAGTGTATATGTGTAAGAATAGTCTCTCACTCACTACCTTAACTTCAGTAAACATGATACGGATGGTCATGTAACATAGGTACAGGTGCCCTCTTGAAAGAAGACGTTTGTCAGCAGTCAAAGTAACTTGTATCGGAGATTGGTGTCCCAATTTGCCAAGCCGTCAAGGACACGAAAAAAGGTTCCACTGTAAATAGATATCAGAGGGTACCCGTGATAGATCTTGATCATTGGTGTGCTCGCTTAACCTGGTTTAGGTCAATGAAATAGCCGTGGCATTGAAATGGACGCAGAGGATTGGCAGTGGTCAGGAGAGTAAATCTCCCAGTTTAAATGCTCCCGCCGCCGAAAGCGAGGCAGGCGCGGCCACCGCACCCCACCACCCCAATTGTGGGGGAGGGGGGGAGGGGGCACGGCCCGCCGCACCGCGGCGTACGGGCCACCGTGTTCGCCAGTGAACGTCATCAACCCCGCTCCCCCTGGGCTGGGAATACTTCCAGGAAGTCTCCTACTGAGGGCAGAAGCTACCGTGCCGCCATGTTGGAGAGGCGGTGCTCTGTGGTGGTTGTGTAGGTCCTCCCACCCCATCTCCGTCCGGCGCGCCACGCCCCCAAAACAAACGCCCCTGTTACCGGGTAACCGGGAGGGAGACGTCGGGAGGGGGGCCGATGGAGGAGATGTCCCGCACTAGCGGGCATTAGCTCAGCCAAGCAGGGACAAACCCCCAAGGGAGAGGAAAGCCCCAGGGGAATGGGGCAACAACGTAGGCCCTCGACCCATGTGGGGGGGGGGCCCAGCGCACCTAACGGAACGGACCGCCATCCCCAATAGAAACGGAGGGAAGTCCCCAAAAACACCCACAAGGCCCCAGGTAACAAAAAAAAAAAAAAACACCGGGCAAAAACCACCCCACCGCGAAACAACGAACCCCACCTCCCCCAACGAAAGTCCTCGTCCCTTAGTCGGGTCTCCCTCTATAGATGTTATTCGCCCTCCCCGCCTTTCCCTAGCCCATTATAAAATCTGAGACGTTAATTTGTAAGCCCATTAAATGCATAAAAACAAAGGGTGGTCTGGGCTCATTAACTGTCATTACTAAGCTCCTGTAGTCAGTTATTTACACTCTTTGCATTTAATACATGCATAATTAAAGAAAAGGATACATTTATATATACAAAATCTTTGTGGTTTCACTCTGTATGTCAGTTACCAGTTTACTGTAGGCTCAAAATACTATGGGGAGCAAACAGGATTGCATTTTCAAAACATGAAGATAGATAAACAGGATATGAATTCTAACGACAAATTTTTGTGTTCATGGGTGCAGAGAGACCCTTAGGCACTTTTCAGTACACTTAAATATATAAGAAGCATTTATAGTTTACTGCCTCATTTAAACCTGGAAATGAGGTGGTTGCTTTCAATTTTGTATATCCACCTCATTTCTCCTCCGTAATAAGGTGGTGTCGACGTCACCGCCCGCGAAGATGGATGTATTCTGTCTAAGACCAAGAATTAACATCTGCCATGTTCATAGAGATGGGACAAAAGCTATGTGTGTCTACTTCCTAAGGGGAATTTCGATTCCCACTCCATATTCTGAAGGGTTGGTCTTCATACCTCTGAAGCAGGAGGTCTTCTTGGTTTTGCCTACATAGTATAGCCCACATGGCATGTAAACATGTAGAACTAACACAGGTGGCAACAAAGTGGCGGGTTGGAGGGTTTAAACGCTTCGGTTAATATTATTTTGTTCTGTCATTAGGGACGGCAGCTATCTGCATTTTCTGTTGTTTACCATTATGGGTGCCCAAACGGTTTGCCACTGTGTCTCGTCTCTCTGTGCCATAATAATGGCATAGAGATAGTTGCTTCTTTAGTGCCCGTGTTGGTTTCTGACACCAGTTTCTGGTTGTGTCCCTACGTAGTTTTTAGAACATGTCATTGTCTTTTAGTATATCCCAATGATTTTTAAGTATTGTGGGAATTCCTTGGGTCTCTGCACCCATATGAACACAAAATTTGTCGTTGTTAGACAATACATTTGTTTATCTATCATTCCTAGTTTTTGAAAATGACAATCCTGTTACTCCCCATTGTATTTATGAGCCAAAGTAAACTGTAACTGACATACAGATGAACAACCAAGATTTTTGTATATATAATGTATTCTTTTTTAATATATGCATGTATTAATATGGCAAGATGTAAATACCGATATAGAGCTTAGTAATGACAGGTAATGGAGCCAGACCACCCTTGATTTTATACATTTAATGGGCTAACAAATTAACGGGCTTAGGATTTTATAATGGGCTATGGGGGGGGATATGGCAAACAAAATCTAACAGAGGAGAGACCGAATAAGGCGGACAAGGATCTCTATTGGGGGGTTCGGTTGACTGGGGGGGGTGTGAGTAATGGTGGGACGGGGGGGCTGGTGTAGGGGTGGGAAGGACGGGTCGGGCAGGGGGCGGGGGGAAATCCCGGGGGCGCTGGCCGACGCTAGGTGCTGAGGCGGGGGGTTGCCCCAGTTCCACCCTTGAGGGGTGGGGGTTTGCGGGGGTCCTGGAGGTCCCCCTATGCGGTCACTGCTGCCTGCTGGCTGTGAAGGCCCGCTAGGTGGGCGGACATCCTCCAATTAGCCCCTGCGCTACGATGAGCGTGGTGGGGGGGGGGGTGGGGGAGGAGGAGATGGGAGGGTGGGGTGGGGGGGGCGCGCCGCGGCTTCCGGCGGCGGAGGGGAGCATTTAAACTGGGAGTTACTCTCCTAGACACAGCTGCCAATCCTCTGCGGTCCACTTCAAGCCACGGCTATGTTCATTGACCTAAACCAGGGTAAGCGAGCCAACACCAATGAATCAAGACCTATCACAGGGTACCCTCTGATATCTATTTACAGTGAAACTTTTTTCTGTGTCCTTAGGACTGCTTGGCAAATTGGGACACCAATCTCATACAGAGTTACTTTTGACTGCTGACAAACGTCTTCTTCAAGAGAGGCACCTGTACCTATGTTACAGACCATCCGGATCATGTTTATTGAAGTTAAAGGTAGTGAGTGAGAACTATTCTTACACAATATACACTGCTGGTGATCCTTCACAATCACTTCCACACCCATGGCAGTATGTTACCAACCCACTAGCAGAAACAGACAACGGTGAAGTGCACTCCTTTTTAGTATCCCTCTTTCCCTTTTTCGTGATGCTTTGGTTGTTGTGTTGGATTGACGTAGTATGTCCACTATACATAGGTCCTTAAGTTCACACTACACCACACATATTCCCCTATATACCTCCCCTTCCCTATCACTTGGATGGTGTCCCCTTCCTACTCACACTACACATTCCTTCACTTCCCACTACACTCACACAGCATATACACAAACACCAAACAATAGGATCATTAAAAAGTAACACTTAAACACTAAAAATCACACTCACCTTTCAATTAATAGAGCAACACACACTTCCTCACACACACCAAGTCCCACCCTTATTAGAATCACCTCACTACACTTATGATCCGACCCTTACGGTATCCATAATAGTAACACATCACTGTCTACATTTTGTTTTAGCCATACATACATTGTGGTTAGAAACACACATGTATTGACATCTAAACCAACAATTATACCTGGCGTGGAACAACAGAGCGACGGCGCGCGATGCTCCCTCGTAAAAAGGCACCGGGATCCCCGTTTGCCCCGCCGCGGCCCCCTGGGGCGGCCTCTCCCCGCGGCAGAACCTTGCCTCCCTCTGCGTCCCATTTAGGTCTGGTTCCCCATCTTGGGGTTCCTCCCTAACCCCCAACACCCCACACCATCTTTCCTGGGCCCTTTTACCCACAGACAACACATTCAGGGTAAGTACAGTTAAATACCAACCTATTGATCATAATAAGTAGGACTGGCCTCATTAACCTATAGTCATTATGTTTCTCCTAGAACAAAATATGTTTTTTTCTGATACCCCTCCTGAAGAAGCGGAGCAAAACCGCGAAACGCGTTGAGGCAATTGTACTGATAAAACGAGTATACTGTTTGTTTATGTGTGATAGGAGATAAAATCCAACATTTCGATGGCTGTACTGGATCTCATCTCCGATTTTAATTTTTTGGTGTGAAACAGTAAAAACTTCACTTTGAACTACTAAAAGCGAACCTTTACCCTTTTCTTTTTGACCATTAAAAAAGTCCCTTGGTTATCTGCCAGACGTTTGACAGATAGGTGCCACCACAGGAGGTTGAACCTTAACAGGCCCAACCCCACACTTTGCTAATTTGCTTTCTAGACTTTGGTCAATACCCTTAACTTCTCGATATATTCCCACTTAACGTTGAATTATCCATGTTTTCCTTCTTTTAACCATGTTAACTCATGATTTTCAAAAGAATGTAGAGGACAGTGACTGAATATCCCTGCTGTATTGCTGATGGTCATGGTGTCTGCAGTTCCTGGGGTGGCCAGTGGTATAAAGGATTAGTGTTGAGCTTGAATATTAGATTTTTGAATATTAGGCTCGAATATCGCCATTTTTAACACGGAAATGCCGGATTTTCTCCCAGTCGAATATCCGAGCTCCATTGACCTGCATGCATTGTGCATATTTGATCGCAATCGCGATTTTTAGATCACAATTCATGTCCACATATTCGAGATTACAAATATTATGGCGGGTATTTGCGAAATTACGCGAATTTGAATATTGCCTAGTCGCTCATCACTATAAAGTATCAACTTTTGACAAAATGACCATCACATACTGCCTATAATGGGGGTGGACATATGCATTTCATTTTGTAACCAGCCCAGAATTGTGCATAAATTGTTCACTTTAAAAAAAAAAACAGGATAATATTTTCCATTTCATTTAACTGTATTTAAACACTTGTTTATTAAGCTCTTACAAGAAAAGTGATCCGCTGCTAAGTTTAAATTCTGATTGAATAAGCATAACTTTGTAGTCAAATGTCTAAACTTGGCAGCAATTATGCACTGTGGATGCCAGGCCCTGATACACCCTAACACAAGTGAGATGGTAGAATTGATTTTCCATATTTTCTAGGCTGAACAACAACAGAGAATGGTTTTCGCTTAGTTATTATTTTTCTGTATGTACTGTTCTAATGAACTGTGTTTCAATGAACCTGGGCACAAAATATGAGCTTAAAATAACTATAAATTATTCACTGAGTTAGCGGAAAAGCAGGTGCAACAGGGACAGAATAGGAGCACAGGCTCTGGCTCACTGATGCAAAAACCACCCAGGTGAAATGTATTAATCTCTGGAAACACAAATCTAGCTGCAGAAAACGTACTAACTTTATGGCCAGGTTAGATGTGAGGTTGGTAAAATCATTTTTTTCTATTGCTAGGGTTAAATAAAAAAACAATCATAGATTTCTAACTAACCTCTTAATATGGGTTAGTTATTTCTTGGCAGTGGCCAATAGGAATTGAATGGGGGCGATTGACTGCTGCATTTTGTTTGGAAACATACAACCATATATTGTTAGCAAAATGTTTACAAGCATTATATACATTTATTGGAAATAAGGTAAATGGAAAAATGCATTTTACTGGAATCCCATCACTCAAGGAGATTTTTTAAAGAATTTTCATTAAAATGAAGACGATAAAATGTCAATTAACCTCCTTAGCGCTCTTGCAAAGTCCAATACAATTCCCTTTGGTACCCTCTCTCCTCTGATGGGATGAACACACCAGGGGAGGCAGGGTTAACTTCAGAGGGGCACATCTGGGGAATCACACTGAAACAGTTTTCTCCATAGAAAACTGCTTAAAGCACGTTACGATTTTTCGAAAAAATTTTGCCCGACTGACCAACGTGGTCGGACGGGGTGATCGATCGGGAGAATAATCGGATGCGAAATGATGTACCGGTTTCTCAAAATCTCAAAGATCGGTGATATTTAATAATACAATTCGAATTCCAATTTTTCGTGCCAGCCAACCTACCAACCATAAAATTTTAAGTGAAAATCTGGTGACAAGATCGGACAAAAAATCTGAATGTGTATGGGGGGCTTTAGTGCAATCCACTTTTAAATCTCATGCCAACCAACCCCCCCCCCCCGATGTGACGTCATCACGTCACTCAGGGGGGCATTGGCTTCAGTAAAGAAGCCAGTACAGTATGGCGATCTCCTACAACAGTGATCCATTACTGCAGAGGGAGGACAGCTAAGCCTGAGCATTCATTCCAGGAGCACAAAATGACATCACACCATCCATATGGAAATTTAGTACAATAGATCTTCTATTGAGGTGTATATTTTGCTTTGGCACAGTAATGGACCCTGGTTGTGTCAGGCAAGATAAAATGTTAATAAAGAAAAAAGACGCATCCCACTCTGGCATCCTACTGAACACATAGTATAACTATAACCAAGGAGAGATTTCACTAGTGATGTCTATAGAGCACCCGTAATCAGGAAGTGATGTAGTCTGTTAACAGGATATGACCTCATCCTGAGATCTACACTGCTAGGTAGGTGTACACACATAGACATGCCCACACTGCAACTCCTGCTTCATTAACATACATTATTTTTGTTCCACTAGGCCATGTGCCTTGTGTCACTGTCCCGATCATAGTGAAATTTTGTCTTAGATTCAAGTGTCTAAAACCACAAGACTGTAAACTATATTTAGCAAACTCTTTTTCTTTTACCAAACCTTTTGAAGGGAACCCATTATATGAACCTTAGACCAGGGTTTCCAAGGCTTTCCTATTGGTTAATGACTGGTGGAGGTGTTGGTGAACAAAACAAGAACCATTCAGAAAGAGTTCTACATGAAAACAAATAAAAGAGAGATGGTTGTTATCATGCAGCTCTTTGGGGTAGTTTTAAGTCTGCAACAGACTAGCATTCATGCAATCCATCATTCCACCCCTGCTCCTATTCCCGACTTCCATGAAAATTCATAGAAACCTGTGTGACAATCATGCATTCAAGAAATTTAATTTCTGTACAGAATGCCTTCTGCTATCCTTAATACAGTTATAAATTAAAAATATAATTAAAGAATAAACACATTTTTTATGAATTATGTTGTGAAAACAATTGAGTCAAGTCTGACCTTTCTCTCAGAAAATATTAGATGTAGTTATAATATAATAATATAATTATATTCTAACAGGTAAAGATTTATATATGTTTTATCCTATATAGTATGATTGCAAATAGAAGCATTGTGCTATGTTTTCGTATAATCCTTGAACACCCATGGGTGCCATCATGTAGATTAATTACACCCTTGGAAACGGCTCATGTTTCATATTTGGCAATATGCTATATAGATATTGTATATATACTGTAATGGATGTAAATGTAAAAAATACACAGCTTAACTACCTTTTTATGAACCTTTTTATTAACCACCTTTTTAGCACATATGTTAACACATACATTTGAAGCCTAATGCCCACAAGCTGAAATATTGTTGTTGTGTGATATCTGCACAATTGGGTTTAAAATTTCAGACAAAATGTAATTCACTTTATCTTAGTAAATGATGAGTTTGGTTAAAAACATTAGATACCAAGGTGAGCCTGTATGCAGATGGCATGCTGCTGTATTTGGCGGAGTCAGGGCCATCTATGTCTAGGGCTCTCCAGCCTATTGAACGTTTTCCACTACTTGGATTCTGTATAAACTGGTCTAAATTCCAATTGTTGCCGCTAGATAGCTCTCCACAGCAAAACTCCCCAGAGTGCCTAGCCTTCCAAAGGGTAAATGAGATTAGGTACCTGGGCATATGTGTTACTAGGGAGGTCGGTGATTTCCTGTCTTTGAACCCTTATAGCCTATGTTAAGGGCAAAATTCATGCGTGGTCTACGCCCCCTTTGGGGGTACTGGTTGGATTAATCTTACCAAAATGATTCTCCTCCCGAAGATTTTTTATGTTTTGTGGCACTCCCGGGTGTATATACCCCTAAAACACTTTAAAGTGTTGGGGGCACTGTGGAATCCCTTTGTGTGGGGTAAATCTAGACATAAGCTAGCCTGGCATATTTTGAAGCTTCCTGTGGATGCTGGGGGGGTCGCTCTACCTGAATTTCATTTATATTATCTTGCAGCTCAGGTGTCTCACTGGCACCATATTATGTTTGCTGATCTACCCTGATTTAAAACACATGTTTCCTTGAACCCTAAGGACCCGACACTGGATCCATAGTTGGTATTGCTCCGGGGAGTGAAGGACTAACCTGATGCTGGGCTGTTTACTCTTTTAGTTATAATGCACCTCCTGAAATGCTGGGATGGGGTTCTTTCTTAATAAGGGTCATCGAATATCCATAAATCTACCCCCGTGGAACAATAAATGTCTTCTGAAATTTATGTTAATAACGGAGGCTACACCATGGATTTCTCAGGGGGTTACTCTCCTCTCCTATGTATACACAGACGAGGGGCTGAAGTCCTTCGATTAGCTTATAGAAGAGTTTGATTTGCCAAACCGATCTCCAAGCAAAGCAATTCTAGGTCCATTGTACTGAAGAATGCCCCATGAATCGATTTTCAGTGATCTACATTCACACTGGCCATCCTTACTGGTGGTTATAGATGGTCTAAGAGATGCCACAATTTCAATATTAGCATTCTTATTGACCATTTCTATTTGGGGTCACAGAAGTCTATACAGATGAGCCTTCAGACCTGATGAGTGGAGATGTACAAAGTAAACTTTTCGACATCTCATTGACCAAGTGTACACCAGCTGTTGAACTTGATTTTTAATTGATCTCTACTTATTAAGAGGCTTTACTGTCCTAGATCACTTCTTCATCAAAAGTAGCAGATGGCTGATCAATTTAAAAGCAACTGAAATCTATCTAAAATATCAGTTAGACTGGGCATAACTGTGTCTGTTCTACCATATTGCTGCCCTTAGCAGGGAATGGTGAATAGACAAGGCAAGGAGAACCATGGAAATGTGAGCTGACATTGCTGACCTTCTTTTGATAATGGTAGCCCCTTAGCTATTTTTAGTTTTCTCAGAAACTCTAATTTGCATACACATTCTGGTTGACACAGAATATATTAAAACATTTCAATGGGGAATCAGCAGCACCAACCTGTATACTATCCATGTGATGGCATTCCTAAAATGCAAATAGAAGTTGTGCATATTTTCAAACAATTGTCATTTATCTAATTGACCAAAGAGCCACCATTTTGATTGATTAGATGTTGATTTTTGTAAACAAAAGTAAAAATAATTTTTTTGATGGAATAAGTTATTGTTTATTGTGTTAACCTAAAAAAAACATGATAATGCAGACCTTAAATACCCTTAAACCCCTCCACCTTTAGTGTCCCTTTTGATGGCAACATGTTTTGCCCTAACACAAAGTAAGTGGATTTAAAGAGAAGAAAATGTTTTAAGATTTGTACTTAAACACACTCAACTCACTCTTGTTATCCATCTCACCAGCGAGATCTGCACTCCAGTGTGCACAGTCCTCTCTCCACTACACACATCACCACAAAGATTTGTATTCCAGGGAACTTTTATGGAAGCTTGACGGCGCCTCCCCTGACAGCTCCCACCCTATGCCAGTGTTGCATGCTGTATATGCAACAACCAACCAGTCTTTAACTATTGGAAGTTTCTTCTTACATCACGCCAGCATGAACTATTCCAGACTAACATTTTAAAATATGAAATGTCCTTATAAAGGTATTACTATTTATGTGAAGCATTGTATATGTTTTCTACTGTGTATGAAGCTGCTCACCAAGAGTTAACTCTTAAAGTGAAAAATAATTATATTATGGAAAAATAATCTGCTTTAAATTGAAAACCTTTCACGGGTTAACCAAAGCTGAACTAAAATCATATATTTATTTTATCCTCAATATCTATAAATATCCTTAGTTAGAATGTTTATCAGTTTAGCCTGATTCTATCCACAGTCTACATGCTTTAGATGTATAATTCAGATTTACATGTTTAAGTTGTTGATGGTTTGACCTAGTGCGGCATTTGATGAATGACTATTTGTTTTCTCAGTGCTACATGTTAAGAATTGCATCATCTACATTGAATGCCATGTCTCCTTTATACTTTATTCCGTGTACTTGTGAACTTTCAATCTTTTTTTAGTAATAATACATCTTTGTCGAGGGGACCCCCTGAATGCAACTAACACATGACAACACATTTTTAACAACACCACATGTATCATATGAACAAAAGTAAATAGTTGGGGTATCATTCTTTTCTTTCTCCATAATAACTTTTATTGAAATTATCAATAATTTATTGAAGGGAAACAATAATGCACTATTGATAAGCAAACTACTGAATGTAAATGATGGAATTTAGCAGAGCCCCTACCATAGTGAATTGTTCCTGCATATAGTAAAAGTCTAACAATCTAAGTTAAAGCTGCAGTAAGTTGCATAGAGTGCAAAACGTTTTATATATATTGGACCAATAGCCTTGCTGCTTTTCTTGCTTGTGTCAATTTTTTTGATAGATTTTATTTATTGTATGCTCAGCATCAGTGGTATCACTGTATCTAATAATAGGTCAAATATGTATTAAATATTTGTTTCTGGTTTTCCTGCTCTAAAAACAGAATGTGTCTTATGGTCGGGTGTGTCTTATAGCCCAAAAAATACAGTACAGGTTTACCAATGAACTATTGTGGATATCTCAGACAAGTTTGGTCATCATTATTATTAATGCATCTTTTTCAGTGAAGTCATTGTAAGTACATGGATATTAATGAGTACCAGCTTCTTGTAGTCTACTGCAGTGTTTTTCAACCTTTTTTGGGCAAAGGCACACTTGTTTCATGAAAAAAATCGGAGGGTACCGACGATACGCATAATCGAGGTGCACTTCCAGTCCCCGCCGGAAGTACGTCATCAGCAGGTGCCCCGCTGGAATGCAGATGCGTACCAGCAGAGCAAAAACACCGCCCCTGGTCTGTGGGGACGCGTGTTGCTAAGCAACCGCATCCTCACAGAGCCGGTCCATGTATAAGACTTATACAGCCGAATTGTGTTATACACGGACCGGCTCTGTGAGGATGCGGTTGCTTAGCCCTCCTTTCTAGCTGCCTCTTATAGTATAAGAGGCAGCTAGATAGGAGGGCCGAGAGTGGGGTCAAAAACCCACGGCACACCAGGCAACATCCTGCGGCACAGGAACAGTGGTTGAAAAACACTGGTCTACTGTACAGTCTGTATTCCCAGGGAGTAGCAGCAGCAAGAGTCCATAAATATATGACAATTAGTTTAACATGACTGCTTTTCCTTGCATGGTTGATTTAAGTGGTAAAAGACAGTTATTTATCTGTAGTTTATTAGTTACCTTAGTGCTCTTTGTTAAAGAAATAGTAATAATGTGTGTGGATTCTGGCCCTTGAGGACTGGGGTTGGAGAAACTTCTTTTGAACTGTTTACTTATAAGGATTATGGAGAGTCACAAACTTGGCTAATAAATGGCTTATACATTTTCTGCATTGCATTGTTGGAATTTACAATCTGCATTTCTTTTTCAATCTAACATGTTTTTATCTTAATTTATAGTAATTTGCAATCTTAAAATTCCACTGCATAAATAGTCACACACACACCCATACATACATAAAACAACAATCTAATAATATAGGGTTACTGTGTTTAGAACAGGTATACATCCTGGATGGACCTTTTGCTTCAGGTTGTACTGTTGACGGATGTGTACTGAGAAATTTATATGACTTAGAAAGTACCACGTCTTCTTAACACAATTACTTTAGTACTTGTGTGCCAAAAACAATTTAATCAATGAAGCCATTAACATTGCAAGAGATAATTCTGCAGCATATGGAGTCAAATAGCACTGCAGTCATCCATTTTTTAGCAGATTATTACTGCCAATGAAAAGATTATACCTGCTTGTGGTTATGTCCATTAGTCTTTTGTAAGTGTGTGCTTCTGTTTTCCAATCACAGCCCAATCAACTGGCGTTCTGAAAAAGTTTGTGTTTTCTGCAATTTTAGATAGAAATGACGGCTTGACCCAGTGTTTCAGAAGAAGAATGTAATACTGCAGAAAAAATCATATTGACTATGTATAAGATGGAGACTGCATAATTCTGGGCTAGTCTTTCTGCCCCATTGGCACAAGTACAGGCATAGCACTCTTATTAAAACTCTGACCTAATGCTGGTGGAAAACATCTGACAAAGACAATATACACAGTGTCCATGACCTTAGAATTGATGGAGTGACCTGCTGTGACTTTATCAATGATCCTCAAAGTAAATGCATTATTTCTTCATGAATCTTTGCATTACAAACTGTCAAATGTGCTGCATACCTATTCTACTATGAAAACATTAATCCTTTTAATCTCTGTAGAGAAAAACAAATCCACATATTTAAATTCAGTCTAGCTCTACAAAATTGCAGCTAGGTTTGAATAAACTCCTGTTGAACTGTTTATAAATGCTTGTCGAATGAATTCATTATTACACCAATGACCTCAGTACTTTGAGCTACTGACCTGGGATGAATATGCACACTACAGAGTCAAGGAACAGTTAGAAAACTTTCTGTACATACTGTAAAGCAAACCTTCTTTTTGTGAAATCATTAGAACCTCTGTTGGCTTATGATTTGTGCTAAGGATGGGCCTATTCACCTTCTTCAATTATCCTTATGACATTTATTTTAGAGTTTGACCCATAGTTCTAACATAATTTTAATTCTAGTAATTCTAAAGCTAGCCATACACGTGTCGGATTCCATGGCCAATTGATCACTCACCCAATTGATTCCGGCGATCTCAGCGGGAATGGGAGCTGCAATCAATCAGCCAATTAAGAGGATCCGATCGCTGTCCGAGTGATCGGATACCACCTTGTCCGAGTGATCGCGTCCAATTGATCGGGGGCTCAGAATTGGATCCGACAGAGAACCTATTTGTAATATTTAAACTTCCAATGTCTCCACAATTATGCTAGTTTTTTTTCTAATTAGGACTAAAGCTGGCCATACACCTTGAGATCTTTCTGTCAGATATCCTTTAGATCTACCAACAACAGTGCTCTGTGATTGAACACAGGTAGACTTGATAGTTTACAAAGTCCCTCATATTACATGGTTTTGGTAAAACAGTAGGAGATCTAAAGGAAAGAGAAATCTAAAGGTGTATGGGGACCTTAAATGACTTTGTGAGTTACTTACAATGCTTCTGAACTAGGTATCATCACCAAAATTGCTTTGGAGTGTCACTTCTCTGTTACAAATACCCGGGAGTGACACTCTGCAATGCCATTTCCATCTATTGGGTAAATGTCTCCTCCCTCCTATTTTTTCACCCTGCTTGGGCTAATCATGTGTGGGGTGAAAAGTTTGGAGGCTTAGTAATGCCCCATCCCTCCTAAGTTAGGAGGGAAGGGCATAACTCTCCCTCCTTACTTACCACCCCTCTTTTGGTCATTACAAGGAAGTTTACAAGCAGCCGCTCTGATGTATTTAGTGAACCAGGTGATCCTTGGGTAATGATCATTCGACCCCCAACCCACAGGTTCAGAACCACTGCTTTAGCACATGAAAGTCATGTTTACATTTTTACTTTACTTTGTACAGTTATATAAAAACATGTGCAAAAACTACATGTGCTTAGTGATGGCCGAACATCGGGCAGGTCTGTCCGTGAGGGCGGATCAGAAGTCAGTGACGTCACATCCGGTCCCTGGAACGCATAGTTCCTGGTTAAGGGAGCCGGATGTGATGTTACTGACGTCACTTCCTGTTCCCTAGCTGGTTTTTCACTAGGAGACCGGCTTCATGCTCGGTCTTCTAGTGAAAAGATTCTTCACAGGTTCTGATCCTGCCGGAGGAAGAATAGAGATCTTCTTCTCGCCAGCGAACCGGGCGGGTCGACCACCCGTACTGCTCGCCGGCGAGAAGGAGGGCGAACATCCATCTTTGCCGTCGAACTGTCCGCCGTGCGGGCAGTTCGGCCATCACTACATGTGCTAAAACAATACTTTTTGCAATGCTTCCCCTTATCTACATCAACATCAATTTTAGTTAGGATATCATGTTCAGGGGGGTTGTAATAAATTCCTAAGTTAACATTTTACAGCCATCTCTAGTCCACAAGAATACTTTCATATTGAATGTATGTATATCTGCTTGTCCTACTTTTACATAAATATCATAAAATAGTATATGTCTCACGTCTGGACTACTGTAACACCATCGTCTCTGGTCTTCCTCTTACTAGACTATCCCCTTTCCAGTCCATCATGAATTGTGCTGCTAGACTCATCTACTCCTCTAACCGCTCCTCATCTGCTGCGCCTCTCTGCAAATCTCTACACTGGCTTCCAATTGTCCAGAGAATTAAATTTAAAGTTCTGTGCCTTGCTTTTAAATCACTCCACACCTCCTGTCCTCCTTACATCTCCAACCTGGTACATAAATACATCCCTAACTGCCCCCTCCGCTCCTCCAGTGACCTACTAATGACATCCCCACTCATAACCTCATTACATGCACGGCTCGAGGACTCTAGGGCCGCTCCTACTCTCTGAAACTCCCTCCCTCGCCCCATCAGACTTGCTCCTACCTTTGCCACCTTCAAAAAAGCTCTAAAAACCCACCTCTTCAGCCTCTCCTACCCATCTTTTCATTCCTAACATCACCACCATGCCAGTCCCATCCCCCCACCTATTGTATACCTTGTTCCCCAACCTATTAGATTGTAAGCCCAACCGGGCAGGGTCCTCTACTCCTCCTGTGTCATTACCTGTACCTGTGTGTTATATTGTGTTGTATCTCCACTCTAATGTATTGTACAGCGCTGCGTAATATGCTGGCGCTATATAAATAAATGTTAATAATAATAAGTATATGTATACAGTTGTGTTACACAGTATTTGTTAGTTTTTTTACTTATAAAATATTTTTATGAAAAGGAATGTCCCTTATCAGATTATAAGCACCTGAATTACAGTCTACACAGACCATTCCCTTTATCAAGTTTTTATTACTACACCAAACAAAATCATCAGAAGTAGAGGCAGTTGTACAGTAATTTTTTCTCAACAGAGGTTGACTGCAGAAATGTAAATTACTCTTTACAACATTGACGTAAATAACTGCAGAGAATATTTAGTCAGCAAATTCATAAGCTACATCAAATAGATATGGTAAATGTGAAATATTTTATGCACCATTCCATATTTAACTTTATAGAAAAAGTAAAAAAAAAAGTAAAGGACTGATCTGCTCTGAATAAACTATTTTCAAAATGTTACAAATTCCGTTTAAACTAACAGCTTAGAAACTGCGTAATCCTTAAAGAGGGTGTAAAGAGGCTTGGTATTTTTTTTTTCCTTTTTTTTTTTTTCATATATTTATTGAAGTTTTTCATGTACAGAAAGATTGCATGTATACCAAAAGCATATCCGGTTTACATAATGTAGTACATGTTTGTTAAAGTAAACAAAAACAAAAACAGAAAATAGTTATAAGCAGTGTAGTCCACGTGCCAAATCCTGTACAGATAATGGAAAGCGATGAGCATATAGTAACTTGTAAGTCATTAAACAAAAAATATTGGAACGATTACAGCAGGATGAAAAGTTTGCAAAATTATATAAATGTATAATATAATACAGTACAATTTTTCCTTTAAGATTCATATATATTGTATATATTAAGCTAAAGATTACATTTTTTTTATTTAGTTCACTATTTGTGAATATAGATGGTCGAAATTAAAGCACACCTAAACCCACCAGTCAACCTTATCCCCCTAGCTAGCCAACCCCACATTATTGGAGCAATATGCAAATAAAAAAAAAATCATTACCTGTGTGGAGATATCTGTATAGTTCTCCCCTCACCCCTCCCCCTCTGTGGATCATCTCCTCACCACCGCAGCACCGAGCTCCTCACACTGTCGGGCTTCCGACATTGGTTCAGCAGCTATACATGTTGATTTTTTGCAGCCTTAACACATGTAAACCTGGAAGCAAACACTGAATCTAAAATGGCGGCTCCCACAAAGGGCAGCAGGATAGCTAAATATATATTTTTTGTTTTTTGAGCAATTTTTTGGGTGTTTTTTTAATTTTTCAGCTTAGGTGCGCTTTAAGAAAATTTAAATAATGTTGATTAATCCAATAAAACTTTGATTCGATTGCAAAATTTGAACTTGTGCGACCAGACAATTAAAGTAAAAGATTTGCATAAATATAGCCGACAATTGGCAATAAGTAGGAAATTTGCATTTCAAATTTTTTTAGCAGAGTGCTTTTAAATCAGGGCTTTAACAGCCAACAGTGAATGTCAGCGTAATTTACCTCCTGGGTGTTCTGCCGAGTTATCTTGGGGTGAGTTTCTCAGCTTATAAAACCCACCCCCAGAGATCACTACTCAAAAACTCACCTGTCCACCGCATTTCCTCTGCAATTCAGAGCATTGGCATACCCACAGATTACCACTGCTTCCGTGTCCACCCCAATGATATCAGATATGGCACCAGAAGGGGCGGTGGTAGGCAACGCCTGCATGTTAATGTGGTGTCACTTTTTTAGAGCACCGGTAACGCTGGGCATGTGCTTGCCACCTCCTGGAAAAAAAGCACATGCATGCGTAACGCCCAGAGGGTTGAACATGGAATGGTAATGCTGACGCACTGAAGAATATACAGTTGTATATGAAAAGGGAATTACAATATATTTAATGATATAATAATTTATAATATAAGAAGCACTATAACCAGATTTCAAAAGCAGAAGCAATTTTGGTCAAATGGTCTGTCACAGCACCACAAACACAAATCATGTGCATGGCATTGACATGACAATACCTGTTCCAGTGAGATACTTTTGCAAAATGCCATTGTGTAATTTTTCTGGCTGTTGTCACAGCATTGTCTCAGGGGAGCAATTTATGTGTCTGGTGAATGGCGATGACAATGCTTGTTTGAGGGAGATACTTTAGCAAAATACCACATTTCTGGCTGTTGTCACCACACTGTGTAAGAGAACTGATTAATGTGTGTGGCCTTTATATGATGATGCTTTTTTGAGTGAGATACTTTTGCAAAATTCCACATTTCTGGCTCTTGTCACAGCACTGTGTCACTGTGGACCCGTGTTTGGCCAGCTAAAGTTTTAACACACAGTTCCTCAATAAAAAAGAATTTTGAGGAACCCCCTATTAACCTCCTGGGTGTTACGCCCGAAGCCAGTACGGGCGAAGTTTGGTCGTGAATCAAACTGCATGCGTGCTGGGATCAGGCGCAACCGCCGGCTCTCCGACAGCTTTCTACAGAGCTGCAGGCACACAGAGCCTTTCTGGTCCTGTATCTTCGGCGTCATTGGTGATGCCGAAGGGGGCAGGGTGGCGCCAAAGACCTCCATGTTAATGAAGGGGCGTCGCTTTTCTCCCTACACACTGCCGGTGTCTAATTGATACCGGCGGTGTGTAGAGGGCTGGGGGGAGAGATGGCAATCACAGCGAATTGCCCGGGAAATGGCTTTTTGTGCCATAAAAAATGTGGCAAAAAGACCATAACTCTAGGGAGGTTAAGGATTGCCTGAGGGTAATGCAATTTCATTTAGCCAATAATCAGTTTACCCATAAATGTTAGTATTCTTGAGACTAACTTCTGAAGTACAACTTTATACTTTATCCACCATAGACCAGCACCACAGTAAAGTGCACCCGCATAGTGTAACAGATTTAGATCAAAATTTTATAACAAAAAAAACCCCCTCAATATACTCAAAAAGAATTGTGATAAACCCAGTATGTTATCTATCTGAATTATTATGCACTGTAAACACTGAGCAGTAGCTGATGCTTTTCGAGGGCAAGCCCCCTTATCCTTCTTATGAAGCTGGCACAAATATGTAAAGGGACCCAATATTTTTTTTCTTTTTAGAACATGATGAATTTTTTTAGTGCTATCTGGAAATATTGAAGAAAATGTAAACCTATAAAACTCCTTCTTAGAAACTTCAACGTTTTTTTATTCTCTAATACTGACCAGAGGTGTCATTCCAAGCACCTCAATAAATAAATCTTGTACTACTTTTATTTAAATATATCCTATGAAGTGACAAAAGTCACAGGTTCTAATTTATATAGAGTTAAAACAAACAACACCGAAAACCTTGAATTATGCATGGGTTCACACTGGAGCAAAGGTGCTGATGAAAGCTAACATATGATGATAGTAGAAAGAATGTAAATTTTAAAACATCAACCGTGTGTATGAATAAATATTTTTTTTTTGGTATACTGAAATTAAGTAGTTTTAGCATCACCATAGGCGATCGCTTTGATTACTATCATACAAAGTACAAAGATAATTTACATTGGCTAACAGTTTAAAGAAAATCCAACATTTTGCTTCAATAACTTATTTACTGTTGAATCTATTATGTAAAAAGTTTGTCTGTCCTGGTCTTCAACAAATGCAACAATCATTTATCAAAGACAACTCTAAAGGTTTGAAAAAAACAACACTATACCTATTATTCAATAACTATTACCCTCAGAGAAAATGCTGAACATGTTATTTTAAGATGAAGTCCATAAACATTGTATGCAGATGATAGAAAAAATGATTATAGAAAAATCAGCAACCCAGACAGCGCCTAAGCAAGTCCCTTACCTTACCAAGAATATCCCGTTCTAAAAAGATTTATGCCTATGCTCGCACTATTCCACAAAGAAACAGGGGATTATTGTATGTGGCACATAACCTCAGAATAGAGGTACATAACCTTTGATGATATACAGTGGAGGAAATAATTATTTGACCCCTCACTCATTTTGTAGGTTTGTCCAATGACAAAGAAATGAAAAGTCTCAGAACAGTATCATTTCAAT
>CM070033.1:129727560-129748029 GCA_036250615.1 Ptychadena robeensis
TTTATAGGTGTTTAATTTGTATATGTTTCGGGAAAATGTATTTACTGTGTTGGATCTGCAGTCTACTATACTAGCTGAAATTGGGAGAGAGCAGCAAATTTCTCCCTATTCTGACATAGAAATCTGTATTTGTTTGGGGAAGTTTACCAATTGATTCCCCTCTGCCATGACACTGTCCAGGTGATTGCACCATTTAGACGCTTTTTTATTGGTATTGTGGCTACAATTATGATCTTTAGGTTTGAAAAATTTGCCATTGAAATCAATGTCGGTTTGCTGTGAAAATTCTAATATCGGATATTTACTTAAATTTGATTCTCCTGTTCATGACGGCCGCACCCATTTGTGAGGAATAAGGAAGCTTTTCCATCTTGTAAGACACAGCCAAATTGACAAAAGACACAAGTTGTTTATGGAATTTTAGGTTGGCATCTGTTAAATCGGACAGTAGTACAAATTCTGCCTTAGATTGGCTACAGTCACTCCACTGTATCTAAAGGAGAAATATAGACAGTGACACCCATAGACATCAGCATTGTCATATTGGGACTTTATGTAAGTAAGTAATAGTAAAGTATTGCACTGTGTTGATGGAGATTTCAGAAAAACAAAAACTATTGGGATAATGCTAGAGACAGACTGCCTCATCAATAAAAAAAATGTTATTCATCTAGTGACAAAGGTCACTCAATAAGCAGCAAATAATGTTCTAACATGGATCTTTGGTTTTTTGTTTTGAGACATTAACTAGTCAGGAATGTAACTGACTTTGACAGATCACTGTGACCGGCT
This sequence comes from Ptychadena robeensis, assembly GCA_036250615.1. Classification (NCBI taxonomy): domain Eukaryota; kingdom Metazoa; phylum Chordata; class Amphibia; order Anura; family Ptychadenidae; genus Ptychadena; species Ptychadena robeensis. The sequence continues at coordinate 129,728,353 of CM070033.1, forward strand.
GAGTATGTTTCCCTAAAATGTCAATGACAGGAAACAGGCTTTTACTGATGGAGTGAATGTTAGCATTTGTTCTTCTCTGAAAAATATGAACATATTTTAATGTGTGGTGTACTTCATACTTCAGCAGGTTTTACCCTGCTATCAGCTACTTTCATACTTTTATAATCAAATTCCGGTCTACGTTAACCACATTTTGTATATGTGTATATACATGTACATATGTGTATATGTGTATTATTTTTTATGGCAATGCTGAACAGCCAACTTTACCAGCTGTGGGTGTTCAGCTGCAAATGGGGCTCCCAATGAGGTTAATCCACACACAGTTCTTACTTTAGAACTAGTTCTTTTGAAATGTCATTGAACATGATGGTAAATTTTTATCTGTCTTTGTAATTGCGAATGTATTTTCATTCAATATCAGCAATGAACGAACAAAAAAATCAAATGTTACATTTGATAAATAAACGAACGATGTCTGACAATGACATCGAACAAAAAAATTTAATTGGCAGTTGATTGAAAAAAAGATCTACACGTGTAAACCCACCTTAAGGCTCCCTAACATTTGATCAATTGCAGCTCTCACTGCTGCACATCTAATTGTTGGTGTATAGGATTGAACTGCCCTTGTGTAGAGACATCTTTAACTGTGTGTTTCAGCTTTCAAACATGCACTGCTCTTTTTGAAACTCTTCTTTGGACCTCTGAAGATCAACACCATAAGGATGGATCATGTGATGCCTTAAAGTGGCTGACCCAGGATAAGACAAATATGGGGCCAATGTGATCATAGTACACAGTATTCCTTGAGTGTAGACACAGCCTCAAGAAAGAGGAATTATACTGGCCAACAAGAACTTCAGCAAAGGCTCAGCAAGAATTTTTTAAAGAGGAAAATACCACTACCTATACTGTGTTCCCTTCCCAATTCAAAAGCTAATCAGAACAATGATGGCGCTATGGGAGTTTTACTTTTATGATTTTAGATCTTGATGTTTTCCTGCACAACAATTTGTGTTTTTATTCCTCTTAATAACAGATGGTCGAATTTTTCGACTTGCTAATTTTGTGAGCTGATAGCAAAGCCCCTGAACATGGTATCATCACCAAAACTGCTGGAGATGTTGAGAAGGGTTGTGGGAACATTTGAGAACATTTTTTAGCTCTAGCACATGTTGTTTTTTGCATAAATTAAGTTCAAAATGTACAAAATGTAAGTCGAAATTCCAATTTTCGAAATATTTACTTGACTTTGTGTTAGAGACATACTTTTTTGTGTAGTATACCCCCAACCCTTCTCTACATCTCCAGCAAGTTTGGTGATGATACCATGTTCAGGGGCTTTGCAATTAACTCAAAATCATCGAAATGGTCGAATTTTTTAAAAAAATCTCTACTCTTAATCACTTCTTCATATTTAAAAAAAATATTAAGAATACACCAGAGGACTAAGAGTTCCTTTGATGGCTAATGCATTCATATATATATTTAAAAAAGAAGTGTAGTTTTTTGGCATCTTTCAAAACATATTTTAAGAGTGATGGTGCTTTAAAAATGTAAATAACTAAGGGAAAAATACGCCAGCACTATTGGTCATCTAAAGTTCTCCATTGACATTGGAATATCTCCATCCATTGATAGTGGTTAGACATGCCTGGACAATGATTAAGTCGTTTAGGAGGTAATGATGACATTGGGTAACCTCTACTGGGTACACTTTTTCATTCAATGACTTGATTGTTCCCCTGAGGTAAAAGTTGACTGCTTCCCATTCTCAACAATGCATTTAGTTGTCCATGATTTTCCTAAATGAACTTTCATGTCTACACCTCCTGGGGTAAGACAAATCACTCAGAGGTCATATAGCATGCAAATGTTGAACTGTCTATTAATTGTCTATAGATGAAGTCACTAATATTTTATACGACCAACAATGCATAATTAGGTGAACAGCTGTTTTTCAAGATGTAGATCTCCTGTATAGCATGATACAGTATCCAGATAACACTTTCTATCTATTTGTTATGTTAATAGGCCAGCTGCGAATGACAAGACAGATGGGTATATTGAAAGGATTTTATTACAAAGGTTGATCTTTGTCACCAAAGAATTCACCTTTAAATGTAACGTTCCTGGATATTCATTTGGCAACACAAGATAAAGACAATGATTCATTGCTTTATATTATAGATAGAGCGTTAAAAAACTATTCTTGGATAAATATCTTTTAATGCATGCAAATCCATGGTTCTAAAGCAAAAAAAAAAGTAAACATAGATTAATTTACATCAGATGCCTTCACACATCAAACAGATTCTGTTCTTATTAAACTGAATTTTCATTCAGACACTTGACCCCATGCGGCTCCTAACTTCCTTATGCGTTTTCACCCCAAACTTGAAATACTTGTGTACTTTTCACCTTCAAAATTACATACTTTTTAAGGTCTGTTTCACAGGATGTTTTTTTTTCTTGTTTCCTCTCTAGCCCAGCTTGTATTACGAACACTTCATTGGCATTCTGAAACACATTCTGTAAGGTTATGTCTTCAAGGTTAAAATTCTGATGGTAAGCGAGATTCTAAATCGGAAGATTTCCTTTGAAGTCTGTCTCTCTTTCTCTGTAGCTCTCTCTCCCTTTTTTTGTACAACTCATTGGGGAAGTAGCAAGGCAATGAGCTAGTGCCTAGAATATTGACATTACAACGTGGTTCATGAACTGGTGTCAAAAGTAATTTTAGCATAGAATTGTTAGAACAAGTGCCAGATTTTTTTTATGTGACTTACAGTTCTGAATAAAAGAATAATTATTCTGCAATCTTCTATATCTTTTACTCGACCATGTAACAGGGCAACTTCTAACTCTAAAGTGTTCTTTCATGTTGGTGACATTATTTAACCTTCAGCTTATGTACTCATGCTTTCAAAGCGATAATAGTAATTGATAACCTGACAAGTTGAGCACAGATAAAGGTAAAATATGAATCTGCATCAACTTGTTAAGTGCAAATGAATATTGAATATATAATATGCAAAAGCTATTTTGTGCAATATAAGCTTAAATCTCTGCAATGACCAACATAATAGCATAGTCCCATAACGTCCACCATTTGTCTACTGAAAAGAAGTGTCTTTGCTTACTTAAGGAGTAGACATGTTCACCTTGCAAAGTCAATTGACAATGAGTTTTTAAGGGAATTTTTAATAATAGAAAAATCCTTTGCAAAGTGACATTTTGCTTTGCATATGAAAATTCCTGGTCCCCCAGCCCTTGTTTCTTCCAGGCTACCTGGAAGCTGCAGGCATTTTATTGGTCAACCTCTCATGAGTTTAAAAGGGTATGGGACCTCATTACTGACAAAGGGGCTCTCGACTGGGATGTATCACCAGATAAGAAAAACCTCCTGCTGGGCAATATCAACAATGACCTGCGCCCTGTAGTTTTTAAACTCCTTGAGGCCCTATGCAATCACGCTACGAAAGATCCTTAAGCTGGCCACACACAGGTCGATACCATGTCCCCATCCAAAGTAATGGTGATTGAACAGGGATTTACCAACATGGTAATTGAAGGGTGGCCGCGCTCAATTGCTGAACGATCGCTAAGAATGCACATTGCAATTCATCAGGAATTGAACAAAAAATCAACCTATGTGTGGTCAGTATAAGTTGATCACATCCCTGTATGCCCCGTTGATAGGAACATGATTTACATCAATAGTATACAACAGGACTGCCGTTCTAACTTAAAGGGCTATTATTTGCTAATGTACAAATACAAAATAATGTACATATACTTACACTTGTATTGTTTTTTATTGGACTTCCTGCATACGTTCTGAATAAATAGTAGGATTATTATTGTACACAGGAAATTATATGTTATTATTTTTCCTATGAATGACCCACATTTCTTGAGCCATTCTGCCCATTCTATAGTTGTTTCCCCTGCCGTATATAATTTATTTAACAGCAAAAAGGCCTCAAGCTGGGCAAAGACGGGCAGATTCCTGCCCGATCTTTCGCTCGATCGACCACCGCGCGCGTTCCCAACATTTCAGGTGATACTTGTGAATCATCCTTAATAGGTACACAGGTTTCCTATGTCAACCTGTGTACCTTGCATTAACGCTAGCTGAGTACTGTAATGCTGTGCAGCATGCAGGTTGGACAGGGACTGCATCAGCAACCATTAACTTGCCATCAGAAAGTGCATGCCTGCATTTCTGCATCTGCATGTGTTTTGCTAGCACAAGGAAAAAGCACAATAAACTTGAATACATTTTCTGTTTTTAATTAAAGGGCTATTGGATAATACATGGGAAGCGGAGTGGTATGATTGTGGAGTTTTGCAAAAGCATTTTGGTATACTTCTCCCCACACCAGCTTTCATACGTGCAATTTGTAAAAGCAAACCATTTTAATCTGTTCTTCTAATTTAGTAAAAATTTTATTTTTTTTGTGAAATATGTTAACTTCTGTGTCTCAATTGTGAGTTAGGGATGAAATTCTACCATTTTGATGATTTCGAGTTAATTGCAAAGCCCCTGAACATGGTATTATCACTAAATGTAGAGAGGGTATACTACAAAAAAATGGCTCTAACACAAATAGTTTTTGTATAAATAAGCTTGAAGTGAAGTAAGCAAATTTCGACTTTTGAACTTAATTTATGCAAAAACTACATGTGCTAGAGCAAAACTTTTTTTTTTCAAATGTTTTCACAATCCTTTTTTACATTTCCAGCTGATGATGAAGATATCATTTTCAGAGGCTTTGCAATCAGCTCACAAAATCAGCTAGTCAAAAAATTTGACCATCTCCTGTACCCACAAGACAAAAAGTAAGAACAAATCCTAAAGGCAATGTCCCAATGGATATATGTACACTCAATTGACATCTGTATAAAATAAGAATTGCTCTCACACTGGGCTTAATTTTCCCCAACTCCAAGCTGTGTTTTCATTATAGAAAGAGAAGAAGCAGGTCAGCACAATAAATAACAGTTGTATTTTTTCACAAATTGCATTAGGATAGTAAAGATGTAATTTAGAAAGATTACCATTTGCTTTTTTTTTTGGGTCAGCGAGTATCTCTTGAAGAACAGAATTTTACCTTCAATACTTTGTGGGAAAAAATGGTTTTACCTGTAAATGTTTTATAGCAAAAAAGTTCATGTACGGAAAGTAAGATAAGTAAGAATGTCTTTATTAGCTAATGCATTACAACCAGGACAGAATGTAGAGTTACTTTCCTTTGTAATCTGACAACAATTCATTCTTCAGATTTTCAAAGTTTCCATTGCATTTGGGCAATAATCACTTTCTTGCATTTAATTGTGCAAAAGGTGTTCTAAATTTCACCATTCTTTATATAAATCATCATCCCACCATTGAGTAGATTCTTGCTGTAAATATAGTAGCAGCGCTTGATACTTCTGCCATTCCTGAAATACCACAGATCATTTGTAAATGAAAATGGTAACACAAAAGGAATGCACTCACCTGGGGATTGCTCAGCCAGTGGCAATGTTATCACCCCCTTCCAGCTCTGCATGAATTATGGAATATAGAGACTAAAAATATAAAAAGCAATGCACACAATGCAGTGAAGCAAATGCTTGAACAAACCAATAATAAAAAAATATGTAACCCTTACAAAACCAAGTAATATATTGTATATATATTGAGGGTCCTGGATCTATGTCCTTCAAACATCCAGGCCAGGGCCATTCTGTAGAGGCCACCAAGAAGAAAAGGTTGGAATAGATGTACACAAAGCTCTAGATTGCATTAAGTGTAAAAACAAATTGCAGGCTCTATTTTAGCAAGAAGAACTATGAGCTGAAGAAGAAGATGTATACATGTAAACAATATTTTTTGCCAAGATTGTAGTTATTATATAGAACATTACCAATTTCAGCACCATTTTTCTCGTCCCAAATAGTGATGAACATGACAATCAGAATCACAAATGTTTATTTTCAAGAATTTGCAAATATAGTGCTATATCTGCGTAATCTCAATTTGCGATTCTTAGAAAAGTACCATGCATTGATCACACAATAGTCACATGTGCAGAGAATTTGTAAATAATTACTTCTGTGTTGTCCTATGTGATTCCACGGCAGCTTCAATTTCACATTCTGCCCCTAGATGTCCCATTGAAAACACACATTGCAATAAATTGCTTTGCAACTGCTGATGCTCCCAAAATATAATGAAAGGAGATCTTGATTTTGCGAATGTACTATTTGGAGAACAATTCAAGAAATGCAGCAAATTCAAATATTGCTCACCACTAGGGAAATTGCAGCTGCCGTGGAATCTCATAAGACTGGAGATTTCGATGATTTTGAGTTAATTGCAAAGCCCCTGAAGAAGTCAAGTAAAAATTTTGAAAATCTGAATTTCGACTTTGATTTTGAAGTTAATTTATGCAACAACTAGATATGCTAGAGCAAAACATTTTTTTCAAATGTTCCCACAACCCTTCTCTACATCTCAGCTATTTTGGTGATACCATTTTCAGAGGCTTTGCAATAAGCTCACAAAGTTAGCTAGTCAAGAAATTCGACCATCTCTACATAAGACAACACAGAAGTAATTGTTTGCGAATTCTCTGCAAAAATCGGCATTTGCACATGCAAATATTGTGTGTGCAATGTATGGTACTTTCCCCAGAATTGTGACTGTTTGAGATAATGAACATATAGCACTATATTCAAGGTCTTCACAAATTCTCGAAGTGTTGAGAAAAATATTGTGATTGTAATATTCATGCTCAACACTAATCCCAAATTGTGAGGGTTTTCTTATATCCTGTTATTTGGTCATTGTAAATGAAGTTTGGATCTCTTGGCGTGCTAGCCATCTGCAACATATGCACTTTTAAGCCCAAATACTCACACATATTTACTGATATATATACATTCAAATATATAGAATACAGAAAATCTCTGTCCCCACTTCCCTGCCTTTATTATTTGGGCCTGTTTTTGTAAACAGCTACTAAATCTGAAATAAGTAATTATTTCAAGTAAAACCAACTCCATTCTGAATGCCCTTTAGAAGTAAGAACAATATTCTGAATTATTAGAAATCTAGAAAAATGGGGTACTGTATTTAGATCTCTGTAAAATGTGTTGATGAAAGAGAAAATGGGAATGCTAAAGTATCTAACTACAGAATACAAAAGATAATTTCGTTATGAAGCAGGCTGATATGTTTCTTCTTCAGTTTTTGGTCTTCATTTTACCAGTGCTATGAAACAATGAGCTTTGCCTCTTCATCTTCTAAGCTCATCATTTCCCATGTGCAAAGTCTGATAAATCATCTTTATTCCAATAACTATAATGCAATTTACCATTTGCTTCTAGGAAAAGATCAGCTTTATATATAAACATACATACACATATTAAAAAGAAGAACATTTCCCCAGTTCAATAACTCTCAGAAATGCTGTTTAAATAATATTAGCTGGATCTAAAATAATCACCCTTAAGTAACATCTTTCCAGCAAAGAATCTTTACTCAATATTTCTCCTGTCACTTACATAAGACCATTTTCTAGTAATATAGCAGTTGCTTCATAATTATTTCATTATTCATATACACATTTTAAAAGTAGTATATTAGCAAACTGCAAAAAAAATATATCAGTGGTTAAAGAAACATTTCTACGTTGTACTATACTTATTTGAAAGTTATAATCACAACCCCATTCCAATATTTTGTGAAGAGATACCATTGGATATGGTCAAACAATGCAGTTCAATGACAGGAAGAAGAGCTCCAGTTTTTGAGAACAGATGTTTCTGTTGTGCTTGAGGGCAGTAACAAACTCTCGGTAAAGCTAGCCATACACATGCCGATAAGCGGACGATTTTTAATCTGACCGACGGGCGTGCGTGCTCGCGCCGTCGGTCAGGTTAAAAATCGGCCGCTAATCGGCATGTGCCCACATGCGGCAACAGATCCCTGACGCCCCACTTCTCGGCCGGCCAGAGAACAGACATGTCCAATCTTCTCTGGCCGATGGGAGCCAATGAAAGCCGATGCCATAAGCTGCAATGAAGCGGCGCCTTCATTGCAGCTTATGGCCAGCACACAAAGGGTGCCCAGCCGATTGAAGGGGCCCCATAATGCAACGGGAGGCTAACGTGATGACGTCATCACGTTAGCCTCCCAGAAAGATATCGGGACTAGTCTGCCTACACACATCGGCGTGTGTATGGCAGGCTTAAGTCAAAGGTTCTTGTTATAACGCATGGAGATTTCCCAATCTGCTTCTATAAAATAGATTAAGTGTATCAAATGTGGGTTTCTGCCAGTACTTGGCATCCAGGTATTTTTATTAACATTGGTTAAGTGAAATCCTGTGTTCTAGTCCTTCTGAAAGGATAGTTAGATGTTTCTCAACCACTGCATGGTACACCAGTAAACGCCAAATTGGTACATTGGTAAATACATGTACAGGCATATTTATTATCTCGTTACAAATCTATAGTTATAAATTTAAATAGTTTCCTCCTTTTCTGTGCTTGCCACAAAATGTTGTTTGTCTGTGGCGATATTAACCCATTGATTTTGAACAGAAATTGTGAGGTCAGATGTTGATACTGGACAAAAAGGCCTTGCTTGCGTCTCTTAAAATGTTTAAGGTAGGTCATCATAACTGAAGTTTGGATCTCTTGGTGTACTATCCCCCTGCACCATCTGCACTATTAAGCCCGAATGCTTATGCGTATTTACTAATATTATCCTATATTTAAGATTCATATTTATACATTCAAATATTTAGAATGAAGAAAAATGTTCCCTGCCTTTATCATTTGGATCTGATTTTGTGAAGAGCTATTAAATCTGAAATAAGTAGTCAAAACCAACTACATTTTTAATGCTCATTAGAAGAAATAACAATATTCTGAAAAATTTAAATCCTAGAAAAATTGGATACTCTATTTAGATCTCTGTAAAATGTGTTGAGAAAAGAGGTATGCTAAAGTAACGACAGTATACATATTTATTATCTCATTATAAATCTATAGTCATCAATTAAAATTGTTTCCCCCTTTTGTGTGCTTGCCACAAAATGTTGTTTGTCTGTGGCGATATTAACCCATTGATTTTGAACAGAAATGTTGAGGTCAGATGCTGATACTGGACAAGAAGGCCTTGCTTGCATCTCTTGAAATGGGTATGGTAAAGTTCTATCTCACTGAACTCACCCAACTAAGACTTTGGTTTGTGAACTAGGATACAGTGATGCTAGTACAAAAGAGCCCTATGTAAACTGTTTCCAAAATGTTGGAAGCATGTAATTGTTCAAAGTGTCCGGGTATGGTAAAGAAGTAAGATGTGCTTCTACTAGAACTAGAGATGGTCAAAATATTTGTAATCAAATGTTTTCAGTCGAAATTCTGCAGAATGATTAAGACTTTCTCACAAAAAAATTCGAATTTTCCCAGAATCTGCAGAATCAAATATCTCTAAATGTAAATAGCAGGGCTGAACCCCAAAAAACCCAACCACATATCATCAGCAGTTTCCAAATCTGGTAGGGAATGTTCCTCTGAAATCAGTCCCACACTCATCCATGAGAGAGACAGAGATGTTTTTTGATGTAATGCATTTATCCAACTGTTTGGCAATGGAACCATAGAAACCCATCCTATAAAATGAACTTATTTATAGATACTGTTTCTGGAAGATGTTTTTCTAGTCATTTCACTATTCTTTTTCTTTCAAACACCATATACCCTGGGATGTACAGTCCTGGCCAAACGTTTTTAGAATGACACAAATATTTGAAATTCGAAAAGTTGCTGCTTAAGTTTTATGATAGCAATTTGCATATACTCCAGAATGTTATGAAGAGTGTTCAGATTTGCCATGGAAATTAAAATACCAAAAAAACCTTTTCACTGCATTTCATTGCTGTCATTAAAGAACCTGCTGAGATCATTTCAGTAATCTTCTTGATAACTCAGGGGAGAATGTTGATGAGCACAAGGCTGGAGATATGTCAGGCTGATTGGGTTAGAATGGCAGACTTGACATGTTAAAAGGAGGGTGAAGCTTGGCAGCTTCCAAAAAACCCCACCAGGGACTGATCTTCTGCATAACGTATGGTGAATGGACTGCTGAGGACTGGGGCAAAGTCCTATTTTCTGATAAAGCCCCTTTCCGATTGTTTGGGGCATCTGAAAAGGGCTTGTCCGGAGAAGAAAAGGTGAGCACTACCATCAGTCCTGTGTCATGCCAACAGTAAAGCATCCTGAGAACATTCATGTGTGGGCTTGCTTCTCATCCAAGGGAGTGGGCTCACTCACAATTTTGCCCAAAATCACAGCCATGAATAAAGAATGGTACCAAAACACCCTCCAACAGCAACTTCTTCCAATAATCCAACAACAGTTTGGTGAAGAACAATGCATTTTCCAGCATGATGGAGCACCGTGCCATAAGGCAAAAGTGATAACTAAGTGGCCCGGGGACCAAAATGTTGAAATTTTGGATCCATGGCCTGGAAACTCCCCAGATCTTAATCCCATTGAGAACTTGTGGTCATTTCTCAAGAGGCGGGTGGACAAACAAAAACCAACTAATTCTGACAAACTCAAAGAAGTTATTATGAAAGAGTGAGTTGCTATCAGTCAGGATTTGGTACAAGTTGATTGAAAGCATGCCCAGTGGAATTGCAGAGGTCCTGAAAAAGAAGGGCCAACACTGCAAATACTGACTCTTTGCTTAAATCTCATGTAATTGTCAATATAAGCCTTTGAAACGTATGAAGTGTTTATAATTATATTTCAGTACATCACAGAAACAACTGCAACAAAGATCTAAAAGCAGTATAGCAGCAAACTTTGTGAAAACTTATATTTGTGTCATTCTCAAAACTTTTGTGCAGGACTGTAGATGCACTCAGCATAATCTGTTTACTAAATCCAGCATGGGTCAGGGTCTTAAAGTGGACCTACCACCTGCATTTTTACTTCCTTTGATCAGCATCACAAGTGCTGATATTAGGGCAGAATGCAGCAAAAAAATACTTGTGAAGTGTAAACAGTGAAAGTCCCTCACATCGCCTCCTCTCTCCTTCTCTGTGCCGCAGCACATACCACTTCCCACATGTCGGAGTGCAGTGACACCCAGGAGAAAAAACGTCATCAGGCAGTGTAATGAAAGTGTGCTGAAAACGCCCAGTGGATGCTCAAGATACTGCACCCTAAATTATCTCTCAGAAGCCTGGCAGATAAAGATGGAATCTCTCATAGGATTCCAGGGAGGAACAAGTAGGAATCTTTTAAGCATTGTTGAACGCTACATCTCCCTCGTGCTGGCTCATAGGTAATTCAAAGTTTACTTTTATATACAGATATATATTTGTTAGGGAGTATACTCCCTCTTTGGTTTAATTTGCAAAATCAGAGCTATAAAGTGTTTTTACAAAAAAAGAAAGGTGCTAAACAGTGTTATATTTTGCAGACAATAGATGTCACTGCCTTGCACCTGTTTAAAAGTTTGCCAACAAGGACTTTCCATGATGCCCTCATGCTATATTTCAATAATATTTCTCTAAAGAATATAATATTTGGAAGCGCATTATGTCAAAATGAGGTGATTTGGCCCACTTGCCTTACTAATTTATATCACTGTTCAGAATGCTTGCTTTTAAAATGGTGACAAGCAGATCTTGTATAGAGGTGTGGTTAGTTATATAGCAATATATCTGCCACTTATACATACCATTAAAGGCTGCCATACACACCCAGAAGGGTGCAGACAGACCAGTCCCGATATGCACCGGAATGCAAACCTGATGATGTCATCACGTTTGCACCCTGGTGCATTATGGGGCCCCTTCAGTCGGCCTGCACCTTTTGTGTGCCGGCCATTAGCTTCAATGAGCAGTTCGGCGGCGAACATGGATGTTCGCCCATCTTTTCGCCGGCGAGCAGTGCGGGTGTTCGACCTGTTCCGTTCGCCAGCGAGAAGATGATCTCTGTTCTTCCCCCGGCAGGATCACAACCTGTGTGATCGTGCCGGAGGAAGAATCTTTTCACTAGAAGACCGGGCATAAAGCCGGTCTCCTAGTGAAAAAACCGGGTCAGTGGCGTCACATCCGGCTCACGGAACCAGGAACTATGCGTTCCAGTATGCGTTCCAGGGACGGGATGTGACGTCACTGACGTCACATCCGTTTTTTCCGATTCAAATTCGATTTGAATCTGTCCGCGAACAGCCGGACGGCGGACGTCTTTAGAAGTCCGACCCGCCCGTTCGTGGAGTCCCATTGGGGGGGGGGGCGCGGAACATTCAAATGTAAATTAGCCTAACTTCAAAGAGCACATCTGAAAATCACCCCCAGTGTCATTTTTGAGACTCTTTGAGGTTAACTCTTTCAGGGGATGCCAAAGAGCATTGTATTGGATACAGTGACAACTGTATTCCAATACAAATCAAAGTAAAAACAAAAACACATAACACATTTCCAATTGAATAAAAAATTTTATAAAAAAAAACATAAATATGAATACATACTGTTTTGAAATCATACAAATCATATCATACATATCATACAAAAGAAGTATTTTAAAAGTTTTATCATTCAGATGATACCTTTTTTAACATAATTGTTTGCTTCAAACATATATTCAGGATGTCTACTAGACCCTTGTACGGACATGTGTTAGAAAGTAACAGGCCTACAACATAAAAAAATATTCCATTTAAGTCTTTGGTGCGCTTTTGGTACCTTAGCAGAGCGCTAGGGAGGTTACAACACAGGTTTTTTTTATATATACATTAAACACTTTCCCAAAGAAGGAAGAAAAGGGGGCTTCAACAAATTAGTGGCCCCTGTGCCTACTCTCATGGTAGATCACACTTTTTTCCCAAACTGAAAAGCAATAACAGGCTGTATATCGGAAAACCTTTGACGTGTTTCATGTACATGTGGCTTTTAATATATGCAAAACTAAAATGGATTTTTAGTTATTGTGTTTGAATAATTAAGTGAAAGGGCACCCCTACCGTTGCAGATCTGGGCGGTGATTCTGTTATTTCTACACACTTCCTTAAACACCAGCGCGTGTCATTTCCTGGGATTTAAGGTATTCGTCATCTGATCTGGCTGACGAATACTGGACCTCCTGCAGCTATATAAGGAACCCTGCCCTTTCAGCCTTGCCTCGGTATAAAGGTCTCTGTGTTATGCTAAGCACTGCCTGCTATTGCTGTTACTGTGATATAGAGCCCTGCCTGTATTCTGTATACCTCTTAACCTTTACCTGCCTGCTGCACTCTCCTGCTACCTGATCTGTACCTGCACTGCCCGCCTGGTTACAATGTCTGCTTGACGACATCTGCGTCCATGGAGCCTTCCCTGCTGGACCAGCTGCCTCATGTTCCTACCTAGAGGTAGCAACTTGGTTTTCCCCTCTGGAAAGTCTATCCCCACCATCAGGGGTGTTGTGAAGAATAAGTGGGTTCACTTTGACAACGCCCTTAGAGGAGATAGGACACGTGGCACAGTGGATCCACACCTGCTGCTCCGTGACACACCCCATCATACATCAGTGATGTATGAGTTGTATTTTTGTATTTGAGAAAAACCTCATTAGTTAGTGAAGTGGGGTGATGGTGTCTGGTCGTAAAAATATTTACCTTTGATGTGTTCCAACCAAGGACTGCTATACACAGTATGAAGTGTAGATGATGGAGATGTGTGGCTCCCAATATGAAGGGGAATGTTGTGCCCCAGTGAAAGACAAATAAGAACAAGGACACAAGGCACACAACCTAGCACAACATAATAAAGGTGATAAATGAAAATATAAAAGAGACCTTCTTGCTGGTATCCCTAGAGCCCACGTAACCAGGAAGTGATATAATCCATAACCAGGAAGTGATATAATCCATAACCAGGAAGTAATGTCATCCTGGTATCCACACAGCTGAACACACATGACCTTCTAGAGGATCACTTCTCCTTGCTAAGCCTGCTTTGTACCTCCATTGTCGTGATTTTATCTTTTACTTTATTATTTAGAGAACTTAATTTTGTTGCACTAAATTGTGCCTTGTGTCCTTATTTTCATTAGTACCACCCCCATGACAATTCTCATTTATAAAGTGGTGAAGCAGTTGTCTTATCATTTACCTCTGTTGAACCTCTGGAGTAGATTTTAAGTTTGAACCTTTAGTGTTTGCTGTGAACTTCTTTTGCACATTGATGCTGATTCTGAGTCTAACGCTCATCAGGATTCTCCACCACTACCAATATAAGCAGAATGGTTAAGTAGCCATCCATACGTATTATGGAACATTACTTTAGGAATATTGTTATAAAAGCTTTAAAGTTATGCCCCATTTTAATTTAGATCTAATGCATTCCAGAAGTATTGTATAAATAATGCCTAGAACATATTTTATTGGTTATAAATACTGTATCAGTCTTACTTTCGTTCTTTTCTGTACAGATAACATGTCCCAGGGGTCAGGACTTGTAAAATAAAATAAAAACCTCTTGATAATGTTATGTTGATGATAGCTGAAAAATCATTAATACAAATTAAAATAATGGTATATTTATTATAATTATTTTTTCTATGCATATTTTGATATGAGAATGATCTATTAATCTATTAGTTATTGTGTGATTTAAATAATAAATAAGCATTTTATTTCTCCAAAGAAAATATACTGAATTAATATAATAAATAAAAAGTGAGACATATATATTTAATTTATTAATAAGTATGCTCATTTTCTTCACGGAAAATCATAATCTTACTTTATTGCAACATGGGAATATAAATAAGCCGTCAAGCCTCACCACTAGAGATGGTCAATTTCACTGTTACTACTAGAGGCGCCAACATTTCTACTTTAAACATATGTATATGTTTGGCTCAGTTTCAGTCTGCCAGTATATCTGTAAAGTATTCACAGCGCATCACATTTTGCACATTTTGTTATGTTACTTCAAAATGGATTGAATACATATTTTTTCTCAATTCTGCACATAACGCCCCATAATGGCCATAGGAAAAAAGTTTACTTAAGGTTTTGGCAAATTTATGAATTAAGAAATTATTCGCAGCTTTTGCCATGAAGCTTGAAATTAGGCTCAGGTGCATCCTGTTTACCCTGATCATCCTTGAGATTTTTATGCAGCGTAACCTTCTAAATGTTGCGCATGTTACACACTTTTTTATACGTTTGCTCTTCAGGAGGTCACGATTTGTATTGAATCGTGACGGGATCCCAATAAGAACAGTGGCCTCCATAATCTGTAAGTTCAAAACCATCATCTTCCTAGAGCTGGCTGTAGGCTGTATGGTAGAGTGGCCAGATGGCCGGAAGTCACTTCTTAGTAAAAGGCACATGGTATCCTGCCTGGAGTTTGAGAAAAGGAACCAGAAGGACTCTCAGACCATAAGAAACCACATTCTCTGTTCTAATGAGACTTAAAATTTAACTCTTTGGTGTCAATGTCAGGTGTCATGGTTGAAAGAAACCAGGTACTGCTCATCACCAGGCCAATACAATCCCTACAGTAAAGCATGGTGGTCACAGCATCATGCTATGGGGATATTTTTTAGCAGTAGAGTTGAACTCAAATAGTCAAATTGCAAATATTTTTGACGAATGATGGCTATTCGAGAATTTACAAATTTTGCAAATATGGCGATGGATAGTCGCAATTTCAGATATTGTAGATATTATGGACTGGCAAGCTTATGGCCATGCATTGCAATAATATAATGAAAATTAATTTCAAAGACAATCGCAATGCAGCCATTATTATGTAATTGATTATATATTATATTATATTATATTATTGCAATGCATGGCCATACGTGTGAAATTCGTATTTACGAACATTGAATATTGCGAATTCGAATATTGCCTATGCTGCTCATTACTATTCAGCAGGAGAAACTGGGAGACTAGGCTGGAAAAAGGAAAAGATGACCTCAGCATTGTACAGAGACATCCAGGTTGGTCAATCTTTTAGCAGGATAACGACCCTAAGCAAACAGACAAATATCAAAGGAGTGGCTTCAGGAGATCTCTGTGAATGTCCCTGAGTGGCCCAGCCAGATACCAGTCTTGAATTCAATTGAACATCTCTAGAGAGATCTTAAAATGGCTGTACACTGACGCTACCCATCCAACCTTTGGAGCTTGAGAGGTGAGGCAAAAAGAATAGCTTGTGGCATAATATTAAAAAAAAACTTGAGACTGGAATTGCTGCCAAAGGTGCATCGACACAGTATTAAGCAAATTTGTAAATGTGATTTCTCGTTTTATCGATTTTTATAAAAATACATTTTCCACAACCTCAAGTAAACTTTTTCATGTTTTAATGATAGGGTGTTTTGTGTAGAATTTTGAGAGAAAAATGACCCATTGTGGAATAAAGCTGTAACATAGTTAAATGTGGAAAAGTTAGGTTCAACGTAGATGCACTGTACCTGTGCTAACATCAAAATTCGTCATCTTATTGACCATCTCTTTCCACCCCCAATTTAATATCATATCCTCTGACATGTTGAACACATTACTGAGCTTAGACAGAGAGGTTATGGTTCTACAGGTTTTTACAAGTTTTTTTAAATCTCTGTCCCTTTAAGAGGTTACCTCAAGCTATTCGTGAGCTGTAATTCTCTGCAGAATTGATTTGGGCAAACTGATCTGCAATTCTGAAAAAAAACTAATTTCTTTCTTCTCCCACACAACCATACTTACAAAATACATCCTCCAGGCTGCAAGATGGAGGATTGACTGCATCCAGTGATGCCACCCCATTTAAGGGACATCTTGGTGCGCTGTCATCTGGAAAATAAAATTGGGAAGATAGGGGTTGCTTTGATGTCTACTTTCTTAGGTCCCCTTATTCTCGAAGGCTGCTTCTGCACAACTTCACCGGAGCCCACTTCTGTGCAAAGTCATTGAAAGAGTGGAGCGTTACCCAATTTGATTATTTTAAATCTTCCATCTGCCATATTATCAGCACTTCTGGTGCAGATAATAAAAAGTTAAATAGAGGTTGACAGACAATAGAGGTTGAGGTTTAACACATCTACCCTTGCATCATCATTCCCTTCAAAAGTTGCATAAATTGGGCAGAGCCATGGCACTAGTGTTGGTTTATATTTTACTGCAGTGCTGGTGTTGGTGGGATGTAAAAGAAAGGAGCCATGGGGATTAAAACCTTGTGTATTAAGCTGTAAATATAAAATAATTTACAAATTGTAAGTGTATTTAAATAGTAAACTGTAGATGGTGGCTGGTGTCCAGCTGTATTGAAACCAGAAGTTGGAGCAGAGGCCTGAACTGGAACCTTTGTGTATCCCACAGCGATAGTAAGTCATGAAATAACAACATTTAAACATGTAGTAGTGTGTGTGTGTGTGGGGGGGGGGGTACTGTTGGCAAGAATGGATTACCCCGTAAGGATAGTACACACTGGTTTAGGAGATAATTCGTTTACTTTAAATAGAATAAGGATACATATAATGTACCTGTAATAGTATAAGGATGATCATCAATATGTTATCATACAGTATATGTTATGTGGCATTGTGTTTATGTGCTTATTGTAATTTGTACTGTACAGTGAAGTGTTAACTGTATGTGCTGTAACCCAGCTTAAAGGGAAGCTATTGCTTGCATCCAGGGTTTTATAATTAACATAGTGGAAAAATTCCCTTTGGTCTTGGTTGGTGGAGTCTAGGAGAAGCAGGGTCCTCTCCTATGGGAGGCAGACAGACTTGTCTTCAGGATTAAGGAACCAGAAGCATGAGTGAGAGAGACCCCTCTTCACCAAGCTAGAGTGGAGGGTGGCCAATAGGCCCTAATGGTCACTTGGACTGTGCACAAGCTTGGAGACTGTTTAATCCTCTTGGTTAGAACTCAAGTTTCTACCATACTTCTGCCAACAGCAGTAGTGTAAGCCTATAAAGAGTCAACTTCAGGATGACCCTGCATGAGTAGGGAGCAAGGTAAGTATCCAACCCCCACTCTGAGACTCTGCACAGGTTATAGGGGCTCAGCCAGTTATTGTTCGGTAAAAGCAACATCCACTGCTTCCTTTTATTTAATGTCTTATGTCTTTTATTTAACATTTTACATTTATACTACAGCATTACTACATTAATGCATGCAAGCAATTTAGTGTCATTTAGTGTCCATGTTAAATAAATTAAATATCATTTCTGGCTGTGAAGTCATCAGTCATTTTTTTTTAATACTGTCTTTCTCTATTATTCTGTTATAACCAATGGTTTACATTTTAGGTGATCTCTTTTTTTCTTGCCAGAAGAGTGGAGATGTTTTTCTTGTTTGGGTGCTCCATCATCCTGACAGTCCTGGGAAAATATGCTCCAGCCAGCTGCCTTACATTATAGTCAAATACTCAAGCTCCAAATAGTTGTATCAATCCCGGTTTGTCAGGGTCTGTTGTCCAGAGATCAGTGCCAGCCAAGATTCAATGAGACCCCATTATATCTGTATAAAAACTCTGACTTCTCCATACAATTAAGTTGTGTTTAGTGGCAGGCAGCAGGGTAGAAAGCCAGGCTGCTGACCCTAGAAATAAGAGCTGACATTTTAAGAAGCTGATATACATTCATTTCTCTGGTGGTTTATATATAGACCTAAAATCCTCTGGCCAAAGCTGAGAACTCTCAGGCATCAAGTGCAGTAAATGCATGTCCATACTGATAAATGTTTATAAGGAGTGAAGTCTCTGGCTGAATCCAGCTTTCTATATATTATGCTGCTTCATTAGCACATTGGAAAAAGCATTTACAAATGTATTCTATGAGTGATAGATGGAATATGTTGATATAATGTAGTCCTTTTTTTTAAATTGTGATGTTTATTGTGATTGTAAACACCTTTTTTCTGAACGATAATCCTAGTCATTAATAATGTTGCTCGCAAATATCCTAAATTTGTTTTGCGAATATCGGCACACCGCTGAGATCTAGAATATAGTGCTTTATCTTCGTAATTGTGAATATTCAAGATTTATTTTATTAGTTCCCATGCTCCTTTACGCCTTGTTGGTTGTGGGCCAATGAGTAGTGATGGCCCGAACTGTTCGCCGGAGAACTATTCGCCCATGTTCGCGAACATATGGCGAGTTTGGTTCGCCCCCTATCTTTTAACATTGCGAACTTTGACCCCTGTGAGTCACGAGTAGAGCAGACATAATCAGCCAATGAGCACCCCCCACCTCACAGACCCTCAACACCCCCTATAACATATCAAGTACACGGACGCATTACACATTCTGCTGAAGAAGGAAGAGTTAGGAAAGAGAGCTGCTGCTGCTGCTCCGCTGCTATAGTAGGAAACCATTAGCTAGGGCAGTGTTCTGTGTAATCTACAGTCTTCACTGAATGTCCCATCCATCCATCATGGGGAATATCCATCTCCCCCAGTGTCCTCACACACTGACATCACCACTAATGTCCTCCACACTGACCATCACGCACCAGTGGTCCGCCACACTGACCCATCTAACCCCCCAGTGTCCCTCCACACTGACCATCACCACCAGTGTCCTCCACACTGTCCCATCTCCACCACCCCCAGTGGTCCTTCCTCCACACTGGAACCATCACATCAGTTTCCTCAGGCAAAATAAAGAA
>CM070033.1:129762148-129773040 GCA_036250615.1 Ptychadena robeensis
AAAAAACCAAAGCTATGCTGCTTCTCATTACTAGTGATGCGCGAACCCGGAATTTGATGTGTTGCGCGCACGGGAAAGCGAACCCGCCAAATGTCCGCGAACCTGGTGAACCCCATAGAATTCAAGGGCAGGCGAACATTAAAAAAACAAAGGGACCCTTTCGGCCACCATAGTGTTGGAAAAGTTATTTCAAGGGGACTAACACCTGAACAATGACATGACAGAGGGGGATCCATGGCAAAACTCCCAAGAAAATTTGGTTCACGCAATAAATCCGCACAAAGGATTTCTACAATGATAGTAATGTAGGATTTGAACCTAAGAGGGAGTGGGAGAGCACTAAACAACATGGTTGGTAAATGCCGGGTGAATTCAACTGAAAAACCTGTGACGATCTGCTTCCACGTTGCTACAGTTAAAAGGTGAAATATTTTATGGAGGGACACTGGTGGAGTGGACAGTGTGGAGGACACTGGGGGAGATGGTCAGTATGCGGGACACTGGTGGTGATGGTCAGTGTGGAGGAAATGATGGTGATGGTCAGTGTGGGAGGACAACTGGTGGAGATGGACAGTGTGGAGGGGACACTGTGGTGGTGGGTCAGTGTGGAGGACACTGGGGTAGATGTCAGAGTGGAGGAAACTGGTGGTGGTGCTTGCGTCAGTGTGGAGGACACTTGTGGTGATGGTAGTGTGGAGAAACTGGGGAGATGGATATTCCCATGGATGGATGGATGGGACATTCAGTGAAGAATGTAGATTACACAGAAAACTGCCCTAGCTAATGGTTCCCTATAGCAGCAGCAGAAGCAGCAGCTCTCTTTCTAACTTCTCTCCTTCTTCAGCAGAAGTGTATGGCGTCCGTACTTGATTGTTATAGGGGGTGTGAGGGTCTGTGAGGTGTGGGGTGCTCATTGGCGGATTATGTCTGCTGACTGTGACTCACAGGGGTAAAGTTTCTGCAATGTTAAAAGGATAGGGGGCGAACCAAAACTCGCCATATGGTCGCGAACATGGGCGAATAGTTCCCGGAGAAGTTGGGCCTCACTATCATGGCCCACAACCAAAAGGGTTGTAAAGGGGGAACTAATAAAATCCTGAAAAGGACTGAAGAGTCGAAGTCGCAACATTAGGTGTTTTCTGGATGCTTTGCCTAATATGCTTAACATGGGGGCAGTTTTAAATGCAGCCCAAAACAGAGGGGGGTGCTTCCTGTGCTGTTGCATACTGTCAGCAGCCTGGAAAGCGCACATGTAAATACTGCCTTACCCCTGGGCCCTTCTAAGTGTGCAAGACCTTACTTACTAGGTGCAGCTTATAATAGCTATTTTATTACCACAGGTAAACAAATTCTCTGCTAGTTCTTGCTTATTGCATGCAAACACCTGATAATTCATAATTCTTTCTCTTTGGGGCATTTTTAAAGGAAATTTCAGTTACTAAACTCAATGGCTTCTTTTGCCCAAGTTGCTTTGCTAGGTGGTCTCTAACATGTGTACATGATGGATGTTACACTAGTTCTCAAGCTGTATCATATGCAAATTTGTATCAATCACATTGTCCTTAAAGTATCAGCATTACCTACAGGTGTGTTATTTTATGGTGCATAAGTAGTGATCAAAATCCACATAAATTTAGTCAATTTTTTTACTTACTTTATAAGTGCATTATTCTGAACAAACTGAACAAAGTTCTCATTGCTGCTGGATACTTTAAACAGCTTTATGTTGTTCTTATTAACAGAATAACTGGCAGCTTTATAAATTAACTAATGCTGTAGTACAAATTATTTTGAATATATTCATTTGAAGATGGAGTTTTTGCTTCATTCATTGCAGAAGAAGATATTGTATATTAATTGCATTGGGAGATATAATAATTAGACAGTAAGGGCTTTATTGTGGTGTGTAGGTTTACTAGACTGTAGCTTTCTTATAAGTACATTTAAGGGCAATTAAGAAGCTAGTATAATGCGGATATGAATTATAAACTCCTAATAAATAAAAAAACATATGATGTGATAAATGATTGCACCACAAACATTTTAGTATACATCTATGTAAAAATGAGCCCAGCTATTTCCGGGGAGTGGATCATGTGATGCAAGAACTCATAATCTAAATGAGGGCATCCCTTGGTGCCTCTGAGTTATGACATTGGAATTATATTGTATTTTTTCTAAATTCCTTACATAGAACAACTTTGTTCACAATTTTATCATTTTAATTGAAGTATTACAGTATTTTGAGGCATTTGTTTTTTATAGTGTCTGTATGACATAAAGCTTTAAATGCACCTTGTGTTCATCAAAAAGGAATAGAGGGTACGGTACCTACACACTTCTTTGGAGTCCATTGGTAGACCTCACATAAATAAATTCAACAGTACTAAACTCCAAAATGTTTGTGCAATTTATCAGTTAACCTAAAACCTGCATAGCATATACACACAAAAAGAATGTCAACATTTGGGGTGCACATTGGCGGAGAAAGCATGTTGGTTGACATTCCAATTAAGGATCTGACATTGGGAGGAATAGGCACAACGTAGTATAGATTTCAATCATCTGATCAACAAATACCAACTGCAGTATTCCAACTGGTAGTGTCAGATCTTGCTTGACTGATGGATTTATCAATTTGTTCGTCTTGCACCATATCCCCATAAAAGACACGGATGGCACGGACTGGATTTTAAATAGCCACAGAAGCCCTATTATTACCAACTTATAAACATACAAAACCATGAACATATATTCAATTTAACAAGAGAAAATGGGTCTTTGGTGTCAAGTAGCCAAAAGGCTTCACTAAAAGAACAATTGTAAAGTGACTCTCTTTCCCCACGGCACCCCAACTGGCTCAGGGATAGTGTTGAGCGGGAATATTCAAATAAATTAGTCGAATATTGGCTATTCGACATTTTCACAAATGTTGTGCCGGATATTCGCAATGACAAATATTCAACATATTATGGTTCAACTTTGTTTACCGGCATACATTACACATGTTTGTGCGCATTGCAAATAGATACGTACTATAGTACAGCGCTCGTACTTGCTATAAACAAAAAAAGCTGTAAAGCCAGTTAGCGAATCTTTGCGAATAATTGCGAACAGCTACGCGCAATGTAAGGCAATAGAATACAGTCGAATCAAATTTACAATGTGCCTTTATATATTCGCAAAATTATGCAAACTCAAATATACCATTTGTCGCTCAACAATACTCAGGGACAGCACGAAAATTAACCATTTCTCTATCCAATGGGACCAATCACCCTGGGGGAGCACCATAGCACCAAATGGGCCCCCTATCTTGAAACCATGAATGTGCTTTTAACTGACCTCCTTTTACCTCCATGGCTATAACAAAATAAATAAAGAAAAGAAAATGAAAATTAAAGACAAACAGGCTGGGTAGGTAGGACAACCTTTTTCTTTGCCATACTTCTTGAAGGAACTTCCAGAAGCCCCCCAGCTCCTTCTTTTACCTGACCTTGACCTCCAATCCTGTAAGCCCACTGTCTTTTTAGTCATATCCTAACACAGGAATATTGATAAGATAGTGTTGCTCGGAAGCAAAGATGGGGAGGGTATGCTGTGGTAGTACCAGGAATTATGGCAAGTTATGCAAGTAGGAATTTGGGTTAGGTTAGAAGTTTGAGAAGCAGTAGCAAATATCTACAATCTACTTTTAAATATATGGGGCGACCAAAGGCTTCCTGAATATGGGTCTGGCCAACAACATCCCAAATAGAATAAGAAAATGGGAAAAAGGTTACGGGTAGAGTTTTTGGTCCTCATTCCCCACACCAAAAGTGAGTTTTTATTCCCCTACATACATATAGTAGAGGCCAGGGGACTTTAACAGCCCCAACATCATCTGCCATATTGACCTGCCAACTCTCCACCCATAGTCCTTTTGCAAGCAGATAAGGACAGTTCAATATTTAACTTGTAGCTATATTGTTTTTGTAAACCTTCTATGGACATTAAAACCACAGGGCCACCTTTTATCTTCTTTTGTATGTGAATTTATTTCTCATATACTGTACAAAATTTTATTTGTAGACCTTACACTGAATTGATATAGGAACATATTCCTAGCTGGCCGTTAAAGTCCCCTGGCCCCTACTATATGTAGGGGGAAAAACCCTCCCTTTTGGTGTGGGGAATGAGGACCAAAATCCTCTACCCGTAACCTTTTTCCCATTTTCTTACAATTTACTTTTGGTGCTGGCCTTTCATACCTGCAGCAGTTTGCCCTTCTCTCTCCCAAGTTACATGAAATGAGATTAAAATGGCAAAATCTCTTCATTATATTCAAAAAATATATATTTTTGATCTAGTTTTCTTTACTAAAATAGCTAAGTATGTGAAAAAAAATTCTTTATTAGTATCTATATCATCTTTCAACCAAATTATGGGTTGGATTTTCACTACTTTTAACCCTGTAGTTAGGTTTAAATTAAATCACATTGAATATGCTGTTTATATCATTTCCAAAACCTGTTTTCAAACTGAGCTAACAGTTGATGTTTTTTTTTGATTTCTTTCCTGGAACTCTGAATCACTGAATAAACTGAGTAATCCGATTCCCATGGGCTCATGTACGGAGATCCACAAAGCATGTATAGTCAGTGAGGCCTGAGAAAAGGTTTAAAAATGTATGTCTTCAATTATTATCTTAGAATCTCAAAGACAGATTCTATCATGCCTCATAGTATCCCAATAAACACAGCACCGCTTTACAATAATCTTAGAGAAATGTGCATATTTTATACGGTACTTTGCCCTGCTGAAACAGTAAATCCTACAATTTTTTTCTTCACCTAAATATTTTTATATAGACCTTTCTTATATGCAGAGATTCATGGAATTCTGATCCAAACTAATTTGATTTTTTAAATGATATTATCTCCACAGATCAGAAATGTGTATGGGAATATATTTAGGGGACATCAAATTGAAATTCACTTATTCATAGAAGTCAGTATGTCCTTAAAATAGTGTCCAACATAAGCTTGTCCTTTTTGCTATCACTGGTTGTGTACTTTGTGATTTGCATGTATATGTTAAGTTTATCTCCTATACTGCAGGATTCTAATACAGAGTCTAGTGTTCTACTGCTAGCATGCCAAGCTCAGAATATCCCTTCTGTTTATAAAGTCCAAAAAGACTGCCCAGGTTACTCAGCATTAGAGATGATAACATCTTTTTAACTAGTTTATTTAAGAGTTAATTGCAAAGCCCTTGGACAAAGTTTTATCACCAACATTTCAAAAAAGATTGCAAAATTGCAAACAATAGAATCAAATATGTAGTTTTTGCAAACCTAAAGTAAAAATTAATGTAGACTCAAAAATGTAAACCATTTGACATTGAACAACCCTTCTCTGTCTCTACAACAATTTTGGTGAGTTTACCATGTTCAGGTTCTTTGCAATTAACTCACAAATCACCTATTCGAAATTTCCCCAAAAACTTTAATAATCCTTACTCAGCATGTTAGTATGTATTCAAGGAACTGTGTCTCTTGTGGTTAACACAACCTTGGAAAAGAATAATTTATGCTCCATATATACTAAGCACAGTGCTCAGTATGCTCATTATGGTGTAATTACACTGACAATTACACTGACAATGAAGACAGGAATTTCCCATCACAATGATCTTCATACCCACAGTAGTCTGTTCCTGGTTTGCAACGTCTCTTGAAGAGAGTGCCGTAATGTTTTCATTAGTAAAATAATTCATGTATTAAGCTAATCTTACAGAATTCTCCATGTTGTTATCTAGTCTATAGTTGTGTTTCTGTTGTGGTAAGTGATGCCTTGACACAATGTCCCTTGTGGTAAGTATAACTCTGGACATGCATCTGAGCCTAGACCTATAACAAGCTTTTACCTATAACAAGTACTTTTTGCCTACCCAATTGTAATCCTCAATTTAGCAATGATGTATGAGTATAAGTTACCAACTGAGATATGTTTTAACTCATGTACATGTGAATTGCAAAAAAATTTCCTGTATTTCAGTAATTCAACTTAAAATTAGAGATTGTCGATTTTTTGGACTTGCTTAAGAAGGGTTGTGGGAACATTTAAAAAAAGTTATGCTGTAGCACATGTAGTTGCATAAATAAAGTTCAAAATCAAGTCAAATAAGTTCAACAGTCCGATTTGACTTTGAAGTTAATTTGTGCAAAAACTATTTGTGTTAGAGAAATATTTTTTCTTTGTAGTATACCCCCAATTCTTCTCCACTCCAGCAAGTTTGGTGATGATACCATGCTCACAGGCTTTGCAATTAAGTTGAAATCATCAAATTTTAACAAGTTTGACCATCTCTACTTAAAACATGCAAAGCAAGATATTTCAAGCCTTTATTTTTTATAATTATAATGATTATAGCCTACAGCTCATGAAAACCCTGAAATCAAAATCTCAGAAAATTTGAATATTGGAAAAAGGTTCAATATTCTAGGCTAGTGTTAGACTCTAAGAAAAATCATTAGGACCAGGAGTATGATAGGCCTATCAATACTCTAGGGCTGACTGTCCTCCATATAAGCAAAGGCAAGGGGACTTTAGCGGCTTAGTAGATTCTCATGTATGTAACCATTAATATCAAAAATTCATCAAATGTAAAAAGATATCCATATTTAATAGTCCATAAAAAACATATAATCTATGGTACGCAAAGTTGACACGACGTCCTACAGTCACTGATGGGATGTCTTCACCACCTCTCCAAAGGATTGAAAAACCAAGACATAAATTGTTGGATCACCCCAACGCACGTTTCGTCATAAACCAACTTCATCAGGGGGTGAATCACTTGGGGCAGAGATGTTTCTGCATAAGGCAATCATAGATAATATATAGTATATTCACCCCCCTTATGATAATATATAATATAATTCTACCCCTGATGAAGTTGGTCTCAACATCCATAAGGAGAGAAAGGTAATTGCAAAAGAAGTTGGATGTTCCAAAGTGATGTATAAAAGCACATTAATAGAAAGTTATGTAACAGGGAAAACTGTGGAAGGAAAAGGTACACAAGCTGCCTGGAGGGGATTGTCAGGAAAAAGCTATTCAAAAGAGTTGTGGATTTTCACAGGGTGTCGACTGTGGCTGGAGTTAGTGCATCAAGAGCCACCACACTCCTAGATCCTGGACATGAGATGTCATATCCCTCTTGATGCTTCTAAAAAACAAACAACATCAGAAGCATATTACCTGGGCTAAAAAATTATGAGGTTCAAAGTCCTCTTTACTAATGAGAGCAAATTTTGCATCTTATTTGGATACCAAGGACACTTTGTGGGGTTTAAATAAGCTGTATGACATAATCATCAAAAGTATTACAAACAAAGGCTTGACATATCCCCCTTTGAATGTTATGATTCTATTTCATATATAGTTTCACCTTTTAAGATGAATTACTAAAATACAGGAACTTTTGGACAATATTCAATTTTTTGCAAGTCTCCTGTATGTATCTGCTGTAGTGCAGATTTCGGCATACACTACATTGGCAAAGGTAAGCGAAGACTCCGCCAAATTTTTCAGCTATTTTATGTCTGTTGGAGAGTACCATACGTTTGCCATAAATTAACTCAATAATTTGGTGGGGTCTCCATGTTATAAATATTACCACATACAAATAAGTTTTACATAACTACAAAATTGAGCTCCCAGCTTTGTGACAATTTGGCTTGGTTCCTTTTCTAGTGCCCCTAAATAAAACTTGGGGCATGGCTTGTGCACAGAACCCTCCATTGAACACCTTTGGGGGAAATAACAAGAACAATTACAAATCAGATTTTCTTATACAGTGTAAGTATCTGACCTAACAAACACATTTATAACAACCTGTTGTGGTAACTCTCCATGGACAGGAGGTTACCATGTCAGTTGTTAATTAATTAATAACGTAATCATACACATATGACTGAACTTGCTGTTATCTGATTAATTGATTATACTTAATGGAGAAATGTTTAGTTAAATCCCTTTATAACATAAACATGCAATCATATTTGCCAGAGAGCCTACAATTGTGCTGCTCTTTTTCCCATAAAGCAGCAATCATTGATTCGTAAACAAGATGCCAAAAAGAAAATGCATCAAAGTTTACACAGTGTCTCAGTTCAGGTCGTTTTTCAGAAACTTCTGCATTTCAAAAGATACCAAGAAACAATTATCTGTGAGTATGAAGCGAACATTTAAAAGCTTCTTTCATCTTCTTTTCAGAGCAGATCAAAAGGTACACGAGAGTTAAATCTTTTCAAATAAAACAGCAGTGTCTGATTACTTTCTATTTCTAAATTAATACAGAGGTCTGTTTTTTAAGGGTGTAGGCAGAATTGGGGCAATAAGTTGAAAGCTGATATGATTAAAGGTCAGCTTATTTTTCATCAGCCTGAGATCACAGATATGACATTTTTTCATATTATACAATTAAACACCTTACTCCTCGTGTCCTGGTACTTGATTTACTCCCTAACAAAGCACAACACTTCAAGACAGTACACAGGGTTGCATGTTGTTTAATATTCTTCTACATATAATCTACAAAAATCTACAGACTGAGAAAAGGATAACAAAAACTTGAAAGACTGGGCATTTTTGTAATAAGTAATATTCGTAAATAGTGTGTAAACAATGAGGTAGCCAATTTAAATTAGCCATAGTTATACAGGTACAATACAACCACCTACAGAACAATGTGCTGCGTAATATGTTGGTGCTATATAAATAAAAGATAATAATAATGTGTCTGGAGAGCACTATAGGCACGAGAGATTTTTATTCAATTGTGAACTGGAACATATAGAATATGTCAATCCTGGTTTATTAAAATGGAAATTGGATCTAACAATTGTTCTAATTATTTGATCACTAGATTTTTCTATGTGCAATAAGCCTAACAGATTTACAAAGACCCACAAATGCTGGTTCACCCTATGCAGCTGCCCAGTAAAGATGGTATGCGTTATTGGATGAGCTTTAACATCTCCTATATTTATGTATAGTAAACACTAAAACTAGCACATCTGAAATACGTGCAGCACTGTGTTATAACAAAACCCATGGCACAACACATATCAGTCAGAAACAAAGGTTGGCAGTTTGAACACAAACCATATATCCAGGCTTCCCATTCCTGAAATAAAACCATCAATTAAAACCAAACAAATGATGCCCTCAGTTGGTCAGGGTGTAGCGCTTCCTTAGTTTGTCCTGTAAGGGTATATTTTATCATCTACCAAACATGGGTGCAGCGGTCATATGTAGACCTGGTTTCCCTGATCAACATAGCTAATTTTACTGATGTAGGACCATCAGTTGATTAGGAAAGCTTGTTCAGCTGCTATGCCCTATGCATCACCAGTTCGGTTTTGGGGGTCGCATGTGGAGGACCAATGGGGCCACCGAACAAAAGCCAAAGGGCCTCAGGTTTGGCACCTAGGATGTAGCTAATGCAGCAGGGAAACTTAACCTCCCTAGCGCTTTTGCAAGGTCCAGATTTCTGTACCAAAAGCGCACCATAGACTCTAATGGAATTTTTTTTGTGTTGTAGGCATGTAACTTCCAAAAATATGTCCATACAAGGGTCTAATAGACATCCTGAATATATTAATGTTTGAAACACAAAATTATTATAAAAAATGTACATAAAACAAATTATAAAATGTATCATTTAAATGCTTAAATCTCTTGAATACTTCTTTGGTGAAAGATTTCAAACCAGTATTTATGTTTGTTTATAATAAAATTTTTACTTTGTTTTTGTTTTGAATTGTATTGGATACAATGGCATTTGGCAATCCTCTGAAAGGGTTAACTTCAAAGATCACATCTGGAATGACAATGGGGGTGATATTCCAGGTGTGCTCTTTGAAGATGTCCCAATTTGCATATGAATGTCCCACGCCCCCCGGGCGCGGGGGGGCCGTGGTACATTCATATGCAAATTAGGCTGGGAGATTCAGATCCCCGGACAGCACAGAGCAGAATGCAGGATCTGAGCTTACCTGGACGGCTCACTCTCGTCAGCTGCAATACTGCATAAGCAAGTGCAGGACGAGGTGGTGCCGTCAGAAGCGCTAGGAAGGTTAATGTGAAGGCACTGTTTTCTGTTGATGTATCATTGATTTTTTTACCCCTTGTTTACTGTGCAAATTTATAAAATATGAGAGCTTTAGCTTAAAATGCTTCTAAACCCACCAGACAAACTTTTCCCCCTAGCTAGCCAACCCCACATTATAGGAGCAAAATGTGAATTAAAAAATTAAAATAGTTACCTGTATATTTCATCCCTCACCCCTCCCTCTAAAATCACGGGGCTTGCAGCGTTTCAGCTCCTCACACTGCCTGGCTCGGAACTTTCTTCTGCAGCTATACACGTTGTGTTTTTTTTCCTGCTTTCACTTTGTGCCCATTGACACACATTGTATCTGGCGGCCCCCCAGTGTCCGCTGGCATTATTGCAGCCTTAACTCATTCAAGACTGGAAGCTGACACTGAATCTAAAATGACAGCTCCCACAGACGTCAGCAGGATAGCTAAAAATATTTGTTTTAGGTTTTTGAGCAACTTTGAGCTATTGGGACAGTTTAGAAGTAAGTAAAATTGTAAATAATTAGTTTTTGGTGTTTTTTTTTTGAGTTTAGGTGCGCTTTCATTTTATCTAGTCTGTTCTATACAAGACATATTATATCCAGGTGATTAACCAAAAGTTCCAGTATGAGGGTATCATTTGTTTGTTTTTAATTGACAACACATTTCAGTGTGAATAGTAAAACCGATTTTATGTAGGTAACACAACAAGTATAGTGTGAAAGATCCCTAACAAATAACTTTTTATATCTTAGTTTTCAG
>CM070033.1:129832293-129846035 GCA_036250615.1 Ptychadena robeensis
CAGGCATTTACAAACCATGTTGTTTAGTGCTCTCCAGCTCCCCTCTTATGTTCAAATCCCGAATGACTATCATTGTAGAAATCCTTCGTGTGGATTTATTGCGTGAAAAAAAAAATTCTTGTGAGTTTTGCCATGGATCCCCCTCTGTCATGTCATTGTCCAGGTGTTAGTCCCCTTAAAATAACTTTTCCAACACTATTGTGGCCAGAAAGGGTCCCTTTGTTTTTTAATGTTCGCCTGCCCATTGAAGTCTATGGGGTTCGCCGGGTTCGCGGACATTTGCGGAGGTTTGCGTTCGCCGTTCGCGAACATCAAATTCCGGGTTTGCGCCATCACTATTTGCGCATAGGAATCATGCCTATGTGGTCAACATTTGTTTATAGTGGATTCCCCTGATCCTTTATTCACATTTATGGTTGATCTGGTAGGAACACTGAATGGATTTGAACATTTCTTACAGTCAGATTAAACCCTGTTTTACACATACAATTTCTTGGTTTTATCTGGCACACAATTGTTGCCTACTAACTAAGCTCCTTCCAAACTTGTCATGCTCCTATAGGCTTTTATTTTTCTGATTTTTGCTGTTTTAAGTTATCTCTATTGTTATGTTAGTGAATCAATATCAATAAAACATTGGAAAAGAGCAGTATAGATCTCGGTCAGCTAAACACTTTTATATACAAGGAACTGTTAGCGGTCTATTTAACCCTCTATATTTAGCCCCTTTTCTCATTTATGTATCCCCTAATTAACTATAAGCTTACCCAAAACAATGTAATCTTTCTTATTCTTTGGTGATGTGAAGTATTGTATAGTATAGTGGCAAGACAAAAGCCTTTACTTACAAAAAAAAACATCCAAGCCAGGCTACATTTTGCAAAAACACATCTGAAGTCTCCCAAAAGCATGTAGGAAAATGTGTTCTGATGAAACCAAGATGATCTGATGAATCCAAGTTTGAATTTTATGGCCATAATTCCAAAAGATATGTTTGGCACAAAAACAATACTGTACATCACTAAAAGAACACCTGTGAAGCATGGTAGTGGCAACATCATGCTTTGGGGCTGTTTTATTCAGCTCGAACTGCGGCCTAAGTTAAGATAGAGGGAATTTTGAACAATTCCAGTCAATATTGGCACAATATAGGTATCTGCTAGAAAGCTGAACATGAATTTCAGCATGACAGCGACCCAAAGCATACATCCAAATCAACAAAGGAATGGCTTCACCAGAAGATTAAAGTTTTGGATTGGCCCAGCCAGAGCCCAGACCTGAATCCAATTGAAAATCTGTGGGGTGATCTGAAAAGGGCTGTGCAGAGGAGATGCCCTCCCAATCTGACAGATTTGGAGTGTTTCTGCAAAGAAGAGTGGTAAAATCTTGCCAAACTGTGCCATGCTGATAGATTCATACGCAAAATGTACCATGCTGATAGACTCATTCCCCAAAAGACTGAGTGCTGTAATACAATCAAAAGGTGTTTCAAAAAAGTATTAGTTTAAGGGTGTGCACATTTATGCAACCACATTATTTTATTTTTATATATTTTCTTCCCTCCACCTAAAAATTTCAGTTTGTTTTTCAATTGAGTGGTACAGCTCATAGGTCATGTTAAAAGTGGACAAATTTAGAAATAATTTATCTTTGTCTCATTTTTGTACAGCACAGGAACCTGACATTTTACCAATAGACTTTGTACATCCACTGTATAAAATGATGAGTGTCCCTGGTAATATTTATACCTCCCAGGTGATAGCATTATTCAATATAGGCACCAGGGGAGTGTGTGTGCTGTTGTTTGGTGGAAAAGCTGGAGATGGGCTCCTTGCCCAAATGTAGGCTGCGAGGGTCCTGTCTTGCTTCCATGTCTTTGTATATATATACACACACAAACATGTTTTTTACAATGTATCAAATTATTGAAAAAGAAAATGTTGAATTAAATGTGAATCTCTATGGAAAAATGTATGGCCAATAACTAGAGGCAATAAAGCAACATCATAGCTGGTATACACCCCTAGAAGGGGTCAATCAAAGATAAGAGAACAGGCGAGGTTTCTAGAGACCCAGAGGAAACAGGGCACACAGATTGAAGAGTCATGCCACCAGCAAATGCTAAAATATGCAGGATGTGGGAGCACTTGAACTTTTGCAGAACCTCTATTGACAAGGATGGAATTGATTTGCAATGTACCCCGGGCCATGCCTGACAGGCTAGCCTCTCTGATGACACAAGGCAGTGTCCAAAGGTTAACAAAATGTAGAGCAAACATGAAAACTGAACTTGGTGTGCGCAGCAAGAATCCCATACAGTTACTAAGGAAACTCATAAAACAGGCTGAAGTACAACAAAATAGTGAGAAAAGAGGCAAAAAAAAAACATGTAGAAGTAGAAATGTAATCAGATACAAAAGTATGCTAGATATGCATTACCAACACGATACAAGGTTAAAAACATCCAAGGTAACAAGGAGGCATAATACAAATTTGAAGGTAGCAAGAGTGCAAGATATCATACAAAAGGTATTTTAGCGTTTGTTTACAAATTGCACTAAAAATAATTATTTAAACCTAAATGCTAGGTATTGTAAACAAGAAAAATTCTACTTCTAATGCAAGTTAACACATAAAGTAAGTTTAATGGAGTTACAACAACACACAGGTGTATACAAGCTATATTAGGGAGAGAAAACGTTTCTGGCAGGAAAGAAAACATGCCCACAGTGCAATTATACATGATGAAAAATCATGGGTGGGCATGGCCTAGCAATGGATTTAGGTATATGTTATCTTGTGAAGTACTGTTTGGTTCAAGTCTTACTTTTCAGATAAATGGGAACTGTGATTACTGTGTGTAAACCATTTCCCTACCCAAAAGAAAGATAATCATTCAGACTTCCATTGGAAAGCCATAGCTTCCTTATCCCACAGTAATCATCAGGCAAGCTAAAAATATTCCCCTGTCATGTTTTATATATATATATTTATTTTTATTATGGGCGTTTTGTCATATATTCACCTGCGTTTTTTCCCTCATAGTGCATGTTTGTGTAACCGCCCCCGATCGAACCCATAGAGAATCAATGGACACAGTTAAACCACACACGGTTTTTGACCACATCCATTCATGTCTATGGGCACCTGCCCAACACAGCCAACCGCCCAAGTGGAGACAAAGCCAATTAAAATAATGTGAGTGGTCTGCCTTTGCAGCGTACAGCGCAAGTGGGGAAAAGACTAATCAGAAGGACTACTTATCTTTACTACACTTATACACAAGGAATAGGGAGAGAGCAAAGAGGCACCTATCAGTCCATGTTACCTCAATACTGTTTTTGTACAACAATACTGTTTTGTTTCAAGGAACTGGGAAGTGACCCAGCTTTTCGTCCAACAGGTTAAATAGTAGTGTTGAGCTCGAATATTCGATTTTCGAATATTTAGCTCGGAAATTATCGCTATTTCGCCATTTCGGATATTCGCGAATATAATAATCGGATATCCGACGCGATTTTTTCGCGATTATTGCGCTTGTATAACGCAATCCATTGCAATGAATGGGATCGCGATTATAAATCGCCAATGCGATTTTTAAAACGGAAATGACGGATATTCTCCCTCGAATATCCGACTCCAGCTGACTTGCATGCATTGAGCATTATTGGATGTTAACGATTAATTGCTTGCGCTTCTCAGTAATCGCAATTTGGATTCGCCAGTTGCTTTTGTTACTTGCATGCTGGAGTTTTCTCAATGTAGTAGGAGATACGCAACAATTTGCGATTGTGAGATTTCGAAATTCATGTCGTAAGTTGCGGATATTATTCGAGGGATTACGAATATGGGAATCGAATTTTATGGCGGAATTCACGAATATTACGCGAATTCGAATATTGCCTAGTCGCTCGATCATAGTAAATAGCAGGACAAATGATTAGCTTACTACTGTTGTTAATGTAAGCATACATAATCTCCAGGATTAAGATAAGATGGCAATAAAGACCCCCATAGTGAATCAAAGCTCTTCAATTGCACAGTGATTGTTACATAATTTAGCATCGGTACACAATTGGCTTTTGCCATTTGCATTCACTGAAGGTAATTGTGCTTTGTATTTTTCATCATATCATGTATTGCTTCTACTTATGGACAAGTTTACTAATTAAGAAAACCTCTTCCTGTTAGGCTTATGAGTCACACAAAAAGCCTGCAGGGAAATGGGAGAAAATGTAAATTTAAGAAAAAAGGTTCTGTAAGTTCATAAAGTATACCAATGCCCTGCAGTGCTCGAGGAGTTCTTATTGTGCTTCTGCCCCTTGTTCAGAAAATTTTGATATATTTAGTATGTAAAGGCCTCAAAGTCTCAAATGTTTTTAAATAATACTTTTAAAAGGAAATTCAAAATGACACAACAATATTTTTAATAACAATACATATAATGTATATTGTATATAAAAGTATATATACAGTGGGGGGAAAAAGTATTTAGTCAGCCACCAATTTTGTGGCTAACTAAATACACACTGTCTGACTAAATCACATTGTCTGGTTTTTAAAGAATTTATTTGCAAATGGTGGTGGAAAGTAAGTAAGTATGAAAAGTTCACCTCAATACTACCCTTTGTAGGCAATGACAGAGGTCAGATGTTTTCTCTAAGTCTTCACAAGGTTTTCACACACCGTTGCTGGTATTTTGGCCCATTTCTCCATTCAGATCTCCTCTAGAGCAGTGATGTTTTGGGGGCGAGGCAGACTTACAACTCTCTTCAAAAGTTTTCAAGTTTTCTATGGGGTTGAAATCTGGAGACTGGCTAATTTTCTTACTTAGCCACTCCTTTTTTCCCTGATATGTTTGGGATCAATATCATGATGAAAGACCCAGCCACATTTCATTTGCAATGCCCTTGCTGATGTAAGGAGGTTTTCACTCAAACTCTCTTGATACATGGCCCCATTCATCCTTGCCTTTACACAGATCATCATCTGTCGTCCAGGTCCCTTTGCAGAAAAACAGCCCCAAAACATGATGTTTTCACCCCCTTGCTTCATAGTAGGTATGGTATTCTTTGGAAGCAACTTAGCATTCTTTCTCCTCCAAACACGACGAGTTGAGTTTTTTACTTTCATCTGACCATATGACATTCTCCCAATCCTCTTCTGGAGCATCCAAATGCTCTCTAGCAAACTTCAAATGGGCCCGGACATGTACTGGCTTAAGCAAGGGGACACGTCTGGCACTGTAGGATTTCCCTGGAGGTAAAGTGCTACTTATGGTAGCCTTTGGTACGATGGGCCCAGCTCTCTGCAGGTCATTTACTAGGTGTGGAGACCCAGATCGAGGGAGATTATCAGTGGTCTTGTATGTCTTTAATTTTCTGGTTATTGCT
Source organism: Ptychadena robeensis (assembly GCA_036250615.1). NCBI lineage: Eukaryota > Metazoa > Chordata > Amphibia > Anura > Ptychadenidae > Ptychadena > Ptychadena robeensis. Next base: position 129,837,687 of record CM070033.1, read on the forward strand.
CCTACAGTTGATTTCTTTCACAGCAACAGTGTGTGACAACCTTATGAAGACTTACAGAAAATGTTGATCTCTGTCATTGCCAACAAACGGTATATAACAAAGTATTGAGATAAAATTTTCATACTGACTAAATACTTATTTTCCGCCATAATTTTCAGAAACAAAAGAAGTTCCCCTCTGATGGGACTTCAATTGGAATGTTTGACTTCACACCTTTGTATCATATTTTATAAAAACAATTTTATTGGAAAAAAGCATAATAAAAATAAAACAAGACAGTATGCATTTTCCTTCTTACTGGGGGTCATATAGACCATCCAATCTCAGGGAACATTGGACAACAATGCTTGTGCATAAAAAATACATATGATACACAAGCAAAGCTAGCACATCTGTGCTGTTAGGAATTGTTGTAATTGTGTGCATTGACTTGTGACATGTTTCACCTTCTTCAGGTTATGCACATGATTGTTATATCTGTAGGGCCACAATAAATGAACTTCAGAACAAGGAAAAGGCAAGAGAACTCTCCACTATGTCAATCATAGTCTCGGTGACATTCAAAGTGCTTACCACAACTGTGGATATCGTGTAATTGGTCTAAAGATGTTGAGTCGCCAAGACTATGATTCACATAGTGGAGGGTTCTCTTGCTTTTTCCTTGTTCTGAAGTAAGAGAGAATTATGGAATTGGCAATTATCACTTGACAAATGTGAAAAGCTGCCCAGGAAAGGGAACTGCACAAGTCACCTTGTCAGTCCTAGTGTCCCTCTATGTAAAAATTACCTCAGATATTCTTCACATAGGAGAAGCAGGCTGAGCCTCGTTATTTGTGCAGCCCTATTCCTGGTGATTCAGCTTTTGGACTTTGTTGAGCCTGGATAGGCTTGGGAGGGAGGACATGAAGTCATCACATTCTAGGAAGCTTTATTAAGATAAATTTATAACCCCTATGGAATCTCCCTCATTCTGGAATTTAGTGGTAAACGACGTGCAAAACAATTTAAACAATTTACTTAGTGTCCATACATGAGGACTTGGGCCATCTATGACGTTGGCAGCCTGGCCATGTCCCCGGTGTCACGGATGACGTTGGGTACATAGGGGCTAGCTTGCTAGCATGTTTATTCCTGAATTACCTCACAGATCACAGGCATCCTGAACAGTCTCCAGAAAGAAGCGTTCCCTGACCAGCCTGGCGGACACCACTGGAATCGCAGCAGAGAGCAGGTAAGCTTCACAAGTTTGATTGAGGGCTTCTGCTTTTTGCAGTGAAAACTTACCCAAGGTCACACTCGGGAATACCACCAGGGGGTTAAACATGCATAGTTATAAAGCTCAGTGATTAATATTGATGATGGGATTTTGTTTTGCCTAGTTTTGAGACTAAAACCTCTGAACACAGTATGATCACTTAAATTGCTGAAGATGAGAAGGGTTGTAGCTTCTCTAGCAGATGTAGTTTGTTCATAAATTAACATCAAAGTAAAATCATACTTTCAACTTGACTTTAAACTTAATTTATGCTGAATATGTTGGCTGAAGATACCATGTTCAGGGGCTTTGCGATTCAGTCACAAATCAGCTAGTCGTAATTAAAAAAGAAAATTGTCAGTTATAAGGAAAAAAAGGTTGGTCTTTTGTGGTTTAGCTTTTGACCTTAATGGTGTTATTGTGGTCACTTTAAAAAGTACAAAGCATGGATTTCAGGATCCCACAGGAGAGGTTATGTGACCGTGCCTACACAGCTAAAAGGTGTTATTTTTCCACTGTCAATAATAACCATGAGCAACATCAGTGTTCGATGTTTAAAAGTATGTAAGTAAATCGTTGATTCTGAAACCCTTGCTTTGGATTTCCAAGTAAGGGTCCAAATTACAAATAGAAAAGGCCAAAGAAATCTATATAAAGAAATATAGCCTGAAGAGACTGAAAATTTAAACATCAACACTAAGTAGATTTTCTCGGGTTTTGGGTGTGTGAGAAAATGTTTTACCTTTTGCAGCATTCGTCTGTGAGGTCTAGATTTAGGGTCAGAGCTATGAGTCTGGACTCTGAAGCCCCCCATACATGGGCCAATATCTGTTCGATCGACCCCCCATCGATCGCAGTGTGATGACTAGTGATGAGCAGCATGAGCAGGAAATATTCTAATTAGATTTCTACTAATATACGTATATTTGAATATTTACGGTATGACCATGCATTGCGAAAATTATATTCGCATTGCAAAAATCTTCTAAATGCTATGGTTATTTTTGCAATACTTGGCCATACAGCGAATATTCAAAATCACGCATATCCGCCGACATAGTCAAGATATTCGTGAATTCTTGAATCGCTGATATATTAACGAAAAATATTCAAAATTCTAATATTCTAGCTAAACACTAGTGATGACATCACCACGTTTCACTCGAACGGTGAATCAATGTGCACCACTTTGTACATTGATTCCTGTTCGATAGGGACCCTGGTCCTGTGTACAAACAATGTTATATCACAGAGTTGGAAAATATCAACACCGGCTGAGAACTGCTGACAGGCAGAGCTGAGAGAGACACACAGGAAGCCCTTGCTTGCCTCCGCCCCCCCTTTCCTGTGTCCCGGCAGTGCTGACTGTGATGAGGCTGTGTGGTCCCCATCCATTATCGACCGGTATTTACAGACATGTCCGTTCCCAGTTCGACCTATCGATTGATCCTGCTCAGAGACAGGGGTGGCTGTGTTTGATAGCCGCACGATCTAGAATAACCTTCCGCCAAGCAAAGGGGGCGGGTCGAGAACCCATACTGTTCGAAGAAGTTAGGACATGCCTCGATCACTGTGGACTGTCCGCCGTGCAAACATTGCGGCCATCCCTAGTTTTCAATCTCCTACTTGCTACAGCTCTCAACTACATGTTAAACTGTACAAGATAAAGTCAGTGAACTTACTTTATATTCAATTACAGAGAAATCCATATGACTTCTTCTGGGCAGTAATCCTAAGAGCTTTTTGGGTACTCATGGCCTACATTTTTAATGCACTTACATCAAACTGATTGACATAATGACACAAAAGAAAGGGGTTTAAAAGCTTTGTTTTTTCAGGTTCATTAGGTTGCCATTTTTCATAAACATTTCTTCAAAATTCTACACTTCCATCGCTCCACATCTAAAATAAATTTTAATGATTCTTGCAAAACATTTTTTGACAGAGCTAAAATTGAATGCATAAAATATAAAGTAACGAACGTAGCCATATTTTTTGTCTTATTTACTTGATGAGCCAAGACTCTTTTTGTTTCTGCATAATGATCTGATGCAGTATATATTAAGTAAGTATTCAGTAACGTTTTTAGTTTTGCAAAGATATTATCAAAATATACGCACTATTTATCACCTTTGACAGAATATTACTTTTATCGATGGGGCAAGATAACTTTCCCTGCTAAGTGTCAGAATACTGATATTAACGCCATATTTGATAGTGCTCATCTGTGCAATAGCAGCAGCAAATAATGAAAAGTTTATAATATAAATGTAGTGCATCTCATGGGCTTATGTCATTTATGGTGATGGCCGAACTGTCCGCAAAAAACAATATCTCCATTTCTGTCTAGTTGATGAATGTCAAACTATTCATGATATGAGAGTAAATATCTCCACAGACAGCAATAGAAACAGTTTTTTTTAATGAAGACTATGAAGACCAGAAGACTTTGCCAGGTTTTTATCCCTGTCTGTATAGTCATTTGGGGAAATTGCCCATTACTTCATATCCAAGCATTAGACCGAAAGTTAGAGAAAATCACAAAAAGAACAAAAGAACTGGAGACCTTACAGAGATATATTAATTTCCCTGGAGCTGGTCATTGAACATTTTACTTTATTTGTCTGGAAGTTTTTTGGGGACAGACAGAAGACAAGCAGCTAATCACTAGTGATAAGCAGCATAGGCGATATTTAAATTTGCAATATTTCACAAATAATGCTACTAATATTCAATGCAATATTCTTAAATACGAAATTATCTTCAAAATTAATGGTTACATTTACTATCACAAAGCATGGCCATGTGCACAGAATCATGTTTTTTGGAGAAAAAAAATTGGAATATTTGAAAGGGCAAATATCTGCATCTATATTCAAGAATTGTCGAATTGCCGATATTGGAAAAAAAATTTACTATTCGAGCTCCACACTACTAATCATCATTAGTGATGGTGAACTTATGGCACGCGTGGCAGAGGTGCCACTCTGAGCCTTCTCTGTGGGCACGTGACCTGTCAGCCAGCACAGGGAAAAGAACTGCAGCCTATTTACTCTCAGTGCTGTTAGTTCTCTTCCCCTCTCCCCTCCTATTCTTATTGTACACACTTCCCCATACCCTCCACTAGCATTGCCAGCTAATCCGAACCAGGCAGAAGGATTTGTAGCACAGCAGGTAAGAAGTTGTAGTTCTACAATGGCTAGAAAAGGCAGCAGGGCATGCTGGGTAGTGATTCAGCAACTGGCAGAATGTTTGCAGTTATAGTTTCTTAGTACAGCAAGTTGTGACTTTGCCATTTATGCTCTGTTGGCAGAATACCATTTTTCGACTTGCTAACTTTGTGAGCTGATTACAAAGCCTCTGAAGATGATATCATCACCAAAATTGCTGGAGATGTAGAGAAGGGTTGTGGGAAGATTTGAAAAAAAAGTTTTGCTCTAGCACATAGAGTTTTTGCATAAATTAAGTTCAAAATTAAAGTCGAAATTAAGATTTTCGAAATTTTGACCTGATTTGAACCTAATTTGTGCAAAAATTATTTGTGTTAGAGACATACTTTTTGTTGTGTAGTATACCCCTAACCCTTCTCTACACCTCCAGCAAGTTTGGTGATGATACCATGTCCATGTTCATCGAAATGGTTGCATTTTTTACCATTTTTCTACCATCTCTAATCGCAATCGAATACAAAGTAGTACCACATGGAAGGTTGGATCATATTACGATCGGAATATGACCAAAATCCCCAAATAAAGTTTTGATCAAAAAACACAGGAAGGAGTCATATGTAAATGTGTTCATCGAATACAATCAACCCGAGCAACAAACAAAATGATTTTAGTACAATCGTTGTACAATCACCAGAATTTTTTCAACACTTTTCGATCAATGTCTTGATCGGTATTGAACAATTTTCGCCGATCGAAGCATAGAAGACTATGCATGCTGAAATCTGTAGTCCATCAACAGCACTAGGATTTACAGGAAGCCTGTAATTACCATGATGCCCCATGACAAACTGAACCCATGGCCAATAATCCAGTTATAACTGCTGTAATTTCCATCTCTCCTAGATGGAGGACAGGGAATGGGCAGATTGTCATTATTAAATAATTCCACGCAGGACAACAGTGATAACAGTGTGCATCAATATTTGTGTATAAGTAATGAGATGGTTCTATGGAAAGTCAGTGTAACAGATCAGGGTCATCTAAAATCAGATGTTTCATTAAAGCTTTAAAAAATGGCAAAATAAATGTAAAATAGAACAACTGACAATCCTGCCATACATTTTCCTTTATCAACTTATTTCCATAGGGTGACAACACTGTCCATGTTTCCTAGTTATTCTCCTCCTGTGTCACACAAGGATTCTAATGATGATTACAAATGGCCATTTCTGTACACATTACACAGGCAGCTCCTTTCTATGTAATGCTGGCAGCTCATAAGAAAGTGGCTGAAAAGAGGCCAGAGGAGGTCAGTAAAACTGGGGTACATAAGGGATGAAATGAGGGGAAACGGTACTTGTTGTTTCGATAAATGTTACACATACAAATCATTAAAGCAAATCATATATGACCTAGATACGATATTTTAATATCTATACTACAAATAACTAAGCCGTGTTTTAGTCCTGATGTGTTTGTTGGAACACTTAGAGCATATTGTAAAGATACTGGAGAAATAAAGTGCCACAGTGCTCATACAAACCAATCCAAGGTTTTAATAATGAGTAAATACAAATGGAGGGATATACAACATTTCAGGATCTCAGCAGTCCCCCTTCCTCAGGGCTTTGCGGAAATAGTGCATCATAAATAACAGTATGGCAGGATGGTTTTGATGCTTAAGGTTGCATCTTAGGCTTCTGGTTTATTCTGTGAAATCTGAGATTTCCTGTATCTGATATTAGGCATTTATAACAAATAAATAGGAACTCAATTTGGTACTTTTTTAGCCCTGTGTTACAAACATTTATCTACATGTTGCATGAAAGAAATTGTTTTCCAAGAGGTTATGCTTTGTTTTTTCATGTCAAAGTCCCTTTGGTTACCAGTAGGACATATCTGTCAACCCCCCCCCCCCCCCCCCCCCCCCCCCCCCCCCCCCGTTTTGGCCAGGAAAGTCACAGATTTTTAAATCAGGGTTAATTAGGAGAGAGGGGGCGTTACTCTGCCTCCTAAATTCCCAACCTGCCTGTGCAGATGATGTGCAGGGTGGGACATTAGTAGGGAGAGTAACACATCCATAGGCAGCTATGGAACAGGAGGGAGGGGATTTAAATCTCCCAAGTCTCTCGAAGCCTTTGGCTTCATTATGGATTCAATTTCTGGTAATAAGATTAATAATCCCTAATGATATGCAATTTTGTAGATCACTGTGAACATATAGCTTTTATGTTTATATTTGTTCATTAAACTCATATGATGCAACATTTTAGTAACTGTTTTGCTCCTTTTGCTCTAGCAGGACTTAATTGGGTTGAAAAGTCCACAATGTTAGTATGTAAACAGCAAACCACATGACAGCATGATGATTGTATTGATGTAGAAATAGGACTTAATTCCATATGGATGAAGTATTTTCACTAAGTTTATGTTATAGCCTAAACAAGCAATTAGCCCTACTGATTACTCATTAGAAGTAATAAGTTTATGTTTTTTGAGCATGTTCCAGCAGGAGGTGGAGTTCTGTGAAATATATACTTATGGATCTAGCTGGTGATTAGGCTTGGGGCCAGTGATCATCTGCATTTTTCCAAGCTCTTCAGTTTTCTATTAGATTCTAGTTAAATATAACAGGTTTGGAGTCCTGTTGCTTTCCCTTCCTTAACAGAGTTTAACAGATAGCAACATTTTTGTCATGATTTTTATCATGAGATTTTGCACTTATATATATTCAAAGCTCAAAATACTAACACTATATTTTCAATATCTAAAAATATTATTAATACCATTTTAGATATTGTCTATAAAATGTTTGTGTTAGCTAAACTGTGAATGTCATCATCATCATCATCTTTAGCTTTGCGCCATAGTCACTCTACTCTGATTTGGAACACATTTATTTCCGAGAATACCTGTCAGCAGCCACAGCTCATTTCACTGTCAATGTCAAAGGAGTAAGACAAACATATACAGGTAACTATGCATAGCCCAAACAACATATAAACAATACAATAATGGAATATGCCCTATTCTGTGCTAAGTCTCATTTGGTATGCTGGAAACAATAGACCCAGAAGAGAAACAAAATATGGAGATATAAACATGCAAAGTGAGGCAGCTGGTTATTGACTCATTATGATCTATAAATACATTGTCCCATTGTATCTTCACTTGAGTGCATAGATGCCATGTAATGAGATATTCCAATATTCAGCATTGCTTCTCTCTGCCATGGTTCATCTCACACCTCCAATCTAATTCCCGATCCATTTACATTACCTAATTTGCAGGTTACACTAACCTTTTCCATCACCGAGGATAGGCTAGTTAATCACATCCTGCAATCATATTTTTGTACAAGATACACATTTTTTTTCTTCTGCATCACTTGTGTATGGTCTATTGTGTATGTAGTTACTACTACTGTTTTGTATACAATTTTCAAAGTTTTATGTGTCTATGGCAGTGAAATTCGCTTGATCAACTGGACCCAATACACTAGAATAGTATAATATAATGTTATATTATTATCATAGTTTTATTAATGTTTTACACTAGTATAGTGGTGGGCAACTGAGTTGATATGGATACTGACTATACTAACCTCAACCTAGCATTTTATAATAAAAAAAATCACAGCAGGCATTGCTAGAAGACATTATTTTTGATTTTTAAATAACAATACTTGTTTCTTCAAGAAACAATACTTCAAGCATTAGGGAACACTGTAGTATGGCAATGCACATTTTGTGTCATGTGTGCATAAGGATGTGTTTGTGCAGCCCAGTGTAATAAACCAAGAATAGAATGCATAGTGACAGTCATTGTCAGTTGTTTCCTTGCTGCCCCAACTTGGTTTAAGCAGTAAAATTTAATAAATGTTTGAATACAGGTATGCAATGCTTACTATAATCCATAACCTTC
>CM070033.1:129851282-129869517 GCA_036250615.1 Ptychadena robeensis
AAGGTCCTCATATTACATGGTTTTGGTAGAACAAAAGTTGAATGTACAGATATTGTATGGTAAGACTGTTAGGTGTATGTTGACCTTTAGGCTTTTTTTTAATCTAGAATCCTCTTTTTTTTGTATGTTGTTTAATATAGGGTAACTGTTACCAATGTGTAATCAACATCATTCCTGTGCTTCAGTTACTAATTAAATTTAAATCCCTATTTCAATTTATCACAATATTATCAATAAAAACTAAGTGTATAAAACACATCCCCCATCATATTCCTGTTGACTCACTGTTCCATGGCCAGCACAGTAGCACAGTAGTGAAATTGGAACTAAATGTATAAATGTCTGTGTTTATCAACATGTTTAGACTATCCAGCAATTTTGAAACATTATATGTGCTATGCTGGAGTTTCTTATAAATCAAAAAATCATGAGTTGAATGTATCATCTGCTATCTGAGTAGATTTCTAGCACCTGAGGCTGTCATTGACAGCTGGATCTGGGTGTTAAATGGAAGAAAATTGTCATAGCAAGAGCAGAACGTTGACAAGTGCCCTGCCAAACTAACATACTGTAATTCCTGTACAGTGAAAGGGAACCATCTGGGTAAACGTACCAGAGAGATTATGATGGGCTTACTACATGTGCAAAAAAATATGTGTTTTATGTTTATGTGTCTTTGCGTGAATGTAGAGTATTTCATGGGTAGAAACTGTTTCATCTAAATAAATCTGCTACTGAATTTTAAATTACATTCCAACCAAGTTCTCTCTATTTGTCCTTAAATCTAAAATTTAGTGCATTGTTTGAATATACAGAACAGTTTGCAAATACATTTCTAAAATCCAAATATTCAAATGAAATGTATATATTTTCAAAGCAATTGCATGAACATATGCCAACTTCTTAATGTAATATATATATACAATACATTTCTATGCTGGCATTCAGTTATGGTTGTTTGGATAGTCTGTTACCAGAAACTCTAAACCTAACATTCTACCTGCTTTGAGTTTGCAATACAACACCGTCTGTTTATTTTTGTGCAATTTTGATTACTGGTTTTAGCATGAAGCCTGTATTAAAATGTTTTATCATGTACTGCAGAACAACAAGAGGTTTGAGTATACCCTTAGGTACTTCATAGGCAGCCTGTTAATCTGCTTTTTCCCATATTTGGCTCCTGGCACTGAACTGTCAACTGTCAGAGATGAGAGACTAAATCAACACAGATAGACAGCAGAAGTACCAGGACACTTCCATCTGTTCAGCAAATAGACCTAGTAAACATGGACAGTAGCATAAACATTCTCTATATGTGTGTAGAACTTGGTGAGTCATGCCAACTATTAGTTATTGCCTTTCATGCATCGCATTGCACAGAGTGACAAATAGCAACATGAACAAGTAGGAAAGAAGAAGCAGATAAATACTTAAATACTTTCATGCATTTATATTAAGTTAGGGTAAAAAGAGCTCTAGAGGGTTGGAACGACAGCCCTCTGTCCTTAAAGAACCATTTTCAGATTTATGTTTTTTTAAAAACTGTATGGTGAATCTAGAGACTTTATAGAGATTTACTTTACACTGGCAGCTCCCTATGGAACATGCTATTTACATACTCCATTGGCAAAAGGGAACAAGGACACAAGGCGCACAACCTAGTTCAACAAAGTAAAGTACTAAAAATAAAACAAAAGATAAAATACTCACATTATAGTTTGCAGGCTTAACAAGGATTGATCTTTCAGGGCCGAGTCTGAGGCTGAGTCCTCCATCATATGTAACTAGGAAATGACATCATACTTGTAAGCACAATCCTTGTTACGCCTGCAAACTACATCCTTTAATGTATTTTATCTTGTGTTTTGTTTGGTTGTGTGCCTCGTGTCCTTGTTCCTATTTGTCTGTTACAGGTGGGCCACACCCCCTTCATTTTAAGAGCTGGACACTTACATGCAACTTAAACACGCACCCCTCATACTGGCCTATTCTAGTCTGTGATCTTTGCCCAGGCCCCATATACCTAATGAGGGCCCTTCTGGCCCCTGACATCCCCATGTAACCACTGCTGACAGTTGTGCACAACTATTTATTACTAGTGTTGAGCTTGAATATTCAAATTGTAAATATATATTCGACGAATATCAGCTATTTGAGAATTCGCAAATTTCACGAATATGGTGGCGCATATTCAAATATTCGAGATATTGTGCATTGGGAAGCTTATGGTCATGGATTGTGAATTTATAATCACAATGTGAAAATCAATATAAATGAATGTGACCATTCATTCTGAAGGTAATCCCGATTCGAATCGAATATTAGTAAAATTATTCGTGAAATATTGCAAATTTGAATATTGCCTACAATGCTTATCACTATTTATTACCTTTCCTAAAATAATGGGACTGCCAGAGGGGTTAATATTAGTTGGATATTACCTGCTGTGTTGGTATTTGCCAGCAGGAGCCACTGTTTTGTGTTCTTCATATTTATATATTGTTCTTGTTACAAACACACTTGTTCTCTACCTGTATTTTTGGCTGTGGCACTGTATTTTTGGCTGAGGCACTATTTCCCCCCGATTTGGGGGGTGAAAAAGCACATCTTATGGTCCGAAAAATATGGTAGTTGGGAAGTAGTTGCCATTTCTTTTGCTGTCATGAAAGAATGGATGTTACACTGTCAAGTCTATATGGTCTTGAACCAATTTAAGAACTAAATCTCCCAATTTCAGAACATTGATCAGAACAAAACTGTGTAGAAGACATATTTTTATACAGATAACCGAACTCTAGTTTTATATTGGTAGTTCCAGGCATAACACCCACCAGCACCAGACTGACAGAACATATAGTTGAACCTCTTGAAAAAAATTATTCAAACAATAACTGTTCTTTAAGTTTTTTTTGTTTTTTTTTAAGTGTTGGTGTTGATGTCACTGTGTGAACCTAAACACAAAAAATTATCTCCTTAGGATCTGTACATCTGTTCTTAGAAACAATTTATGTGTTCCTGCATGTTAGAAAATCAAGCCTTTAAAGCATATGTGCTCCAATCAGTAAGTCTTCATTGCCAGCAGCAGAAAATAACTAGGTAGACTATAAATATGCTTGTTTATGCTATGCACTGTATGATTATATTCTGGAAAACTAAAATGTACTTCATTTTTCTATAAGAATGTACCTTGTGTAAAGCTAACAGCTGCACTAAATAACTGCTCTTTTTCCCCCAGCAAAATATTTCAAGAAACACTGACATGTGATTAGCCGGGTATGAAATACTTTCTATGGCTTCTATGATAATAATTGGAAATATACAGCGCTGTAATGTGCGATGATATAACCTTCCAATAAAAGCTGTTGTGTAAATTACTCTGAAAAGCCCAGTTGTTTTCTTCAGAAATATTTCCCAGACTTTTACTTTCAGTTGTCCTACATGGTTTGGGTAATGACTTCCACGGTAAGGATGACATTTTCTAATAGCACAAAACTGCACTTGGGAAAAAAATGTAGAAGAATAAAAAGGAAAAAAAAATAGCTCAATTCAGTCACATCTTTGCAATTTTGTCCGAAGCATTGGGTCATTGTGTTTCTAGCTCACAGCTGGTAGTTTCCTACTTCTGAGGTCATTAGTTCTATGTTTGATGTTTCTTTGTGGAACAAGTAAGTCCTACTGAGTTCCTCTTACTGAGTCTATGGCCAAATCTCACAAAAAAGTAAAAAGAAATGAAAATCCTGAAATATAATGGTGATAAGGCTCTACGGTTTCCTTGAAAATAATGACACAGTGACAGCCATTAACAACTGCTGGGAGCAGAACAATAGTCAAGATTGCAGTTTTGTAGTACCATTATACACTGTTATGCATCGAAGTCAGAGCCTAAAGACTGACACACTATAATGAAACATAAAAAGGCATTCTATGGATTTAACAAGCGAGGTGCATGTTTTGTCTGACACCGAAATATTGAAATAAAATTGTACACAAGACATATAAAGGAAAGCTTGGAAAATGTGTCCACTTAAAATGCATATTTCAGTGCGAAGTGGGTACTTGTTCTAAATCTGACCCTTAACTAAATATTTCTCAGGGACTCCTATTGCTTCTTAACAGAACATGCATCAAGGAAAATAAGAAAAAGACAAAAAAGACTGTAACTGTAAAGCATTTAATATAATAAATGCTATAATATAAGCTATAAGAAGCGCTATGGTACTACAACCAAGTATTTACCCTTATTTTTTATTGTTTTTATTTGTATTTAGGAATACATTCCCAAAGACTGTATACAATCTACTGTATAATTTTTATAAAAATCCTGATCAGCAAAAAAAATTAAAGCATGCTTTATAATGTATTAAATTTATATCCGTTATAAATCACTGTTGTCCCTTTTTGCTTCTCCTCTCCAATGCTTCCTTTGGCTATGCACAGAGTGAGTTGGGAAGGGAGATGTCACTGCCTTTATGATGGTCCATTCCCAAGTCATAGGAGATCTGTTTTCTGCATTATAAATATGAAAATACATCATTACGTCATCTAGTGACCATTGTGGGTAATGTAGGAATGCCTGTAGAAAGTTATCACCCTTACACTCAAGTGGCTGGTTATCACTTTTGTTCCTCCAGTCAAAGATGGTTGTTAAGCATTCCTTATGGAAATCTTATGGGCTGGTAGCCACAGATGGCATGCAATATATCCTGTTGGAAACAATGACTTTGAGGCTTCCAATAGTTCATGCTATTAGGAAAATTAACTATTACTAATAACCATTTAAATCATTATGTAACATGTTTAGCTTTAAATATTTTGATAAAAATATTGGTATTAAAATATTGATGGCTCTACAACTTATTTTTTAAAAAGAGGCTTTTACCACCAATGTGCTTGTGCATAGCTAGTACACTAGTACCACTTTAACCATTCCCAGAAAGATCTAGAAGTGAACAACCTCAGAGCATACACCAACAAAAGTCCTTTTGTTTATTTATTTTATAATGTTTAGTTATGTTCTCATATGTATATTAATCATCAATCACAATGCCTATCAATAGATCTGCATCAATCACGCAACCTGACATTGTTAAATTATTACACTATTATCATTAAATAACAAATACCCAACACTGCAGTAATTGTGTACCAGGTGACATTATTCACTATATTTGGAATCATTAGGAAGTGATAATGAATAAAGTTAGTGTAAAGGTAGCCATACACAAGGTAGCCATACACAAGGCGAGAATAGATAGATGAGGGATTGTCTGCAGTGGGATGATGTCATCCCGCTGCAGCCGCCCCCTCAGCTGATAAGCCGGCACCCTTTGTTAATTTGAATGGAGACTGCCGTCCCCTTTCAAAGTAATGGAATCGGACGGGAATTTACGACATGCCGGATCACCCGCAATTTGCGGCAGGGTGCACAGCGGTAAACCGGTCGAAAAATCTGTTGAAAATCAGGCCGTGTATGGCTACCTTGGGAGATTACCAGTCTCCTTTCAGGTCTAATATCTCAATCTTCACTACAGTTTTCACCTATAGGGCTGGAAAGTGTTGCCAGAATGAGGAACCTACGGCTTTATGATATTTGCCCACAGAGCAAGGCTTTGCCAGTGACCATCCTTACTGTGAGGAGAAGCACATTGAGAGCTGACAGCACCCATCCCTGGGTGAGAGCATGGGAATTTGGCAGCTATCACAGTTAATATTGTTGATTGTCAGATTTTTGCAATATCTACCCCCTATTTTTGAGCAAACATAAAACACTGGATCTTTCTTTTAGCATCAGATGTCCTGTCCACGCCTATATGACTGAAATAGACCTACGTGCTGGACATTGTGACTGACGATGGATTTACGTCTATGGATGAATACATCTTACTTAAAAATAGAATTATTTCGTTTTTTCTTTATTCTATTAATATTTACTCATCTCTTTCTGGAAATGTATAGGAGGTGTTAATGTTTCCTTGTTGTTATCCCTTTTGGGAAAATCAGGATATCTAGTAACCCCTTTTAAATGACCCAAATAATCCCCCACATTATTTTGGGAGACCACTGGGATCCCCCATCATAAAGAAAAGGCAGGAAAAGCCCACATCATCAAAGGGTGGTTCTTTTAAACAATAAAAAAAACACACACACAGGTTTAGTATGTTGTCCTAGCCATATAAAAAGCCCTCCCTCCCTAATATATTACAATGCAATACAGCAATTCGTTTTTAAATTCGTCTTAAAATACCAGTATTAAAAAACAGCTGAATCCTTAAAGAATTGAACCATGGTTGACTGGCCAACTCCTACCTTCTAATAGAGATGGTCGAATTTTTTTTGGATGACCATTTGGACGATTTCGGGTTAATTGCAAAGCCCCTGGTATCATCACCAAACTTGCTGGAGATGTACAAAAGGGTTGGGGGTATACTACAAAAAAAGTATGGCTGTAACACAAATAGTTTTTAATAAATTTAAAATAAGTTCAAAGTCAAGTAAAATTTTCGAAAATCAGAATTTTGACTTTGTTTTTTAACTTAATTGATGCAAAAACTACATGTGTAGTGCAAAACTTTTTTTTTTCAAATGTTCCCACTACCCTTCTCTACATCTTCAGCAGTTTTGGGGATTATACCATTTTCATTTGCAATCAGCTTACGAATTAGCAAGTTGAAAAATTCAACCATCTCTATGTTGTAACAGTTAGTTCGTATTAGATGATCACTAACTAGTTCGCTCATTTTTATGCAAGTGAACTGGCCTAGTCCATAGTAGCATTAACACACAGGCTTTGACAATGAAGAAAATAAAGTAGCATAGTGTGTTGTTATCTTACAATAAAGATTTTTTTATTGGGAACACTACCATGGTGATTCAAAAACGATCTGTAAAAAATTCCTTTTACACATGTCAATAGTTTTATGAGATTTCTAAAAACTATTATTTGACAAAATATGAATTTTGTATTGTCCAATGATTTGTTCCTGATTTTATATATGCCCTTCAGTTAATTGAGCTCTATTCCTCTTTATATTTAACATTTGAGGTTAAATGCATTATTTTAATAAGGGCAAAACCTAATGAACCATTGCCAGCATACCAACAGATCCCGAAACCTTCTCTTTTTCCTTTTTTTTTTTGCTTCTATTTGCAATCCCTAACTACATCAGGGACTAGTGTTACTGGCTGTGATAACATGATAGATCAGCCAACTTCAAAGCCAGTAAATCTGGATGTGTGAGTACAGGGCAGAAAATTATTACTAGCATCTGGCTGACACACAGATTGGTTCTTTGCTTTTTTTTCAGCACTTCAGAAAAGAAACTGCATCCAAATTTTCCTGTTAGAAAGTATACGTGTGTCACTTTTCCTAAAAAATCATTAATAGGGTGTCACTGGGGCAGGAACAGAGGGCAATTCTTCACCGCAGAAACAGAGATGTCAAATTGTCAGATGTTTTAACTCTTTCTTAAAACTTTCTGTCTCTAGTTTATACAATTTGTCAACACTTGTTTAATAATATTAGCTAAAACTATTTTATGTTCAATATTATATTTGTAACATGTCCAATGGATGTGTATTTGTTTCATTGTAAAGAGCAGTCTAATCAATCAATACAATTAACAAATGACTTTATGTCACTTATTAAACATTTATTCTGCAACAGACTGTTTAATATTAGAATAAACCTATTTTGACTTAAAGAATCTCTGTTTAACCTAGACCCTAGCGCTCTTGTGAGGTCCAGATTTCTGTACCAAAAGCGCACCATAGAATCTAATGGAATTTTTTTATGTTGTAGGCCTGTAACTTTCCAAAATATGTCCGTACAAGGGTCTAGTAGACATCCTGAATATATTAATGTTTGAAACACACAATTATGGAAAAAAAATTACATAAATAAAAAAAGGTATTACAGGGAGTACAGAATTATTAGGCAAGTGGTAGTTTTGAGGAATAATTTTATTATTGAACAACAACCATGTTCTCAATGAACCCAAAAAATGCATTAATATCAAAGCTGAATATTTTTGGAAGTAGTTTTTAGTTTGTTTTTAGTTTTAGCTATTTTAGGGGGATATCTGTGTGTGCAGGTGACTATTACTGTGCATAATTATTAGGCAACTTAACAAAAAACACATTTATACCCATTTCAATTATTTATTTTTACCAGTGAAACCAATATAGAATCTCAACATTCACAAATATACATTTTTGACATTCAAAAACAAAACAAAAACAAATCAGTATATAGCCACCTTTCTTTGCAAGGACACTCAAAAGCCTGCAATCCATGGATCTGTCGATGTTTTGATCTGTTCACCATCAACATTGCGTGCACAGCACCACAGCCTACACAGACACTGTCAAGAGAGGTGTTGTTTTCCCTCCTGTAAATAACACAATTTGATGAGGGACCACGTTCTCAATGGGTGTCAGTTATACAGGTGAACAAGGAGGAAGGCATGTCATTAGTTTTCTTCTTTTTATAAACTTTCTTGCCAGCAACGCTGTGATGTGATTACTTAGATGCGTGGATGGGACATGTCCTGTCATGAAAATCAGTGTTTTTTCTTTAAGGATGCAGACTTCTTCCGTACCACTGCTTGAAGAAGGTGTCTTCCAGAAACTGCAGTAGGCCTGGGAGTTAGCGTTGACTCCATCCTCAACCCGGAAAGGCCCCACAAGCAAGCTCATCTTTGATGTAACCAGGCCAAACAGTACTCCACCCTCCACTTGCTGGCATCTGATTTCGGGACTGGAGCTCTCTGCCTTTACCAATCCATCCACGTGCCCATCCATCTGCCCATCAAGACTCACTCTCATTTCATCAGTCCATAAAACCTTGGATATTTCTTGGCCCTTCTTGACGTTTCAGCTTGTGTGTCTGGGTTCAGTGGTGGTCGTCTTCATCAGCCTTTCTGTCTCTGAGTATTGGCACACCTTGGGCTTTTGGGCACTCCAGTGGGATGTGTGCAGCTCTGAAATATGGCCAAACTGGTGGCAGATTGGCATCTTGGCAGCTGCACGCTTTGACTTTTCTCAGTTCTCATGGGCAGTTATTTTGGCACCTTTGTTGTTCCAACACGGCTTCTTGCGACCTGGTTGTCTATTTTTGAATGAAACGCTTGATTGTTCGATGATCACGCTTCAGAAGCTTTTGCAATTTTAAGGAGTCTGCCGGCTCCGCTCTGCAAGATATCTCACTATTTTTGACTTTCTAAGCCTGTCAAGTCCTTCTTGGTGACCCATTTTGCCAGGAAAGGAAGTTGCTAATATTTGCACACCTAATGGGTGTTGATGTCACATTAGACCACCCCTTCCTCATTATAGAGATGCACATCACCTAATATGCTTAATTGTAGTAGGCTTCCGAGCCTATACAACTTGGAGTAAGACCAAAGTGCATAAAGAGGATGATGTGGTCAAATACTCATTTGCCTAATAATTCTGCACTCCCTGTATTTGAATGATAAAAATCTTTAACATACTTATTTTGGTATGAAGATTGTTTCAAAACAGTATGTATTCATGATTCATGTTTTGTTTATAATATTTTTTTTTATTAATAAAGAAAGTGTTTTGTTTTTTTACTTTTAACTTTACAAAAACCTTAGCCCTGCGTTTAGGGTGACTAGTTGATGTCGCAACGCCAAATTTTCGGGTTGCGCGGAACTGCGACGGAACTTCGTAAAAGGTTCACAGAGAACAGGGGAAAAGAGGGGAAAAAAAGGAAATATGACCTACGGTAATTGTGGTCTCTGGCCCAGCCTCTCCCCCGGCTCCCTAGTGTCGCGGTTCAGCCTTTTTTTGGTGCGGAAAAGGTCCTTTCCCAACCCCCTTTCCCCCCCTATTCTGGCCACAATAGTGGTTGGGAAACTTGTTTCAAGGGGTCAAACTCGGTCCTGGACAATGACATGATGGACGAGGGGAAGCCAGTGGCAAAGGACTCCGCAAGAAAATTTTTTTTGGGTTTCAACGAGAATATAGGATCCCCGCACACAAGGGAGTTTGCATTTCAAATGATATGCAAGGTTTGATGCCGCGGTCGCATTGGTCGGGTGTTTCGCTCGATCTGTCGCGGTCGCGTTGGCGGGTGTTTTCGGGGTAAAAAAAAGGGCTTTCTGTCTGCGTCGCTCATGGGAAAAGGTGGGGGGATGGGGGGGGAAGTAAAAGCATTGGGGTGGGGGGGCAGTTTGGGAAGCGAGCCGTGGATGCAATGACAAGTGACAGGGAGGGGAAATCGCAGGGGTGGGTGCAGGTAAACAAAGACGGTAAACGACGACGCTGCCTGCCCAAGAAAGAATGGTATGGTTTGGTTCAGGTTCAAACTAAAATAAAGTCCGCAGGGAACCGGACGGGGGACGCAGGTCGCAAAGATGTGTCAAATGAGTAGTCAATGGATCACGTGTGTGCGCGTTTGGGGCGTGGTTTTGTCCGCGTCATCGTTCGGGCGCAGGGTGGGCGGGGCGTTGGGCGGGTTTTGCCGGCTTCAGCTCATGGCATTGTGCCGTTCACCGGGGGGGGGCACCTTTTGCCGCGTGTTCACCACCTGGGGCCCGTGTCACCACCAGCCGGGATTTGGCCCGTGGGTCACAAGCGTATTGGCCCGTGTGGCCACTGACCCGGGTTTGTACGTGGTCACTCGGGCACCATTGCCCGGTTTCACTGACCTTTGTCCGTGGTTCTCCCACTCTCTCAGGCAATCATGGTGAATGTGCATCGTCTGGCCTGTGTCTGGGGGGGTGTTTGGATAGTAGGGTTAGGGAGGTGGGGCCGTGTAGGGGGTGGTGGGTTTCTTGATTGGCTGTAGTGGGGTATGAGGTGCCTGGTCCTGACGTGAGACTCCAGGGGTGCCAAAGTGGTTGTTCATTAGTAAGAAAAGATAGGATGGCGGGAACTAGATTTTGTGGCCATGGTGGTGTGTTCCTAGGGTTTCGCTCGAAGACGGCTAAGGGCATGCTGATATTCGCCGCGAACATTTAAAGTGGCGCGAACATTCGGGAGCAGGGGGGGGAGGGGGGGAAAAAGGATCTCTATTATGGACGCAAGCACAGCAAGCACCGTCGTGCCGAGCATCGTGCTCCAACTGCGGTCTAGCTCGCACCGTGGACTGAGGGTGCTGCCGGGTCAGAGTACAAGTTCGGGGGGCGTTGCTGGGAGAGCGCATGCTCACAGGCTGTCCCCTGTGTCCGCCCATGCGACAGTTCCTCCCTCTTGCGGCTGCTGCGTGTCTCCTGCGGGCGCCGCCCGGGCCCGCCCCCCGGCGCCGGGCGGGTAGGAGTCAGTCCGTAGGGATGGACAGTGCTTGACAATGGACTCGGGGAGGGGCGGGTGGGGCAGTAGAAGATGGCATGAGAAAAACAGTGGTTGCTCTGGGATGTATAAAACCTGCTGCTGTCAAACTCCCCCGTATTGACTAAATAGTCGCCAGAGAATAAAGTCCGCTGATGGCTCGCCAGATGTTGCCCATTTGCAGTAACCCTTTCTTCGCGTGGTGTGGATTTTTTCACACCAGGGTGTTAGAGAGGTTTAAAGTGGCAAATTGGAATATTGGGGGCACATAGACTTTTAGGTTTGGCGATATTAGTACATAAAGAGCACATAGTTTTGTGTGTCCCTAATTTGTGGTGTGGGTGTTTGTTTTTTCGGGATTATGTTTTATTTAAAAGAAATGTTTTTTCATTTTACAGAATTGTTTTGTTTTCAAACAGTTATTATAGGGGGGGTCAGGATGTCGGGGTATTGTTACCCTTGGCAGACGCCATAATTTTGGGAAGGTTCCAGTGCCTACTATACTAGCATGCCAGAAAAATTTACCATTGAAGTCTATGGTGCACTTGTGGTACAGAAATCTGGACCTCAGCAGTGCGCTAGGGAGGTTAATTGTATTGGATACAGTTACCACTGTATCCAATACAATACCCTTTTGCACCCTCTGTCCCCTGGTGTGAACACACAAGGAGAGAAAGGGTTAACTTCAAAGAGCACATCTCGAAATCACACTGAAACGGCATAGAAACCTGTTTCTTGTGCAATTTACATTTGAATCCCCCCTTATGTGATGTCATCACGTCAATTGGGGGGGCATCGGCTTCTGAGACATCGGCCAGCTGAGATGATCAGAGCCACCGGGACAGCACAGAACAGTGAGTATGTGCTGCTGGGGGTCTGATTTTCACTGGACAGCTCCATCTCGTCCATTACAATACTGACAGGACAGCGCTGGATGAGATGGAGCCGTCAGAAGCGCCAGGGTGTTAATATGTTTTTTAAACAGAGTCATAGCACAAATATAGCACTTGACTCCAGATCTGCAGTCTGACTGACCTAACTGTTTCTTTCATATTCAGTGGGCAGTAGAACAATTGTGCCACTGCTGTTTACATTGTACAACTGGAGGGTAGGTGTAGTCACTGTTCCCATCCCTGGATTATATTAACCAAAACCAAAATGGATTCCCTCATGGGACTTTGGTTGGAACAGTGACAAAAGGAAAAGACAGATAGGTGCGACTAGTAAAATTAAACCATGTTATCTTAAAGGAACAATATTTATTTTTCTAAACCCGGTCACAGCAAATAATTACATAAAAATAAAAGAGCCAAGATGCCAGCTACACTACAACATACACAGAGTGTAGCAGCTGATTCATATATTAGATGATAAACCTGATAAGAGTAGAACAATGGTAAGGTGCACGAAGGCTACATGTTTCGCCAATTGCGGCTTCTTCAGGCCAGAAGCACCTTATATGAGTATATGGATCTTGGCAGTTAAAATTAACACCTCTCCTATATACTAGACAGTAAAGGGGGATGTCTCTCGGTAATGCACTGGGCAGGCGTAGGCGTCTCTACGGATAGGAGGCAGTGCAGTCCAGGACTTGCCTAGGGCCCCGCAAGATGTCGAGGGAATGGAGAGAATTTGTTGTGCTTAGGGTTGATAGTAAGAGGAAGGCATAACAAAGCTTCAGGGAAATTCCAGCAAAGAGATGACTGCATCCACGTGTAGCCGCCGCCGGAGTCTCTGTAGTGGTTTTGGTGTTTACATTGTACATGGGCAGTGTGT
This sequence comes from Ptychadena robeensis, assembly GCA_036250615.1. Lineage (NCBI taxonomy): Eukaryota > Metazoa > Chordata > Amphibia > Anura > Ptychadenidae > Ptychadena > Ptychadena robeensis. The sequence goes on from CM070033.1 coordinate 129,864,351, forward strand.
GGGTACTGGCTGCTGGCTAAACTCTACACAATATCCTAACTGATAGCTTAGACAAGTGGACTTTTCATCCCAAATTTTACTAGACTTGTTTGTATGTAGTGATGGCTGAACTGTCCGCGAACAGTACAGGTGTTCGATCCGCCATATTCGCTGGCGAAAAGAAGATTATTATTCTTCCGCCGTCCTGATCAGGAGCAGAAGGTTCAGGCCAGAGGAAGAATATTTTCACAAGAGACCAGGTAGAGAATAGTGATGAGGGACTAGGCAATATTCAACTTTGCGTAATTTGATAGTTAATTCGATAATCGGATCGCGATCTAAAAATGGCAGTAGAGAGCCCAGTCTCCTAGTGAAAAAGTCGGCTTTAGAACTGGAAATGACGTCAGTGACATCATGTCCAGAAATCAGAATACGGAGCTGTGCATCAGTGACGTCACTTACGATTTTTCTGAATCAAATTCCCCGCAAACAGGTGGACGTCGCACTTTTATAAAAGTTCGATCCGCCTGTTTGTGAATGGACCTGGCCAATGTTCTGCCATCACTACAGTATTTGTATGTTATTCCTAAGAACATTTTGTATGCCATTCCTCTATTCACACAGTCGGTTGGCAGCCACCCCGAAACTGCTGCCCCGCCACTGTGTGCCAGTATTTGGGTGGCATGTTTGACATACTGACAACCACCTCTCTGTCATTCAAATAGGCACCACTGAAAAATAGCAGTGGTTTGCAGGAAATGATTAGGTATATGAAGTGTTTTTACAGGCCAAATGAATTAGCCATAACTGCCTTTGAAACTGTATTTGTTTTTATGTAATTCTTAAAAATTTAAATAGGTACCTAATTGAAGACTGTTTACTGAAAGGAATGTTACAGTTAGGTCCATAAATATTTGAACAGAGGGGACTGTATTCTAATTTTGGTTCTGTACATTACCACAATGAATGTTAAATGAAACAACTCAGATGCCGTTGAACTGCAGACTTTCAACTTTAACTGAACAAAAAAATGTGAGGCAATAAAGCCTTTTCTTTATAAACAATCATTTTATTTCAAGAGTTCTAAAGTACTTGGACAATTTGATCAAAAGCTATTTCATGGGCAGGTGTGGGCAATCACTTCATTATTATTATTATTAATAATAATTATTTTATTATCAATTAAGCAGGTCTGGAGTTGATTGGAGGATGGGTTTGTGGACAATTTTGCTGTGAATATACAACATTATCTCCTTGAAACTAGCCATCTTTAAGCTGCAGAAACATACAAACATTTCTACAATATTAGGAGTGACAGAATCTACATTTTGTACATTCTGAGAAAAAAAACAAAGCACTAATCTCAGCAATGCAAAAATACTTGGATGACAACAGTTGTGGATGAATGCAGAATCATTGCCATGGTGAAGAGAACCCCCTTTACAACAGCCAGCATAGTGAACAACACTCTCCAGGAGGTAGGCATGTTGATATCCAAGTCTACTATAAAGAGAAGACTGCATCAAAATAAAATAATAAATAGAGAGGATGCCATGCGAAGTGCAAGCCACTCATTAGACTCAATAATAGAAAGGCTAGCCTCAACTTTTCTTAAATGAATAAAAAGGCCATGACAGCTCTGGAAATATATATATTCTTTAGACAGCTGAAACCAAGCTCTACCAGAATGATGGCAAGAAACAGTATGGAGAAGGGGTGGAGCATCTCATAATGCAAAGCACGTCATCTGTAGTGATGGTAGAAAAGGTGGACAGTTTGCGGCGAACATAGCATGTTGGCAGTTCGCAATACCGGTGAACATTATGGGTGTTCCACCTGTCCTCTTTTCCTTAACATAGAGACAAAGTGCGAACCCTCATTCTATAGCCAGGTAGGACGGTACAGCCAATAACACATTTTTCACTCCTGAAGTACACCCCCATTATAAAAGAAGCAGCCCAGCTGCCATTTTACATTTATCCTGTGTCTCCTGTACTAGATAGATACGGAGAGCTGCTGCTGATTGAGGGATGGCTGAGCTACTTTGCAATTATATTCCATCCAGTAATCTGTAACTATAGCTAAGGTGTCCTGTTACATGTAGTTCATAATTACTGAGCCACTAAAGTCCTTCTTTGTGGGTGGGGTATACTGTATTATGCATTGCAGAGAGATCTGACTAAAGGTGATGCGCTGCAGGAGGTACTGTCAGGTAACTTTTGGCAAAATCTTTAATCTTGATGTGATTTCTGGCCATTAGACCTAAAGAAAACAGCATTTTAAAAAAATCCATATTTTGGAGGAGAAGTTCTGCCATTAATCCCCATTTGGCATGACCCTGCCCAGGTGGTTGCACCCTTTGGACTTTTTTTATTGGTATTTTGGCTACAAATATGACTTAAAGGCGGGTGTTTGCAGAAGTTCGATTCGCCTGTTCGCGAACAGCCACAGCTGATGTTCGGCCATTACTAATCGTTTGTAAAACATGGCAGAGGCCATGTGATGGCTTTGGCTTGCATGGCTGCCAGGGGCACTGGGACACTAGTGATTAGCAACAGCACAGAAGCAGCTGAATAATACTTAAAAGTTCATAGAACACACTTTATGAACAAGCCTTTATGGTCACTATAGATGATAATATGGAGTTTGTCCAGATTTCACATTACACGCTACTTCTTTGAGAAGGCTTTGGAAAGTATTCTGTACATTGTGAAAGTCGACCAAGAGGGTTCTTGTAAGCTGTGGATTTGTATACTAGAACAGTAACAGTGCCATTTAAAGGACAGCAATGAACTCAAATTTTGGTGGTGGCCCTACATCACTGCCCAATTAATCAATAACACAAAAATGTGTAAAAATAACATAAAAATGAGTAATCGAATGATTAATTAATAAATGTCTACTGGTAAACTCTTCTATTTCTTGCTTCAAACTCTTCTTTCCCTGACAGATGTCTCATCTGGTTTTTTAAAGTCTTTGGCTGTCATCATGTATAAATCAACAATAATATCTATGTTGCAGTCGTAATCTATTAAGTCCCTTATATGACAAGCATATTGAATTATTTAGCAACTGACCTTTATGGACCTTAGTTAAATATATTGTTCTCAACTACATTATGGTGTTAACCAACCAAATCTATGTATATGTTTTTTTTTATCTTGTATGATCCAGCTGAAAATGGAGGATCTGGAATTTTTGTAACTGAAAATAGGCAATATTTCATAAATAGAATTTTTCCATACTCATCCAACTGCCTTCTTCCGTTCACACTTTCTGAGTGGTAAAAGTCAGTGGAATGATTAGTAAAAGGCCTTAAAAACTTCAACAAGCCAAGTTGTTTTAATTTACTACTGCGGATAGGAAGCCTTTTTAAAGCCCCCCATACACCTTACAATCTTACTATACAATCTCTGTACAATCATCTCTCCTTCTACCAAAACCATGTAATATAAGGACCTTTCTAAACCTTCCAATCACTGTGTATTCTATCAGGAAGGTCAATACTACATACAATGAACAATACAATCCTACATAGCTGTTGGTAGATATAAAGAAAATTGTATGGAGTGATCTAAAGGTGTATTGTGGGTTTAACCCATTGTGTCTAAAGGCCCCCATACACGGGTCAGATTCCTGTCTGATTCCGGTCCGATCGATTCCGGGCGCGTGCACGCCAAACGATCGTGCCGGAATCGCGTGCAGCCCACCTTGTCCGATCGATCAGGTCCGTCCGTTCCGGGGCTCAGAATCGGATCCGACAGAGAACCAACATGTTGGTTCCATCAGATTGATTCTGCACAGATCAGGGGGAGTTGCCATTTGTGAGGTGGACAATCGGACACGGATCCGTCCCGGAATCAGCTGGACAAGGTGGTATGCAGCGATCGGATCACTTAATTGGCCGCTCGATCGGAGCTCCGAGTCCCGCTGAGATCGCCGGAATCGATCGGATGGGTGATCGAGCGGACATGGAATCCGACACGTGTATGGCTAGCTTAAGAAAACTATTATATTGTTTGTAATTTTGATATTAAAGATTCTCACCTAAACTATAGTTCTTTAGTAAATGACACATTAACAAATCATAGGTATATAGCGAACAACAGAAATACAAAGAACTGTGAACAAACCTAGAATAGAGAATTGTTTCATTCGAAAAATGTTATGTCTTTTCCAATAAACAGGTGGGCTTGCCAGTTGGTTTACATATCAAAGAACTCATGCATTCAGGTTGTAATAAAGCAGGTTGAAAACAGAACCCAACTGTGTTTTGTTCACTTAACTGTACTAGCTTATGCAGTGAAAGCCCCCTATTGAGTTGACTTGAGAAATAATGAGCAAATCAATAAAAATTCGCTCACCCATCAGAACCAAATTTTGAATCTCTCGGGAATATTAACCCCATGGACAGAAAAAAATCAACAAAATATCTATTAATGAGTGGGTGAGTATTCACTGGCCTATTCATTTTGCTGTCCTAGGTCGATGGTAAAACATTAGGGCTATCCCGTCAATAAACTGTTGATAACTTTTTAAAAGGGGGATACAGTTTGGGGACGTTTAGACAAAGCAAATAACTCACACTTAATTTTACTAAAATTAAATGGAATATTTTCGGTCTGCAAAGTGTGCTCCTTTATAACTCAAGTGACATCAAAAGCTTGTGTGAGTGCTTTCATAATGTCTAGTATTCCTATATGTGGCATTCTACTAATTTTACTTTTAATTACTGCATAAATACTAGATAAATACTGCAGCACATGTCCCTCCTGTCATTGTTTCTCTTCTTCTGCTTTTTATATTCTCGTCACTTTCTATTAACCCTAGCTAGCAGGGCCGGGACAAGGTCCACCAACAACAGAGGCTGAGCTGCCCAAGTGCGCCCCCCCATCCTCCATGTACCATGATCTGGATGAATGAGAACCTTCCCAGACATGAAAGTGTCATCTGTGAGGTGATTGTGGGGGAAGTGTAGAGGAGACATTGCTGGGACTGGCAGCGGAGGAGGCAATAAGATATTATCTTATATTACACCCAGTAACCCCCTCCCTCCATATACCATGATCTGGATGAATGAGAACCTACCCAGACATGAAAGTGTCACCTGTGAGGTGATTGTGGGGGAAGACATTGCTGGGACTGGCAGCAGAGGAGGTTATAAGATACTATATATTAGATCCATAGA
>CM070033.1:129875862-129886747 GCA_036250615.1 Ptychadena robeensis
ATGGTCAGTATGGAGGACACTGGTGGAGATGGACAGGTGGAGGACACTGGTGGTGATGGTCAGTATGGAGGACAATGGTGGTGATGGTCAGTATGGCAGACACTGGTGGAGATGGCAGTGTGGCAGACACTGGGGGAGATGGTCAGTATGGAGGACACTGGTGGAATGGACAGCATGAGGACACTGGTGGTGATGGTCGTATGGAGGACATGGTGGTGATGGTCAGTATGGCAGACATGGTGAGATGGTCAGTGTGGCAGACATGGGGGGAGATGGTCAGTTTAAATGGAGGACACTGGGGAGATGGGGACAGCATGGAGGACACTGGTGGTGATGGTCAGTATGGAGGGACATGGTGTGATGGTCAGTGTGGAGGACAACGGTGGTGATGGTCAGTATGGAGGACACTGGTGGAGATGGACAGTATGGCAGACACTGGTGGAGATGGTCAGTGTGGCAGACCACTGGGGGAGATGGTCAGTATGGGGACATGGTGGAGAGGGACAGTGGGAGGACTGGTGGTGATGGTCAGATGGAGGACAATGGTGGTGATGGTTCAGTATGGCAGACACTGGTGGAGATGGACAGTGTGGCAGACACTGGGGGAGATGGTCAGTATGGAGGACACTGGTGAAGATGGACAGTGTGGAGGACCTGGTGGTGATGGTCAGTATGGAGGACACTGGTGGTGATGGTCAGTGTGGAGGACAATGGTGGTGATGGTCAGTTATGGAGGGAACTGGTGCAGATGGACAGTATGGCAGACACTGGTGCCAGATGGACTATGTGGAGGACCAGGTGGTGAGGTCAGTATCGGAGACACTGGTGGAGATGGGACAGTTGGCAGGACCTGGTGGAGATGGTCAGTGTGGAGGACACTGTGGGGGAGATGGTCAGCATGGAGGACTGTGGTGATGGTCAGTATGGAGGGACACTTGGTGGTTATGGTCAGTATGGAGGGCACTGGTGGTGATGGCCAGTATGGCAGACACTGGTGGAGATGGACAGTGTGGGAGGACAGCTGTGGTGATGGTCAGTATGGAGGACACTGGTGGCAGATGGAAGTATGGCAGGACATGTGGAGATGGACAGTGTGAGGACACTGGTGAGATGGACAGTGTGGAGACCTGGGGGAGATTTTCAGTATGGAGGACACTGGTGGAGATGGACAGTGTGGCAGGACACTGGGGGAGATGGTCAGTGTGGCAGACCCTGGGGGAGTGGTCAGGTGGCAGACACTGGGGGGAGATGGTCAGTGTGGAGGACACTGGTGCGATGGACAGTATGGCAGACACTGGTGGAGTGGCCAGTTGGCACAAGGCTGTTAATGGATGGAAGCCGGGCACCTATGTAGTAAACCCTATTAAAGGGTTGAAAAAAAAATAGCGGGTATTACCCTGCCCACAGCATAACTGGGCTGGGCAATGGGCCATCACAGCTTGGCACAAGGGCTGTGTAGACGGAAAGCCGTGCAATATATATTTGTACCCTAAAATAGGGTGAAAACATCCCCTGGGCCAGTAACACAGTGCCACCAGATAAGTATGGGTGGGCACTGGGCAGTGTGGGCGCACACACAGTTGGCACAAGGCTTTAATGGACGGAAAGCCCTGCAATATTTATTAATACCCTAAAATAGGGTGAAAAAATCCCCTGGGCCAGTAACTAAGTGCCACCAGATATGAGCACTGGCAGTAGGCACTGTGCAACATGTGGCTTGCAGGATCACTGGCAGCAGCCTGGCATGCCAGCCAGCAGGCAACAGGGTAGCAAAAAAATAGCCCTAAAAAGGGCTTTTGGAGTCTTTTCAGGACTCTGTCCTGACAGCAGAGTAAGAGCAATGAGGAAGAGTACACTGTAGAAGAACACTGCCTAGCTAATAGTTCACTATGCAGCAGCAACTCTCTGATCTAACTGTCTCCTTCTCCATCAGCATCTGAAATGGCGCCCTCTACTTGCTATGCTATAGGGGGTGGGATGGTCCGTGAGGTGGGGGGTGCTGATTGGCTGGATTATTGGCTGACTGTGACTCACAGGGTCAAAGTTTAACTAATGTAAAAAAATAGGGGGCGGGTCGAACTCGCCATATGTTCGCAAAAATGTGTGAACGCGAACATGCGATGTTCGCCGCGGATAGTTTGCCGGCAAACAGTCCGGGCCATCACTAGTAACAAGGCAAGCATTTTTAATGGTACCCAACTTACGAAAGCAATGAAGCTCTTATGTATTGCATGTAATTTCTCTAAACACTTGTGGAACACTTGTGGAAATTAGCACAAAGTGCAAGAAATGTCCAAAATATCCTAATATGAGTCCAACCCTTTGAGAACCATCCTATACAAAATAATTTCTTCTACACCAATATTAAAACACATAAAACTTTTCAGGAAAGAAATGCTTCAGAGACCAGTTGAATTAGCTTTGCACCACTCCCTCTAAAACTTACACTTAGCTGCCTGCATGCCATATCTATTGCATGAAGCTCCTGGGGCAGTTGTTGTGCTATATGAAGTTTAGTGCTATGTGCCTCAACACTCAAAGATTGGCTTTACATGTGCCATTTCTTGGCTGAATTTTTGTTCCTAAATGCTTCTGCTACCACTTAAGATTTATTGTGATGTATCTGGTAAATAAAATGTACAAACTTATTTATTGCAAAAATAGCATCACAGGAAATATCAAGCTTTAATACATTGCTGTCTCTAGAATGAGCCTTACACTTTTTGTTTGTAAATGCAGACCGCATGTCTAGGTGCTTGAATTAATGAATTTATTTGTGTAGGTGGATGTGAAGGAAACAATGGTGTACTTTTCTATGTCATATATCATGATTCATGAAGTAATTTATTCTTACAAATATCCTAATGTATGTGTATCCTTTAAAGGAAAATGCTTAAAGCAAAAACAAAAATGTATGATTGTTGTCATGGGCTCACATTACATAAACATTGGTGTTTGGGCCACCATGATCCACAGTGATCTAGTATATAGTATATGTTAATGTTTCTTTTTTTGTTTTGCTATGTTTTTCAACAAGACTCATGTTCCAGATGGCAGTGTATGGCTCCCTTATGGGTGCAATCAATATTAAAGATATATTCAGCCTGTCGCTTAAGTTTACTGTAATTTTAACATGATTTACAAATCTCCTAGCAAAATGAATCCCTTCATGTTGGCTAATCCCAATGTACGAGTAAAAATAACTGTAAAGAAGTAGCGATCACAATTTATATACTTGTCGATGCCATACATATAGAAAAAAACAATGCTGTCACTAAGTGGGCTTTTAAGGCACTCTTTCAATCAAATACACAGTCAGGTTCAATTAAAAGTTCTTTATTTGACAAGGTCGGACCATAATAAAATAATACCAATAAATATCTTTTTTTAAATCATGCAGAAAAATCATACAAAAGAAAACACATTAGAGGCTTCAATTCCAGAGATGTGTGTTATAGCCAGTGATTTATAGTGTCTTTGCACTTCCTACATGTTTCACAAAATTTAACCGCCCTAGCGGTCAGGACGGCAGCATCTCGTCCAGCGCTGCTACTGCTAGTATAGCACTGGACGAGATGCTGCTGTTCAGCACACATCGGGGCTCCGGGAGCGCATACTCACAGTTCTGCGCTGTCCCGGTGTCCCCGATGTCACAGGCAGGCATGATGACGTCACATCAGGGGGGGGGGGTGCGGCGGGAGATTTGAAAAGTACATTGCATTAAAGCAGTTTTCTATGAAGAAAACTGTGTTTAATGTGCACCTATGTACTAAACATCGCCCAAATAAAGTCACTGGTGCCCCAGATGTGCCCATTTGCAGTAACCCTCTCTTCCATCACACCAGGTTAGAGAGGGTTAACTGCAAATGGACACATCTGGGGCACCAGAGACTTTATGTGGGCGATGTTTAGTACATAGCAGCATAGCTTTGTGCCCTGATTTTTGTGTTTTTTCATTCATTTTATTTAAAAAAATAATTTATTTTACATAATTGTTTGTTTCAAACATTATTCTATTCAAGATGTCTATTAGATGTCGATTAGATGTCTATTAGACCCTTGTACGGACATATTTTGGGAAGTAACAGGCCTACAACATAAAGAAAAATTTACCATTGAAGTCTATGGTGCACTTTTGGTACAGAAATCTGGATCTCAGCAGTGCGCTAGGGAGGTTAAATGCTCTGATGTTGAAAAAGGCACATACATACTTTACTAACAACAGCTTTGGTGGTCCCCAATGTCTTCTTCAATTAATCAAGAAACATACCTTATATAAGTTGAAGACCTCTTCCAAATACACATTTTAGTGTTGAGCTAGATTATTCGAATTGCGAATATATTTGGCCTATTCGAGAATTCGCAAATTTCGCGAATATGTCGGCGGATAGTTGCAATTTCGAATTACAACACTTATAGTTGATGGCTGCATATCTAGCATACAGAATGACCCATTCTTCCAAAAATGTATGTAAATTAAGACTACATGGCTAGGTGATAAACTTAATACCTCTGTCGCTTTAAGTCTGGAGTATGAAACTTTTGAATTCAATAATTTTATGAATCTATACCATATAGCCTACAATACCACATGTTTATAAAGGTTATATAGATGATGTAGAAATTCCTGAAACTAGGAATCATCAAGTAAATACAATTGTGAAATCCATGTTGTAAATGGCTCTCAGGTAAATGTTGCATTGAAATCTATAAAAAAAATTGTACTTACTAAAAGTACTCCATTCTACTAACTATGATTAAGAAAAGAAAACACACTGACTTTCCTCTCCAGCTGAGAAATGTGCATTACAAAGCAACGTACATCCTAATAGAAGCTTTTTCAGTTTAGTTATGTCCCTGCCACAATTTAGTTTGCTAGCCTTGGGTAACCTGGCACTAAGGACCAAATTACTTGGACTCAAGTTAGCTTATACTGCCTTGCTTCGAGGAAAAAGCTATCAAAAGAAGTATTAATGCATTGTCACACAGGCTTTACCGGGCATAGAACATGCAACATTTTTGTATTGTTTAACAATATATAGGATTTTTCAACTCACTGAAGGTAGAAGGTCTAAGAAAAAATTTAATACACATTAGCAAGACAATTTACCAACCAGTTTTCTGTCCATCCAGATATCAGATATTTTTGTCTTCATTGCAAAAAAGTTATGCTTATGGGTCTTTTTAGCACTTTAAAGATTGTGAATTGTGAATTGCCAATGATGGAAATGAGGCACTATAATTAGATTATCTCACAGTGCATTCTTTTTTTATAAGCATTTTACTAGCCAACACCTGAAATGATTTTCCCTCTCTTAATAGAAGCTCTGTATTATATACCCCCCTCCCAATATACTAAGCTGGGTCTGTCTTACATTAAAGCTACTATGAAGTAACAGATTAGAGGAACATCGGGCGGCGTGCACGCTCACGGCTCCCGATTCTACTCTAATCTGTCACTTCATCTGAGGCATCAGCGGGTCCTTCGAGCAGGATCAATGGATCCTGCTCAAAGGAACTTGACCAAACAGGTTTCCAACATGTTGGAAAACCTTGGTCAAAATCCATTACATTGAATAGGGGAAAGCGCTGTCCCCATCCAATGTAATTGGATGACAGCTAAGCCGGCCAATCAGACTTCTAGTATGGCCGGACAAGCAGAGCAGCTAAGCCGTACACTCAAGCTGTATGTTCAGCTACGGCTCTGTGTATGTGTGAAGGGGGCATGGCCAGCATGGACCCAGCCAGCTCTGCCAGAAGAGGGGGGACTGGTTACAGATGGGCTAGCAGCCCACCTGCAGCCAGCCAGCCGGAGAAGCTAGCTGCCGGGGGACCGGGAAACCGGTGCACAATGATTACTGTACGATTGACCCGCGATCAATCACAGCGTGGTGACGTCACCACACTGTAATTGATCGCCGGTCAATTGCATGGGAATCTACCCGTGTGTGGCCAGCTTAAGTTTCATCTCAAACACAGCCAATCAGACTTCTAGTATGGCCATTACAGATGCTCAATGAGATACCATAATGTTGGCATTTACAACCACTAATGAACAGTGGAAATTGGGCCTCATGATACGGAGCCATTTATTCCAGATCAGTTCTCCGCTCTGTATGGCAGGGGATAGGGAATCTGGCTGCCTTAACACATTTTTTTACTTCCAGCACTGCCACATGGACACCCTCAGTCTGTTTTTCTTTTCTATTTTTCCTCGGTTATCATATCAATTGGATCATAGATGTTATCTTTTCATGTTATCATATCAATTGGATTATAGATGGGAAAAATAGAAACCACAAGGGTTTTGAAAGACATTTTAACCAAATTTGACATTTACCTACATGGTTTAGATCATGAATATTGCTTTTGCAAATAAATAAAATTTTTGAAAAATTGGTCCATAGAAGCTGAGACAATGCATTGATTTGGAAGAACTGATGTGTTTGAGGAAAATGTTGCAACTGAATGTTCTAAATTCTGTCCTAAAATGTTTTACACAAACCACTATACACATAAGAATTTTCCTGTACACTCAGGACCTAACTCAAGACAATCAGGAGAAACAAAATAATCTGTGTTTTCCTGCCTCATAGTGGTAAAAACCAACTCCAGCCTGTGTCAGTACTCCAAATAAGCTTATAAATTCATAATTCAGAAAAGGTTTTGTTTCTTTGCCTGAAATTTATAAAAGTTTAAACCAAAAGTACATGCATTCTTGGGAGCATAAGACTTGTAAAACATTGGATAGTTCGTCATTGTCATAGGTGTCAAATTCTTTTCATTGGGCCTGACAATTATATTTGAATATATTTGTCCTCTGGTAGATGTGGCATTGGCATTAAGTATTCCTGCCACCTTACCAGCTTATTGCCCTCTGTTTTTCTGTAGTTTTAAGGGAGATTTCTTGTGGTCAAGGGAGCATTACCACTGCAATGGTGGTAACGTGCCCTATTCATTTGAATAGGAAAAACATAGAAGTACCGCACCTGAAATGTAATGAACATTTAACTCATCATTGCTACCAACCCCCAGCATTGCTTTGTTCTTGCAGCAGTGGATCCTGTCCCATTAAAATTAATGTGATGGGTTGTGTCCCCATCTTTTTGCCCATGGTTAGTGTGTGCTGAATGCAGGGAAAAGAGCAGGGAAACTAGCCCCAAGGCAGAAGGCTTTCACACACAACTTTTTGAAATCGGGTTCCAGAGTCAGATTATATAGCAATCTCGCTCCTGACAAACCATAAACAACATGTCACTTCAGCTCCAAAAAACTGGTAAAACAATCCCTAGCCTCTCTGAAATTGCCTGCTCACAGCTGAGTGTGGGTGCTTGGGGGGCCTTTGTCAAGTATTGGTCAACACCCACATGTTAAACTTATATGCAAAGGCCCTGAAAATGGACCAGGGAAGGTTGAATGCTGCATTTCCAGGTCTGCTGAGATCTTCAGTTGAGAAGCTTGTTTGCAGATTACCATGGAAATAGGGCCTTAGAGCAGCACTGATGGAAATCTTCGCTATCAAAATGAAAAAAACAACTATCACCTAGAAGTAAACATTAGGATAAAAAGAGCTAATCCTATGGGATGAATACCACTTTTATAATCAGGACAAACACAAAAATGGTGTTAAGGCCCCTATACACCTGACAAGCCGGGGCGAGTGACGTAGTGATGACGTCATCACGCTGCACTCCGTCATGTAGAGTATCGATGGGCACCCTTTGGGCATTTCTTTGGATGGGGACGAAAATCAGCTGCGCCTCGCTAGGTTATGGGGGCCTTTATTCATATAACAATAATACATTTATATTATATACAAATTATATTTATATCCTTTATAAGTCCCTCCCTATATTTGTCTGTTGTGATGACTAACTAAAGCGCCCCATACATGTATAGATTATGACTCGATGTTTTGGCCGATCGCCCATGCGTGATGATGTCATCAAGTGTGGTCAATCTGCAAAAACATCGGGTCACAATCGTCCCAGGCACCCTTTGCGTGCACCCTTTGCGTGCCAGCGCTGTCCATCAGGGTGGCAGACCCAGCAGACAGCTGCCTGCTGTGCTGTGTGTCAGCATGAAGGGAGAGAAGCACTTCCCCTCCCCCTCCCTTCCTCCCTCACAGGGAGAGAAGAAGGAGGCAGCCTGTGCAGAGAGGCTGATTCCTCAGCCTGATGGATCCGAGATCCCTCACAACTGAGGAGGCATATACCCATACTTTAGACAGGGACACTGTGTCCCCGTCTAAAGTACCAGACATGTCCGTAATGGTTTAGATTGATTTGGCTGCCGATTTAAGCTCTTAAAGCTTAAGATCGGCACCCTATTTTTTGGCCTATGAAACCTAAGCATGTATGGGGGGCTTTACCTGGGGATTCTTCAGCCGATAGACTGCTGTGCACGTTCCTGCAATCGGTTGGCAGAAAATCAGGTGCGCCCACCTGGTCAGATTGACCAGGAATCACACGGTGATCTGACATGCCGGTAAAATCCCGGTTGATCCCATTAGTTCGGATGGGGATGACAGCCCCCTTTCAAAGTAATGGCCAGTACACAAAGGGTGCCTGGCCGATTCTCTGCACTAGCGGCATAGTAATAATCATTATAGTTTTTATTTTTATGCTGTAGTGCTTGACATAGTGTTTAACTACTTGCTGGAATGCACGCATAGGAATGTCAGTAATTTCAGCAGGGTGCCATTTTAAATCAATAGTCTTGTTTAAAGTAGGCAACATTTTTTTTGTATCTTTAAATGATTTCAGAGTTGAAGTCGGACATACAGTTATTGGAACGATATCAAGGTAGAGCTACTCTTGTATTTAAGGTTGTGAGAGGGGGCTGTGTCTGCGCTGCATTGGAATCAATTTCAGTAACAGATGGAAGGAATGGATCAGTGGGATTTAGGTTCCTATTAGGTCAAGTTTGGAGCTTCTCTGATGGAAGAGATGTAAACCACTCCTGGCAGAAGGCAGACGTTCTGGCTAATGAAAAATCAAAGCAGAACATTCAAAGCAGCTGATTTTATTTTGTTTCTGTGTTTTGGTAATGGATGAGGAAAAGGATTGAAGTTACAGGAATGGACGCAGTGAGAGATGCCAAACATTACAGTATACATTATCGACAGTGCGATTCAATACATTTATATACCTGAGCTCTGTTATATTTAGTATGAAATATTAAATATCCTGTATCTCTTTTAAATATGACAGTTTTATTAATTAGGATTGATAAATTATGGATTATAATGGTATAAAATTAATTGCATTCATTTGTTTTTTAAATGATAATGATAGTGGTCACAGTTGGCAAAATATGGGTCATTTATCCTAATAGTTTAGCCATGTCCACTAAATATCTTTTTTAAAATACTGGATGGCCTTTTTAATTTAAGTAAAAAGTAATGTTTTTGGTTTTCTCACAAAAATTATAACAATGCTTTCTCCAGTTTCTCCAGATGACCATGTGAATAGGGTCATAGAGCAGCACTGATGGCAATCTTTAGCATTAAAATTAAATAAACAACTATCACCTAGAAGTAAACATTAGGATAAAAATAGCCAATCCTATAGAATGAATACCACTTTTATAAACAGGACGAACGGAAAAAGGGTTGTAAGGCCCTCATACACCTGACGAGCCAGGGGCGATAGATGAGCGATGTAGTGCAACGTAATGATGTCATCACTCTGCATCACAATTGTGTGCTGGTTGTTACTCTGAATGGGGACTCCTCTCGTAATGACATCGTCCAGAGATTTACGGACATGTCTGTTCTCTAGCCGACCAAGCTTTGGGGCGACATAAATCTGTCACCCCATGTGGGCACCCGCAATCTGCGGCTGATTTTCTCACAAAAATTATAACAATGCTTTCTCCTGTTTGAGTCATTTACAGTTTTGTAATGATGAGTGGATATGGGTACATGGTATCATCAACTGGGATAGCCTTCCATTTTCCTATAGCTCAGTAATAGTAATTTTTCTCTGGCCGATTGCATTACATAGGATGGGGACCAGGGTTTGGCCATTTGCAGTTGAGTAACACCAATCAGGATTAGCTGCATTACAACTACAGCTCTGGTGGTTTCGTATTTAGGAGTCTGGTTGAAAGTTTAAGTAAATCCTACTTACCTGAAATCTCTTAATCTGAGCTCTTCGTTTTAACCTTTTACTTAATCTATTCAATAGGCCAGAATATTCAAGTGATTTCAAAGTTGAAAAAAGTATATAAAAAAGGGGGTTAACAGGAAAAGTGAAAGGATATGCTGTTGCCAAAAAAGAACAATGCATACCTCCCTGCTGTGCTCTAATTCACTAAAGATTCAACTGACAGTACTGGGGTCATATGACAGTTATGATATGAATTTATAACAGTATTTATAATAAAAGAATAATTGTACAGGACTTTGCAGCACCTTCTGTGATAGGAAAAAAGACAATCCAAGAAGAAACATATTTACACCAAAAGGGTGATGATCTAGAACAGGAGCTGGGGTTAAAGAGATGCCAGGCAGATGTCTTTGAAGAATAGTCTTTTTCCCAAGAGAGTCTTTGGAATCATATTGCATTATAACCTGATTAACACGGAGGATCACCTCAAACACATTTCAAAACGGCTTTAATCTTTTGCTGCAAGACTGATCTGAATACAATTAGCCCAAATATATTTTTTTTTATAAAGTTTCACTGTATTTGTGTGTTCTTTGCTAGTAAGACTGTTGATACTAAAATGCAATGGAGCCTTTAGTTTTAATTAGGCACACACATTCAGAATGAAGTGTTCAACATCTTATAGTTAATAGTCCTTCATAATGAACTGCAACCCAGTAAGTTAAGTCTGTCTCTTCAGCGTGTTAGAATGGAACTCCTCTTTTATAGATGGG
>CM070033.1:129948667-129960301 GCA_036250615.1 Ptychadena robeensis
TTTTTTAAATAAGAGAGAAAATATGTATACAAAGGGGCATATAAAATGATAATAATAATAATAAATTAACAAAGTTACAATATTCAGGGGTAGTGCCAACAAATATTTCAATTTGATGCATTAATTTTAAATAAATGCATTTTAAATAAATAGATAATCAACAGTAAATTAAGTTGTAATATTCAACCCAAAGGTCCCAAGTAGATCTATATGAGTCCAAACAATCATTAGCGACTGCTATTGATTACACTATATCAGAAATAAATGGAACTTTTAATTTCCATGCCTGTAGAGAAAAAACTTATTGTAAGACAGTGTGAAGGAACCAAGGAATTAGAAGAATAGTAAAGAAAAAAAAGGTACAGGTAGATACAACTCTATTTCTCCAATTTCATTATTAAAGTAATGATATATTTTATTACAAACTTCAGGTGTTCAGTATTTGAGTATTTGAGATTCAGGTTTCAAGCACTTTTTACGTTTTAGAATTATCAAGATAATCATGTCTGAACCCTAGTTATAGCCCAACATTGGCTACAACAGCTCGCGAACAGGCAGATCGGACTTTAGTAAAAGAGAGAACATGCCGTGCTCCCCTGCGGACTGTCTGCTGCACAAACATTACGGCCATCTCTACTACATCTCTATTCTGCCTCAGTGAAAACAATATAATTTTGAAAGCAATACCATACTACTCATCCATCATCCAGATTTACCTTTTTAGAATGATAGAGAATTATAGGATATAATTCTGGGTCAGGGCACCATCCTTTATAGTGTATCAATGTTTTCCTTCCATTCAGAGCACCTAGCTGTAAAAATGAAAGCTCCCGACCATAGTTTAACAAACATAGTTTAACAGCCTTCCTCTGTTATTTCCCCAATTATTATTCATCAAGGAAAGTGGGTTTCACAAATGTATTAAAACCCCTAAACTCTAGCACAAGACAATTAATAGAGAGATTTTCTAACCGAGCCTGTTTAAGGTAACATCACTTAAAATGGAAAAAGACCCTAAAAAAAGAACGCTTAGGCATGACTGGGGCAAGGGTAACAGGGAAAAGTCCAAATACCCACCATCAAATTTAAATGGTAAATTATGATTCATAAAAATGACTCATAATAAAGACAAAATACACCAAAATCTTTACATATTTACATAAGAATATTAATTAAAAAAACGTTATTAAGTCCATGACAGTGTCCCTGTGGTAGTTCAACTCCAGACATAAACCGCAAGAGCCACTTGCCACTATTTAACCAGCTCAGTAGGTACATCCAACAAAAGCCAGCATTTACCAAACATTAACCAAACTTAAGCCCCCCATAGACAGGCCGATTCCCGGCCATAGTTGCAGCCGACCAACCGGCGTGCTCGATCCCGCCGAGCACATAAAGGTTGGTCGGCCGCAACTATAAGGGAGCCCACCTTGAGTTTCATAGAAAAAAAGCCGGCAGGATCGCACACGGATCCGTCCTGCTGGTTCTTTTTCTGCCCGATTGTGCTGCAGGCTGTTAACTCGGAGGGGAAGTCTCCTCCCCCTCCGAGTTATTTGGCTACGGTCTAACAGGAATCGCGTGTGTTAGTGGAACACACAGGATTCCTGTCCTGTCTGTAGCCGACTCCTCACAGCGTGGTGACGTCACCACGCTGTGAAGAGTTTGCTAAAAGTCGGCCATATATACATAGCTATAGCTATACATATAGCTTTTAGGCACTTCAGGGACCTGCCATTTCTGTGAAAGTTATTAATAGTACATACAACTTAAAGTGACATAAATATAAACCAGCAATTATCACAAAAAATACAGCAAGGGGGCTAAAAGGGGTATATTTCTCTTCACAGCCACTTCCTTAAAATGTTCATGGCAAACCACATCAACTCGACAGGTTTCAACCAGAGCATACCAGACCCACTGCTGGCATAGGCCCTGGAGTTCTCTTGAAAATGAAGGACCACAAACAGTGTGGGGTCCCCCCAGAATGTACCAAACCCCTTGCTGATATAGGGTCTGCTCTGGAAAAGGCTCTTTACCTGCATTCGGCAAGCCTGGAAGGAAAGGAAGGGGGCACCCCCCCCCCCTGTTCCACCATGCCCCATGCCATACCTCAACTAGGTATTTTTTTATATGTTTCTGCAATAACAAAGGGCATATAGGACACAATGTTTGGTACAGCATGTATTTACGTTGAAATTATTCTTCTAAGCATTTCTGCTCTTTATAATTTAGTGACCCTTAGCACTGGACAGCTCTTCCACTTATATGAAGGTTAGCTTTCTGTTGTTGCTTGAAACAGATGATTTGTTCAAATCCCCCGAAATTTTTGAAATACAAAAGCCTTTTCTGCGCTCCAAAGGTTTTTTTTTTTATCATTGAAATTACTTAAGACCCCCATACACCTTTTGATCACTCCATACAATTTCCTTTAGATCTACTAACAACTATGTAGTATAGTGGCCTCCCTGATACAAT
Organism: Ptychadena robeensis; assembly: GCA_036250615.1. Lineage (NCBI taxonomy): Eukaryota > Metazoa > Chordata > Amphibia > Anura > Ptychadenidae > Ptychadena > Ptychadena robeensis. The sequence goes on from CM070033.1 coordinate 129,951,143, forward strand.
ACATCATGATTGGAAGGTTTAGAAAGGTCCTCATATTACACGGTTTTGGTAGATGAAAAGTTGATTGTACAGAAATTGAATGGGAAGACTGTAAGGTGTATGGTGGGTTTTAGTTAAGTAAGTATTGTGTGGTCACAACCAGAGTAGAGGTGAACCACTTAGGTAACAGCACCCCTGTGGCATGGATACTCAGTTAAATATACCCACTGCAATACTTTAAACAGATATAAGCAAGTAGTAGGTGTTAGAAAGATAACTTCTAGTCTTTAATAGCCTTATCTTATCCAACTTATAGCCATGTAATTGCTGAAAAGGACTTGCTTTCTGCTGTGAAGTAATTTGTTTTTTTTTCTCTCTGGGGCTACATTCAGAGTCACACTTTGAACATATTGTCAATTCCAAATTAACTTTTTTTTATCTTTAACTTTTAGTGAGTTGCAATGTTTCTACCCTTCACAATCGTACCTATTGTTTACTGTCCTTGTGTCTAGACACATAATTCTAAAAATCTTATCTACAATCAGATATTATGAAATTGCAGGCAATCAAACTTCAAAAGATCTTAAACTAAACTAAAACTAAAATGAGCATATAGGAAAAAAATGTATGTACTGAATTCTTTACTGATGGAGTAGAATAAAAAAAAAATTAAAGCTGTTTATGAAAATCCAATAATACATATTTACAATAGGTTTATTCTTCATTTTAAGGCACATATAGATCCCAAGTCACCCAAGTCTCGGGGATACATAAAGTGTATCACAGCAATCTTCAAGGGCCCATTCACACTATATGCGTTCCATAAAGGCATGAATTTTTTATACGCATGCGTTTCTGCATATATACAAAAACACATTTCACATTACATCTGCATTTGCGTTTTGCATTTGCATTTTTGAACAGATGAAATGCAGGAAAAATTAATAAAAAATGCATACAGCAGAGAGTTTTTAAAAACGCATGCGAAAACGCAACACATACAGTGTGAATGGTAACATTGGCTGTCTATGTAAAAACACACGCATTAAAAAAAAACTCTATTAAAAGAAAATCGTCTTGAACCGGAAGTGATGTCAGTGACATCAGGTCCGTATATTGAAACCGGAAACTGTGTGTTCCAGGTACCGGAAGTGATGTCACTTCCGTTTTTCCTGATTCAAATTTCCCATGAACAGGCGCGGAATTTGAATCTTCCTTTGAACAGGCGGACGTCAGACTTTTTTTAAAAGTCTGATCTGCCTGTTCGTGGACAGACTTGGCCGAAGTTCATCTATCACTAGTCCCAACAATCCAAGGTCAAACATGAACAATCATTCTAGAGATAAAAGCAATCAGAGCAAGATAGACAAATCACAAGCATCCAATTATATGAGAAAACTTAGCCAATCCTGACACATCACTAAGCCCTATACTATTGTCTTTGAAAGATTCCAACAAATTCACAGATTTTGAATCTACGGCTGTATGCCAGCAAAGCGAGGCTGTGCCAATGACCACCTGCAGAAAGGAGGAGAATAGTGACAGCTGGCAACCAGAAACCCTGGCAATAAGTGGCCATCACAATGTGATTACAGAGACATCACATACACATTTTTTTTTTTTTTTTGTTACCATCCATAGTTAAACATATATTTTGCAACCATGCCTTGTGAACTGTGTGGTATTGAGCTATACAGGCTCATTGTCAAATTTCTATGTTTTGTTAAACTTTTTGTTTTACAAAAAATCTGTTTTAGATAATTATTCTACATCTTTCCTTCATTTCAAATAAACTCATCGCTGTTCCTTGCTATATCTACTGTACAAAAGTCCTATACTGAAAGGATGCGTGTCCCTCATTGACTATTATGATGTAGATTTGTACATGATTAGGTATTCTGTGCACATGCAACTCTTTTAGTAAATTAATCACAGTAGTTATGTAAATTTTATACCTATACCCCTATCTTCAGATGCCAAGAAACAACCAACCTGATACAGGAATGTTTAGTAGTGGACTGTATTTTAAAGATGTAAATGACTGGACAGTGGGCGTGGAGATAACTCTCCATGTAAGTAAGACATTAAATTCTCTTCCACTCCTCAGATCTGAAGAGCTGTTTAATTCATGTTCTAAAATTAAGAATATAGGAATTTCATAGTTTACAGTAATTATTTCTAATTTACTTAAATACTCTTTTAGATTCTTTGCATCATTCATATTTTCCCAAGATACTTAACATTCTGAATCCTAGATTAACTAACTCCATTATTGTTTGCATGTTTACATGATAATTAGATATGACATGGATCATACCCTCATTACCATTACCCCATATATGATAAACATAATGGGTTTCAAAGAAAATGGATGACGTAGGGTGACGTTGTTAAATGGATTGTTAATTGCGAATTATTAATCAAAGTAGTTGCAGAGTTGTCATGTGCCCTCAAAACTGTTGCAGGTTTAACATTTTAACAAAATGCAGAGTGTAATTTGCTGAATGTTACATATCTTTCCCACTCTATTGCGTTTGTTTTACCTTTAATTAATAAAAATATCCTGAATATCACTAGCACACCCTCTCGCCGGCGGACAGTACGGGTGTTCGACCCGCCCCGTTCGCCGGCCAGAAGAAGATCTAAATTCTTCCTCCGGCAGGATCAGAACCTGGGAGATCGTGCCAGAGGAAGAATCTTTTCACTACAAGACCGGCATGAAGCCGGTCTTGTAGTGAAAATACCGGCTCAGAACAGGAAGTGGCGTCAGTGACGTCACAGCCGGCTCCCGCAACCAGGAACTATGCGTTCCAGGGACCGGATGTGCCGTCACTGACGTCACATCCGGTTTTTCCGATTCAAATTTGAATGTGTCCGCGAACAGGGCGGACTTCTTTAAAAGTTCGACCCGCCCTGTTCGCGGACACTCCAGGCCGGTGTTCGCCCATCTCTACTAGCACTCTCATTTCTAGTGATCCATTAATGCATTCTTCACTCATAACAACTTCTCTTTATAGCTTTAAGACTTCTCAACTCCCCAACAGTCCTTGGTCATGTATCATACCAAGGACTGAAAAATTACCTACCTCTTCAATTCAGTCTTCTCATGTTCCCCTCCTTCTTAAGCACCACTAATTTACCAAGTATTATCAACTTACCTGCTGTATATTATGCCTCCATATTGTTTAGACTGCTTACTGTGCAGGATAGGGACCTCTACTCCTGTGCCATAATTCCTTTAAATGTGTGGCACTGTAGGTTGCTTTGTTTTCCCTCTTCTGTCACGTTCATCTCAAACCAGCTCATTGGAGACTGTGTTTTTCAGTTTACCATCTTTTTTACTAAGGTGGTACCGACATTGACCTGAGATACATACCAGAGGACACTGCATGGATCTGCAGAATTATGGTAGTCATTTTGGTTCAGGGTGACTCTCTTTACAAGTTGCCAACCTTTTGCAAAACAAAACAGCCCTAAACCATGAAGCTTCAACCATTATGTTTGACAGTTGATGTCATACAACAAGGAACCATCATTTTGGCAACTTGAAGTCCTGCATGATGAAGATGTACATTTTGGATTTATTAGTCCAAATCACCTTCTTTCAGTCTTGAATAGTCTATTGGCTGTGTTTCATGACACCTTTGCAATGGTTTTCTTGCTGCAACTCAACTAGTCATACCTGCAAATTGAAATTTTCACTCTTTAAACTGAGACTTGTTCACTACAGCTTCATGATGTTCTTCAAACAGTAGTCCTGTGATTTACTTTATCTTCCTTAAACAATGCATATAAAAATTTGAATGCTTATGCTGCATGCATAAGCATTAAAAAGCACAGTAAAAACTTTTCTATGTAAAAATGTTTCTATGTAGCTTTGAAAGAACACGATGAGGTCACTGATGTGCACTTTTCAGACCTGAAGCTATCATAAACCGTGGTGTTTATGAGCTGAGTGTTGAGGAATAATCAGAATTTACTCAGAACAGGTAAGGTTTTTTTTTTATTTATTTTTTACATTAAAAATGCATTAAAAATGCACAAAGTTTCTGATTTCATAACATGTGTTAACTTCGACATTATTACTGTGAGTCTGTGTTTAAAATTGATGCAGATAAATACCCAATGGGAAGGTCCATTTGGGGCCTTAACTGAGCTTCCTGAAAACATCCCCATGGAAAGCTAAGATTTCATGATTATTGTCTGACAAGTCATTTTTCTAGCAGTTGAACACTTGAAAAACGATTTATCGTTTGCAAAATCACTGAACCCTATTAAAGTGCTTAAAAACACTATTGGCAAGCATTTTTAAGGTGTAACAGCAATGTTTTGTTTTTGTTCCATACAAATAAGCTTTTATGGAAGATTGTCAACAGGTGTCCCTTAACATGTAAAGTGGACCTAAGCCATAGCTGTCAATTTTGAGAAAACAAAACAAAACGGGGTACATACAGGAAGTGCCAGGCTTACTTCCCGGCTGATCTAGCAGGGAGAGGGCGTTACTCTTCCTGCTAATGTCCCACCCCACTTGTGCTGATATTGTGCAGGGTGGTACATTACCAGTACCAGGGTGGTACATTACCGGTACCAGGATTTCTTAAAATTGGGATTAGCCCGGGAAAGCCACATAAAAAACTGGAGGGTTGACAGGTCTGACCTAAGCTCATATAAACTAATTGTACGCATGTTTTTTCATAGGTCAAATATATAACAGTTTTGCTCTATCTTTCTTTTACCATAATAAAAAATGGCATCTAGCTAAGGCGGTGAAGACTGCTAGGACTTATGAGAGAGCATGCTTTGACTGGTGACATTTAAGAACACCTAACATTAAATCCATTCCTAGTAATTAGTAATGAATAGCAGCATCCCTCATTTTATCAGGACATGGATATTTGAAAGTAATTATTTACCACTTTATAGAATATATAATGCTACATAACAGTAAACTGCTATCTTGGTTATAGTTTTGTTAACATTGAAACAACGTTTTACCTTGTAATGGACAGCTCATATAGCTTTTTCTCTGTCCACCTTTTGCCAAAAAATTTTAAGAAATATAATCCCCCCTGAAGAGTCAATTAACTTTACACATAGTATGGTGTGGCCTCACTAGACGCAAGTACACCGCTCATTTCTGATCATACCTTATACCATTGAGGGTGTGCTGTGATTAGCTTACCAAGGAGTTTTGCCTAGGCTGAGTTGTGATTACTGAAAGTGCTGAATCACGGCACAAATAAATATGTTTTCAATCTAAACGTGTTACATATTTTTTGGGTTCCTTGATGCAACATGCGTACGTCTAACTAATTCATACTGAAAAACTGCAATTCACACTTGTCATTGTGTTCTCATTTTTCCACATATTTTACAGCTTTTACATTCCCTAAAGGAATGGCTGAAAGAACTGTGATTTGTATTGTTTTTGATCATTGTGCTTTTTCTGTACTTGAAAATGTACAATACCTTTTGAGTTTTTGCAGTAAATGACTTGAATATATTTAAAATTCATTTGTAAGGGCTTCTGTTTTGCCTTTTCAATGTCTGAGGGGATACTTAGGTATGAGTTCAAGACTCTGTGTATTATTATACTCCTTTCAACAGTAATTACATTGACAGAAAAATATGAAGGTCCCTATTATTATAATTAACAGCACTGATGGTCCGATTCCATTGGGATTAAGGTGGCAAAAGGCCATCTTTTGGCATTTTTTATGCCTTTTGCCACCTAAATCCAGATGGAATTGGACCACCAGTGTGGTTTTTATTTTAATAGGGACCTAGATATTTTTCTATATATATTCTTCATATGTAAAGGAGAGGAGGTAACCTTTTATGTTTTAAACTAGCTTGGAATTTTACTTCAAAAACAAATATGTATTTCATTAAACACTTACAGATACATATGCAAAACAGTGAAACACCTCTGAGAATCAATAAAGCTAGAAAAAGGGACAAGGCTTGAAAGGGCTTTACATTTCCATGGAATTGCATTTACTCAGATGACAGTGAGTGACTAATTAGAATATTGAATTTTTATAAATGTTTTAAATAAAATTAAGACATTACATTATATTGCAAATAATTCCTACCTTTACATGATATAGCATTTCATATTACTTTCATATCTTTATACCAAATCTCTTACTTTCTCAATTACATCACTTAATTTGCATTCCCACCCTCAGTGAAAGACAATGAAGAAGAAAAATAATAATAAATAAATACATTTTCAAAATAAATAACAATATTAATAATAATAAAAAAAACAAAAAACAAAAAACATGCATCTAGGTAGTTGACTTTTTCTTTTATACTATTATCTCACTTAAATCTAGCAAATCCCATTCCTTCCATATCCTTTTTTAGATTTCTCTATAGAATTTTGCCTTCCATCAGTCAAATATTCCATTGATCTAATTTCTTTTATTCGAGCTCTAAAGCCCCCCATACACGTTCCAAGTTTTCGTACGAATTTTGCCCGATCGACCAGCGTGGTCGGTCGGGGTGATCGATAGGGAGAATAATCAGATGCGGACTTATGTACCCGACCCATCACGATTTCTCAAAATCGCCCAAAAAATCGGGTTGAGATCGGTTCGAGATTTTGGTCGATCTATTGTTAATAAAACAGTGGTGGGCCTATCGACCGTTAATAACTCTAATTCCAATTTTTCATGCCAGCTGACCATTCGACCATAACATTTTAAGTGTAAGTTGGGCGACCAGTAGTGTTGAGCTCAAATATTCGAATGCCGAATATTTTTCGCGAATATCAGCAATTCGAGAATTCGTCAATATCTCGAATATGTCGGCGGATATTCGCAATTCCGAATATTAGCAATATGGGCATGTATTGCGAAAATAATATTCGCATTGCGAAAATAAACATAGCATGTGACCATTCATTTTAAAGATTTTAGCAATGCGAATATGATTTTCGCAATACATGCGAATATTCAAATTTCCAAATATAGAATCGAATATTAGTTGAATTATTCGAGAAATATCGCGAATTCAAATATTGCCCATGCATATTGCCTAAAAAATTGGTCTGGAGAAAAATCGGAACATGTATGATCGGTAGTAGTTGGTGCTTGTGAAGCCTTCCACCTAGTTGCAATAATACATCTTGTTATACATGTAGACACAACTTTTTCACTGTCTTCATGAGATCCTGTGCAAGGAGGCCCAGCAGATATGCTTCTAGTATTAACAATAATTCTTTTTTAATTAGCTTCTGTATATCTGCTGGGTCTTCCTCCACAGTGCCCCAATTTTTTTGACAAGACCAAATTATATGAAACAATAATCCTACAGTGACTTATTGTCAGTGGCATGTAATCAACCTGGGTCTATGGATGAAAATATTCTCATGTATAATTTTTTAAATGAGCTATAACTGTACAAACCGTTTTTATTGCCAGGAGATTAAGCAAGGTTTAAGTTTGTTAATTTACAAAGACATGAATTTGATTCTCAAACTTTATTATATTAGATCTCTACTAGGCCCTTGTTTGCACATATTTTGGTAAGTTACAGGCCCAGAAGGGGAATAGAGTAGACCAGGGGTATAAACCTCAGATACATAGTGACACATTGAAAACGTATCTACTGAGAGATAATCCTGCCCACTATAAAACACTAGTGAACCTTATTTGAGATTACTATTTCATTTTAGGCATCAGTTCAAAAATAAAAAATATAAAATAAAGGGCAACTCAGCTAGTAAGAGTGATGTGCAAAGTATGTAGGAAGAAACTAAAGCAAATTGAGCAGGGCTAATTTCCTTGACTACAGTAGTTTTCTTGCTTTTAATATGTGGAAGCTACTAAGGTAACTAGCCAAACACCTTCAAGAAAAAAAACACAGCAAGTCCATGTGGTTAAACATATTACTAAAGATATACCAACAGAAATGTTTCTTCACAGTAAGATCTGCAAAACATGGAATAGATGTTTTTTGTGAAACGTGGAATCGCTAGTTCTAGCCAATGCAGTAGATTACTTAAGGGCCCTTTGCCACTAGTCACTCTGCATTTGCAATTGCGTTTTTTGCCACATCCATTACACACAGCATTGTGCGTTACAAGAAAATTAAAAGCCGGGCAAGTTTCCTATGGAAACTTGTGTACCTTGCCCTTGCTGCCATGTGTTGCGGTACTGCATAGAGATGGTCTAATTTTTGGACTAGCTGATTTGTGAGCTGATTGCAAAGCCTCTGAAAATTGTATCATCACCAAAATTGCTAAACATGTAGAAAAGGGCTGAAAAATAACTAGTCAGAGCAACAACAGGCTCTGATGGGTTAATCCTGCAAGGGTATACCGGCAAAATTGTGGTCAAAAAGTCGTCATTATTTTAGTCATAAAAAATCTTTATTACAAACATTGGACTATTTCGTTAGATAAAAACATATTAAAAGAAACCATATTTTCAGGTTACAATAAAGAGCACATAGGGTGGTTCCACATAGATGATACGTTCAATCTGTTGATTGATCAACTTCCACAAACAGGGTAAGACCTCCTACATGTTTCGCCCACTTGGGCTTTCTCAGGGAGGCAGTTTCTGTGGTAGACATAAACTAGCCCAAGTGTACGGCGCAACAACGTGGCCGATTTGACGGCCATCAATGAGGTGACCTAGCTCACCTCTCCACCCACGTTGACCCCTGGTGGAGGTGGACGTATCCCGGTGGATACATCCTGATCTGATCAGTTGACCATCCTCAGTCTGATTCCGGTTGTGTTGCCTGGTTTAGGCACCTGAGAGCACAAGGTGGAAACCCATTAAGAAAATGTTTCACTGTGAGTATGATGACATGTGAACCTAGATACCCTTTGACGCTGGTTATCATGTATTTCCTTGTTCCTGCTATATATCTAGCTGCTGAATACACTTTATGATCACTGCAGACTGTCCGATAGGACACCTTTATTTTTTGTGCACGTTAAAGACGTATATGAAAGCAATCTATGTATATACATGTGTATGCAGACTTTTAATATAGTTTATGTCTACCACAGAAACAGCCTCCCTCAGGGAGCCCAAGTGGGCGAAACATGTAGGAGGTCTTACCCTGTTTGTGGAAGTTGATCAATCAACAGATTGAATGTATCATCTACAGGGAGTGCAGAATTATTAGGCAAATGAGTATTTTGACCACATCATCCTC
>CM070033.1:129968333-129984067 GCA_036250615.1 Ptychadena robeensis
CATAAAGAGGATGATGTAGTCAAAATACTAATTTGCCTAATAATTCTGCACTCCCTGTAGTGTAGTTATGTTTGTATACAAATCAAACATAAATTTACAAGGATTGTTTTCCCCTGAGGGGATATTATGGACTTTTAAATGGGCAGTACACATAAAGATTTGTATTTTATTTTCATAAATAATGTGTCAACAACATTCCGCAAAGAGGTCCTTCAGTTAATAACATGTTTGTATACAAACTCACCCTGAAACTCAAGTAGACCTCTCAGCAGGTTAAAACGTGTAATTGACAAATACAATTACAATATTGAACTAAAGTTTTACTTTTTTAATTGAGTAGGTAAGTCTGTATTGCATAATAGACTATTTAGGCCTCTTCTTCCATAAAATCATCTGTCTTAACTGATAGCAATTTTGTTCTTTGTGTACAGTGAGCCGCGGATATATCTTCATTATCAGTAAATCAGCCATTTATAACCATTTCAAATGTATTTAAAGCATTTGATACATTTAAATGTATTTCTAACTTTAAAATGAATTGCATGAAATCATACAGCTTGAAAATATAACTCCCAGCAGAAATAATAAATTTTCTAAAAAGTCCTTGCTGTTCATTTGGAACATGAATGCTGTAAAATATTTGGTCACTCCTGTGATCTATTGGAGTTATGCCCAATTAATTTGACCAAACTGCTCTTTTTATTGCAATATTATTTTCAGTAAGTAAAAAAAAAAGAAAAGTATATTGAATAATATATAGAAAAATATATATAGAATTTCTTACTTTGCAGAAGGGATATACGGTAGTACTTTCAATATAGTGTCATGTCTTCTATTTGCTTTTAACACCAATTTCACTCAATAGCCACTTAACAAGCAGTGATGAGGCAGAATAAATAATTAATCATGTTGGCGGATGGTTTTCTAGCTCTATGAATAAAATAAGGCAATTATGAAATCATGTGATCTTGTTATTTCCTTAGGCCCATTTACACCCATGTGTTTTATTTCTTGTTAATGTCATCACAACATATACACAATGGGCTAGTTAATTAAGTACATTTTTTCATCATCTGTAGTAAGTAGTAGTAGTAAGCTACCCTGATGTCTATGGCATCACATGAAAATGCATGTAAATCTGTGTTAAAAAGCATGCAAATCAGGCCTAATTATTATTATTATGTATATATTAGTAATGGCCGAACTGTCTGCAAGTCAACGCAAACATGGATGTTCACACTCCTTCTAGCCGGCGAGCAGTATGGGTGTTCCACCCTCCCGGTTCGCTGGCAAAAAGGAGCTCACTATTCTTTCTATTCTTATGAGAAGGAGCTCAGCTCTGAAAACCAAAAGTGACATCACATCTGTCAATCGGAACCAGGAACTATGCGTTCCAGGTACGATGTGACGTTACAGATGTCACTTCCAGTTTTTCTGATTCAAATTCCCCAACGAGAGACTTTCTTTAAAAGTCTGATTCGCCCATTTGCGGATGGACCTGGTCAAAGTTTGGCCATCACTAGTATATATATATATTTATTATGTATTTATATATTACGCAGCAGTTTACAGAGTATATATAGTCATTAGGGATGGTCGGAAAATTCACAATGCAAATTTAAAAAAAAAAAAATTGTCAAAATTTTGTCAAAAAAGTCAAAAAGCAACCAGAAATTTAGACTTAAATCTAAATTAAGACTTAAAAATATGTTATAATGTTGATGGCAAAAATCTAAAAATTTTTCGATTCGCAGGATTCGCAGGAGAACTTGAAAATTTGCAATCAAAACAAATTTCGAACAGGAAAATCAAAAGTTCATTCTAATCGAATTTACTACATTTTGACCATCTCTTATAGTAATATCCCTAAATGTCTCTCAGAGGAGCTCACAATTAAATGTCCCTACCATAGTCATGTATATGTAATTAACACAGTCATATGTCACAGTTTAGTTCATTTGGGGAAGCCAATTAATCTATCAGTATATGTTTGGAGTTTGGGATGAAACCGGAGTACCCAAAAAAAAAAACATGCAGACACAGGGAGAACATGCAAACTCCTTGCAGATAGTGCCCAGACTGATCTTTGAACCTAGAACACTAGCGCTGCATGGCCAGAGTGCTAGCCCACTGAGCAACTGTGCTGTCTAATGTGCAATAATATGCAATACACCTCAGCTGATAGGTGTGAACCTAACCCTTAACACAACTGTGTATTTGCACTGAATGTATGTCTACAATATCCAAGTCAAAATTCTGTATTAATTTAGTAAACAGTCCCAGGATATTCAAATACCCTCATAAACTCATAGACAACTGGCGGTTTCATCATAATTACATCACTCTATGAATAAGAGCACAAGGAGCTTGACAACCAATATCATATCTTTAACCTTCCTGGCAATAATACCAAGTGTGGCTCATTGTAGATTTTCATCACCAAAATCGATAACACAGAGGCACACTTGGGATTGCTCACCTGTTGCAGGTGAACTGGTGGTTTCGTCCAAAGATATCCGACTGATGTCTTTTGCCTGGATGCATCTCCCCGGTGTCAGTGTTTAGGCTGGGTATGTGGGGCCAGACAATGGCGTTCACCTGTATTGCCTAAACGGCATAGGCATTCCAAGTTCCCACATCATTGATAATGATAACATTGTAGTACTTTAATAATTGTTTAGGATATATATTGAACTAAGGTTTGCTATCAGAAAAAAACTGCACATAGTGTTTGATAAATGTTACTATAATGAATTTCCAACCACCTTTTGTTTTCAAATTACAGTGGACCCTTAAGTAAAGCCAAACTACAACCACAAATTTTATTTAAATTTACAACCAAAGATTTGACTTACCGCAAGAATGATGGCCAAGGCCAAAACATGTTTCAGCTTGCCTGGTGGCATTCATGTGACCTGATGTTACTAATAAGTATAGCAAGTCAAAAGAAACCCAATTGGAATCTACAGAAGGATACAAGGCCAGATTGCTGATATTCTAACTTCTAACTTGAATTGCAAATTTATGTTTCAGGTTCGGCTCATTGTAACTTTTTGGTGAAAACACTTTGGAAATTATTGGTGTTTCTGGTAAATAAACACATACAACACACAATAAATATATTTTACAACACTTTTTATTATCATATATACAATTAATATAATGTGTGTTTTACAATTGTTTTGCATTTGCAAAGCATAGACAATGTACATAGTGACAGAGAAGTCATCTCCTTCTGTTACTATCACAGTTGACCGTGTCCACCAATAGTGGTAGCACAACCTGTTGTCCTTGGCATTTTGAAGCTTCTCTTTACTTTTAAAGAAGGGAAATGGCCTTGCGGTATGCTACATGGGTTGTGCCAGTATGTCATTGTCCCACAAAATCAAATATTGCATTACAATCAACATAACATATATGCACAGATGCTTAAGCACATTTCTGCTTGGTGTCAGCTTTCCCATTACTTTCCGTGCATGTAGATAGTGGTAAGTCATGGTAACTTGACAATGTATGCACCTCAATTTTTCTAGAATTGGGACCCATTTTGTATAAAATTTGCAATGAAAGTTAACATTTTGAGAAGACAGTGCTAGCATTTCTTACCCCTTAGAGTTCATAGTATATTTAACACTTGCTATAAAGACAGGGAGTCCATACCTGATTGCTCAATAGAGCTCTCCATGCCAGGAGTTAGCATGTATGCACCCATAAGGATTAATTAAACAAAATTAGCTGTGGGTAGGTATGTACTAAATTGTATAGGACCTCCCCTATCAGACCCATAACCATATTCCAATAATGTACTATGTTCGAACAGGTCCAAAAACAATGTATTAATGTGGGATTCTGCTCTGCACATTAAGGGCTTTCCACTTGCCATAGTGCTCCCTTTAGGGGGTGAGATCGCATATGGCCAGGGGGTTTATACACTCTCTATATTATTTTAAATTGAGTCTCACTCCAAGTTCCAGAAACAACAGAATTTCTCACAATTAGGTATCCTTTTATTGTTTTAGTTACTATGTCCCCAGATCAGGTTCCCATTTGCTGATATTAGTTTGGCAACTGTGAAGTGAGGTGCATTTTTTTATGAAGTCATACATTATGGAAATAATACTCTCCTGCATTTCGATCAAATAATCCAGATTTTTCTTAGTGAACATAGTTGCAAAGCTGTTTACCAAGTTTTCCCATAAATTTCTAATCTACATACAGTATATGGGATGAACCTGATCTATGGGTAGGTTGTATTTATCTCTGAGCTAAAAGATAGACAATAACTTGCCCACCTCATCCATCAATAGATCTTTAAAGTATATTAGTCCTGTTCTGCTTTCATTTATGATACATGTTATAGGTTGTACCCACAGGAAACAGAAGGTGTCCTTCAATAGGTAGGTGTTTGGAAAAATGTGTGGGGAAGTTTACAGAATTAATTACAGTGTCCCTTATCAATTCATTATTTCTTATGGGAAAAAGTCTTGACTTACAACCAACCTATGGGAACCATTTAAGTTCAAGGTGGGTGGGTTTACACGAGTACATTTTTTCTTCAATCAATTAATTATTTTTTGTTTGATGTCATTGTTGAACATCATTCATTTATGGAATGTAATATTAGATTTTTTGTTCGTTCATTGCCGATATTAAGAAAAATACATTAGAAATTACAACAGATACAAATTTACCAACTTGTTCAATGACCTTTCCAAAACAAAAGAATCTAAACATGTAAACCCACCTTAAGTCAAGGGTTCACTGTTAAATCATTAGTATTGACAGTTCAACATCCATTGTGTTTAACATTCCGGTCATGTGGAATATAAAGCTACATACTTAAAAAAAGTTTTAAACTTTATTTATCTCTGGTACCATAAACCCAGCAAGTCATTCTTAGAAGGAATGGAGCCATTACAATGTAAATAGTATATCTTTAGTATACAGGGTTAGTAAATGAAAAAAAATTCTTTACACTATATAACTCCATCTTATAGCAGAGTTGGCCTTGAATGTAACTAGTCAGACCTTTACTGTCAGTTGGTTTAACAATCCTAGAAGGAAATGCTTTGCTTGACTGTGGACTAGGGTTTTCTTTCACAACAATAGCATCTAACAGAGGCGTCAGACTTCTTTTCATTTCTGAGAGTTCGAAACTTTCACCTTCACTTGAAGCAATACATAACTGCATTAAAAAGAACAGTTTGAAAGACTCGACTTTTAGTAAATTTAAATGGCTTCAGTGAGTCACAGCAACATATTAACAGTTTTAACCTTCTGACTTTGGGATGTAAAGGTAGCATCAGAAGTAATATGGCGAAGGGAAAATAGGTTGGTCATTGATGTCAAACTTATTTTTGTGAGGTTTAAGGACATATTTTATGAAATAGACTTTCTGAGAGTGTTTGTGGAAATCAAATAACATGGCCTAAATAACATGACCTTGCTGTGATGAGCATATGGAATCTGGTTGGAATAAATTTCTCCTGTTTGAATCGTGGGGGTAAAAGTCCATGTATCTCAATTATTGTTACTATTTCAGGAGCAGAACAAGAAAAATAAGTTATTTCACAATCCTTGCCTGCCTTTCACAAAAGTAACATGAGATAACATTTTATCAGCCCACATATAGCTTTACAAAGTGAAATTGGAGGGGGGGGGGGGGGGGAGTCTGGTGGTTCACATTAACCACACCACCCTGCACCAAACAAAGGCATTAATAAACACAAAATTGAAAACAAAACTTTACAGCAGCCAGCATATCATCAGAAAGGGTTTCTTACAGTTCAGGACCACCTTCCTTGGGCTTTTTCCCACAGCAACAGGTTGCCTTTTCACAGACAGAAGCAGTCCATTCTTCTTTTATTCAGGCATCTTACAGTAAGACAACTTCTATCCTCCTGATCTTCTTTATGTGCGTGCACATGGAGCCAGACACACACCACAGGTACTGGTTGGATGGAAGAAGAGGCCCTCCCATTCTTCCTACTAATTTCACAATCTAGGTCATAGGTGCCAAACTCAAATTTGGCCCAGAAAGCAGATATATTTGACCCATGGAAGATCTGTTACATCTGCCTCACCGGACCTCCCCGCCCCTCCATCCGCCAACTTTGGAAGTAGAGAACTACTGTCTGCTAAGTCCTGTCTGCTCAATGGTGCATTCCAATGATGTCACAGTGAGCGCACTGCCTGGAGTATTCTGGCATCCATAGTTCTCTACTACCATAGTTGGAGGACAGCGGCATGGTAAGTGCAGCTGGTAGCGAGGCTGCAGGAAAGACAGAGCTGAGGAGAGGGTTAACAGGATGGGTCTGGGGGAAGGCAAAGTACACAAACTGTTTACACAGGGATGGGGGCACACATAAACTACACACACTGTATGCCCTGTACAGTGTATATGCAGTCCATGTGTGCCCCCACCCCTGTGTGTACAGTGTGTGTGTAGTTCTGAGGTGTCAAACATTGACCCTTGGGCCAAAAATGTCCTGCAGTGTAATTATAATAACACAATTATAATAACACATGAAAAGCACAATGAAACTCATTTATTTATTCTGGTCATATTATTCTTCCAATGATTCTCAAACACTTTTACAGATATGTTTGGAGAGAAATATGATATAACAATAAGTGAGGTGTAACAATTTACCCGGCAGTAGTGATGGCCGAACTGTCTGCAAGGATGTTCGCCCATCTTCTCGCCGGCGAGCAGTGCGCTCCGTTCGCCAGCGAGAAGATGATCTCTATTCTTCCTCGGGCAGGATCACAACCTGTGTGATCGTGCCGGAGGAAGAATATTTTCACTAGAAGACCGGGCATTAAGCCGGTCTCCTAGTGAAAAAACCGGGTCGGAGCAGGAAGTGACGTCAGTGACGTCACATCCGGCTCCCGGAACCAGGAACTATGCGTTCCAGTATGCGTTCCAGGGACCGGATGTGTCGTCTTAAGAAGTCCGACCCGCCCGTTCGCGGACAGTCCTGGCCGATGTTCGGACATCACTACCCGGCAGACAGTTTGTGGCCAATATTGGGTATTCGTAGTTTAAAAAGACGGACTTTGCAGATGTTCGTTCGCCTCCCATAGATTAACGTGAAGGCAAAGGTTGACCCCTTCCCTCTCAGAATAGCAAATTGGCTATTTTCCCCACCTGCCCCCCCTCCCCCTATAGAAAAACAAACCCTGCAGCCATATTTACAAATTACACAATTGCTACAAGTACATTTCCACTTTACCTATTGCCCTATTTTTATATGTTTATGTGCATGACAGTTTTTTTCAAATACTTATGTGCAGCAGTGCAATAAAAAACATTCTTTTTAAATCATACAATGAGATTTCCTTAAAGGTTTTTTTTAATGCTGTCTCTCACAATGGGAAATCTCTCCATGAGTTCTAAGTAGGAGAAAGTGTTTAAATACTTATTTCCCTCACTGAATATGAAATATACAAACATCCCAGAAAATTACATGAAATTATCATACAATTACTTGTAGTTAATATGTCCAATCCCAGGATTTGACTTGCTTTATGAGGAGGATACATTATGGCATAGTTGGCCTCTCCCCATTGCCTCTGCACCCTTGACCTTTAGAGGAGTCATTTGTTTCTTCTACACCCATATAGTTTTCAATCATGACAAGTTGTCACTGCTTTTACAAATACATAAAAAAATACAAACTTATCCCCAACTATTAAAATGTCCCCATTAACCCTCAGATATTTCACTGTACTTTGTATTTACATGCTAATGTCGAATTTATGCCTTTCATTGATCATCTGTAGAGATGACAGTAAAAATATAGACCTAATCAAAGCAAACCATTATAGTTAATTTGATGCTCATAAATCTTTCAGAATTTCTGGATATATGACCTAACAAAACTGTTTACACCTCTATTTCTTTCCCTATTACCAGTAAGCATATTTTTTTTTACTTCTTTTAGCTGTAACCCTTTATGTCTGTTGTTTAATTGGAGATCGATATTGTTGTAACACTATAAAATGAACATTGATTTATTCCACAGTAACCAGCAACCTAAGCTGCATGGTGTTATTATCATCTTCTTAGCCACAATCTCCGTCTCTAAGACTTACACGGCAGTATATGCAACATTCACACTTTGCTCAAATTTAATTATAGACTTCTGCAAATGTTAGCAGGAGATTGCAAGGGTCTCTTGTATGCAGCGTATTTTTGATTCGAAAAGAAGAAGTCTTCAGACGGTAAAGTATTAAAAATTAAAACAGCACGGCTGACAAACTGCCCTGATGTCAGGAATACCCTGATCTAAACTGTATTTCAACATCTGTACTGCTGCATTGTGTTCTGTTGACTGACACTATAAGCAGAATAACTAACATGGGTAGTAATACAGAAAGAGAAAAAAATACATGGATAATGATTGTGACAGAGTTAACAAAGCTCTCACGATTTCAATAATCTTTAATGAATATATGCATTAAAACCATGGTTGATACCTTAACTGTCTTTATATTTAAAACATATACATTAATATTAAGATAACAGATAGCTTTTCTAGTGCTCCTATAAAGCGGACCTTAACTGTCAAAGCATATAATATTCAAAAAGGCAAGCATAGTAAACAAAAAGGGATATTGACCAATGGTTCATGTAGTATACCTGCTATAGATTTTCTCCTAAATATTGATTTACCAATCCTTGTTTCATGATAAGCCTCTGTTTATTTCTTGAGCTGATCCTTTATTAATCAAGATCTGGTACCAAATTAAATAAAAGCAGGAGGGTTAAAAAACGCACACACTTAAAAATAGATGCAGAAAAACACAGCACAGCACTACAATTTATAAAGAGAAGTGGGTAAATAGTGATGGCCAACTCTGTCCGTGAACAGGTGGATCGGACTTTTAAAATAGTCTGCCGACCGCCTGTTTGCGGGCAGATTCAAATTCGCCGCCTATTCGTGGGGAATTTGAATCGGGAAAACTGGAATGTCAGTGGTGTCACATCAGGTACCTGCAATGCATAGTTCCTGGTTTTGATTGTGGATGTAACGTTACTGACGGCACTTTTTTTCACTGGAAGACCAGGATCTTAATTCTCCTGATCCTGCCGATGGAAGAATAGTAAGCTCCTTCTTGTCGGCGAATGGAGCGGGTGCAACACCCGTATAGCTTGCCGGCTAGAAGGATTGCAAACATCCATGTCCACTTGCTGGCAGTACGCCCATCACTATTGGTAAGCCAACCCAGCAGGGTGGCGAGCCCCAGGGACTTTTACTGCAATTTAAAAAAGAGGGTTTAGATCAGTGAGGTCCTTTAAAAATATTTAATTGATTCTGTAAAAAGTATATACACAATAAAAATCTTAAACCAATGATTAAAATACAGGTCATAAAATTGTACAAAAGCAAGACGAGTAACAATCACATTAAAAGCTCAGCTATAATGGCCTGTAATATAGTCATAATAGTCAACGACCATAATTCATCTCTCAATGCGTTTCGCCCATGAATAATGCCTTCCTTAAGGAGAGTAAGTGGTTTGTGTAAACATTTTCCCTGATTAAGAAATTCCCATGTGAAGAGGATGGTGAGCAACAGAAAAGGATCATTCTCATGTCAATGATTGTCAGATGTTGGTCTAATAGGCAAAAGGTATCCCTACTAGCTTAGAGGCAGGTTCGAGAGATCTGGCAGATAGCGGGTAACAGCAACCAGTCAAATCGTCCAAAATCTAATTGTTAAAACAGAAGTGTCCTACTCCATTACTGTGCCATCAGTGTCTTTAATATATGTTTCATTTAGTCTCATTTGGCGTGCAATAATTTGCTTAGTAAAGACACCAGTAAATGTAACAATAACAATACCAATAACAATAACAGTATAAACCCTTTGGTCAGAATCCAAAGGGTGTATCTAGAAGGGGGAGGCAGAATAATAGTCCAAATAGGGTTCAGGGTAGGTGGCAGACAGAGAATGGTCAGTATCAATGCACAGGTCAGATATCCAAATAACTGTACATCACATGATCAATACGCTATCATAGGCAGGCAGCTATGCATCAACCAGGCTTATATAGGGAAGAAAGTTAGCTTGCTAATGAGTGTAGTGGATCACCTGGGAAGGCACTCTAGATCTCCCTATGTTAGTGTGGGAAGGTGGTCTGAAAATTGTATGTAATGTACTATGGTTATTAAGGGGTTAACCATGTTTTACTGGAGCTGCTAGTAAATGTGTTTGTGCTGTTGTTGGATAGAACATAAGGTGGGTGGTGATTAAGGTGGGTGGTGACTATGTGAAGATTCTGGAACATGTTTTGATCTGACCTGTGAGCCATTTGGAAGGAGACTAGAAGCTTATTTAAGAGATTTTGGGAGTAGCTGGGTCTTCGTAGCAACAGGAGAGAACAGTGATAGAGCTGTGATGGATCTAGTGGGAAGTAGGCCTCAGGCCTGCAGATCCGGCGACCAGAAGAGTGCTGAATTCTAACTGAAACTGCACCCTTGTTCCCCCAGCTGGGGGCAAGGGCATCCCTAGCCAGAAGTGACACCTGAGGTGGAGAAGGCTAGGGTAGAGACTGATACCGGAAGAGGCTGCTCCCATATGTCTCCCAAGAAGAGGGATGGAATGTCATTTGGCACTGTGATGGATGTACAATAAAGGGCACCGTATTCACACCAAGCTGAGGTGTCTTAAACCTTTATTGAGGGATGTGCGCAAGGACCTGCTAACTAAAGGAAACCTGCCCCGCTTCCGCCGCTGCATTTTTTAGAGATGTTTAAACTTTTTCTTGATAAATGAATGAGCAGACTAGTGAGTTGAATTGCCGTATTTTGCGGACTATGAGACACACTTTTTTTTACCATTAAAATCAATGGGAAAATGTCCCTGGTCCGAATATGTAAAATTAAAAATATATATATCCCGATTATCCTCTGCATCCCTGGATGCTGGAGTTTGTTCCTTTCCCTCCAGCCAAACCAAAAATCTACTGCCAAGACAGATTAGCTACATTAGCAGTACCCATTCTCTGAACACACTGATCAACTTATAGAGAGGCATTTTAGAATTAGATAGCATGAGTTGTGTATTAACAGTCTGCATTGCAATAAATACATTTTGTGACACAGACTCATACTGTATCTCCTCCCATATGTAAATAGCTGCTCATGGGTAAGTTCCAGATTTTAAAATGTGTCTCTTTATAAGTTGATCAGCGTGTTTAGAGAATGGGTACTGCTAGTGTATAGAAAACTGCTAAAGTTTCAGCCCTGACACTCTCCTGGAGCTAAGTAAGACCTCCCCCCAGCACTGGACTTTAGACTTGGCTGGAGTAAATACTGCATGGTCCAGACCTGCCTACTTTGCAGGAACATTTATATGTTTACTTGATATGTGAATGGCTGTGTCTGATTTTATTAAATTTTTTTGTTTCTTTTTCCTAAATTTCCAAAACTATAGGGTTTTGTGGTCTGATGCATCTGATGGTGTGAAAGATATGGTAATTACAAAGTTACTGAACATGATGTTATCATCATCATTTCTGGAAATGTAGAGGAGGGTTGTAGGAAAAATACAAAAATTAAGTATTGCTTGGCCACATGTAGTTTTTGTACAAATTAAGTCTAGTCAAAATGTTTTGACTTTTGCTTGTAGAAATATTCCTCAGTTTAGGTATACTCTAAGATTGAAACCTAATCTGTCTGTTAAACTGAGGCTTATAAAATATATACATTGCAATTCATCCCCATTGCAATTTATCCAATCAACAGTTGAAGAAATACATTTACTATTGTCAAACTCAGCTAGGCAGATGCCCCAAAAGTGCCTGGGAGACATCGAATGTTGCATCTTCCCGGCTTCATTGCTTAACAGGAATGCCTCCTTATGTCCTTACCCCCTTAACGTTTGAGATGAGCTCAGCTTCTCCAGCGTTTGTTAACAAGCTCTGGGATCATCAAAACGTACCTGTGCTCCAGAAAGCTGCAGCGATTCTGCATCGATCGGCACCCTTCATTAAACTTAGACCTTCATGTTAATGGAGGGTTGTCTATTTCCCAGTTTCATGTGGACAGGGGAGGGCGCGAAAATCAAAGAAAGTACTGTGTATTCTGTTTCAGTCGCCCATACCGTGCTGTTGAAAACGGCGCAGTACGGCTGACCACTAGTGTTGAGCTTGAATATTCGAATTGCGAATATATTCGTCGAATACGGCTATTCGAGAATTCACAAATTTCACAAATATGATGGTGGATATTCGCAATGTTAAATATTTGCGATATAATGCATTGGGAAGCTTATGGCCATGCATTGCGATTTTATATTCACAATGCGAAAATAAATACCATTATTGATGGCCTAACATCAGCTGTGACCGCCTGTGACTTGACGTCACTTCCACTATAAGGAACGCACAGTTCCTTGTTTCTTAACCCGTGCCTGATATAGTACTAGAGATCTGGGGTCTCTACCCGGTCTCTAGTGAAAATAATTCTTCCTCCGGCCAAACATTTCCGTGCCTGGTCTGGCCGGAGGAAGAATTATAGACATTCAATGTTCGCGCAGAAATGTCCGCAGGTTCGGTCATAACTAGTGACCATTAATTTTGAAGGTTATCGCAATGCGATTATAATTATTATTATTATTTATTTATATAGTGCCAACATATTACGCAGCGCTGTACAATACATTAGAGTGGAGATACAACACACAATAACACACAAGTACAGGTATGACATACAGTAGAAGGAGTAGAGGACCCTGTCCGGACGGGCTTACAATCTAAAAGGTGGGGGAACAAGGTATACAATAGGTGGGGGGGATGGGACTGGCATGGTGGTGATGTTAGGGGTGAGAAGATGGATAGGCCAGACTGAAGAGGTGGATAATTGTAAATTTCTGCAATTCATGGCCATACATTTTGAGTATTGCCTAGATACTCTAAAACAGACAATCTAAAATAGATAATATTGCATCAAGCCCATCCAATTCGTTTTTTTAACTTAAACCTGGTAAACAAACCCCCCATATTAGTTTTGTGGTGGGTTATTTATTTATTGACCATAACTAATATTATAGTACGTAATACCACCATCAATAATATTTCATCTAAAAAGAAATCCAGGAAATCAGCAGGCATGCCTTTTACTGAGAAATTAAATGCAAATTAAAATCATTACTATTGATGTTACATAAAAGTTGTTAAATTATTTTTATTCTACTTTCAAATAATGAAAATATAATAGATAAATATAATAGATAAATTCTTTTTTATCAGAACATCTGATTAGTACAGGGATTATGACAGGCTCACAGCTATTTGTGAACATCTTGGCATAAGTGGAATGCATGAATTCTATCCCCATGGTTGTGCAGTCTTAGAGGAAGGCTTTGTCAAATATCAGTAAGATTATTAATGCTAAAATACAAAACGTAGAGAGGGTACAAGCTGTGTAAATTCAATATTTAAATAAAAATGATCCTTAAAACTATGGAGTGTAATTTAAGAAATAGATTTTTCTTGTCCAGCTTTACATTTTTCACGCACTCACCTAAGCTGTTTGTTAAAATAGGCAAGTTATTGCTTGACATTAACAAAGTTCAGTTATTATGAGTACTGTCAGTTATTATTATTAACTTTATTTATAAAGCACCAACATATTATGCAACACTGTACATTAAATAAGGATTGAAAGGCTGCACATGCAAAATTCCAAATGCTTTATTGTTCCAAAATTCCATTTGTACATACACAGCTTACAAGATACAATGTCCCTTTGGGGGTCCGCACCTCTAAGGTGTTTCACTCAATTTATGTGGAGCATATTCGTAGAGATTGATCCAACTAAACACTAAAGTTAGCCATACACAGTCGGATTCCATGGCCGATCGATCACCTATCCGATCGATTCCGGCGATCTCAGCGGGAATCGGAGGTCCGATCGATCGGCCAATTAAGTGTGTCCGATCGCTACATACCACCTTGTCCCACGGATTCCTGGACGATTCCGTGTCCGATCGCTTACTTTCCAAATGGCAACTCCCCCTGATGTGTGCTGAATCGGATCAGAAAGACCAACATGTTGGTTCTCTGTACGATCCGATTCTGGGCCCCCGAACGATCGGACTTGATCGGACGGACAAGGTGGGCTTCACGCGATTCCGGGACGATCGTTTCACGTGCACGCGCCCGGAATCGATCGTCCCGGAATCCGGTGGGAAACGGACCCGTGTATGGGGGCCTTAAGAAAGTAAGAGACCTCCCTGCTTGTATCCATGCAGCACATTACCAGGAACTGATAACCAGAAGTGATGTCATCCTGGTATCCACTAATGATGAGCGGCATAGGCAATATTCGAATTCAAGATATTTCAATATTCGCAATTCGGATGTATGGCCATGTATTGCTAATCACATTATGATTATCTTCAAAATGAATGCCACATTGCGAATATAAATTGGCAATCTATGGCCATAAGCTTCCCAATGCACAATATCTTGAATATTTGAAATTGTGAATATCCGTCGCCATATTTGCTTAATTTGTGAATTCTCGAATAGCCGATATTCGGCAAATATATTCACAATTCGAATATTCAAGCTCAACACTAGTATCCACCCGGCTGGTAAACACACATGGCCTTGTAGGAGATCACTACACATTGCTAAGCCTGCATTATTGTGAGTATTTTATCATCTCTAACTAGGTTGCGTGCCTCATGTCCTTGTTCCTAATCTCTTGAAAACTGACTGAGGAATGTGGAATGTTGGACTTCCCTGTTTAAAGGAGGTTTGCAGGCAGCCAGTAATGAATAATCAAGTGTCATGAAATATGAATTTCAAGCTTAAGCTTTTTGGTCACATTGACCACAATCTCCACTCCAGAAATAGAAATCTACAAAAATTTAAAAAATATATTCTCTGTTTTGGTTCATGTCCAAGATAGATATAGAGATATCATAATTAATAAATAAATGATAAACACCATCGAAGTCTTATGCAAAATAAAGGGGAACATTTACTTTGACAATCAGTCATATGTATTCTGACATTTTCTCCTTTTGACAATCAGTGTTTTATTAACACATGTTGTAGGCTTTTTTTAAAGGATAAGATCATTGTGAAAACATTTTGGAAAGTTTTCCCATAGTTGTTTTTGCTATCACTAAACTATTCTAATCCCTTCTCCCCAAATGAAGGTCCTTCCTAATACATTTTATACCCCATCCATTTACATTGCTAGTTTAGGTTCACATTAGGGCATTAATGACATAAGATTTTCCAGCCCAATCATTAACCTCCCTAGCGCACTGCTGAGTTATAGTGATGGCGCGAACCCGGAATTTGATGTTCGCGAATGGCGGACACGAACTTTCGCAACCGGCGAACCGCCATAGACTTCAATGGGCAGGCGAACTTTAAAAAACAAAGGGACCCTTTCTGGCCACAATAGTGTTGGGAAAGTTATTTCAAGGGGTCTAACAACTGGACAATGACATGACAGAGGGGAATCCATGGCAAAACTCCCAAGAATTTTTTTTTTCACGCAATAAATCCGCACGAAGGATTTCTACAATGATGGTCAATGGGATTTGAACATAAGAGGGGAGCTGGAGAGCGCTAAACAACATGGTTAGTAAATGCCTGTGTGAATTCCACCTGAAACAACCTGAGAAGATCTGCTTTCCACATTGCCTACAGCTTAAAAGGTGAATTTTAAATTTATGGAGGGCACTGGTGGAGATGGACAG
>CM070033.1:129989328-130011693 GCA_036250615.1 Ptychadena robeensis
AATAAAATTATTCCTCAAAAATACCACTTGCCTAATAATTCTGCACTCCCTGTATGGTCATCTGTCCATAATCATCTGTCAGTGCTTTCATCTCTGCTGTTCCTTCGGGTTCCATATTTTTGGCTTTGGGGTTGGAGCGGTGGGGGGTTGACTTGCAGTTAGTGTTGGTCTTAGCCCTCAAATACCCAACCTTATTGGGGCGTCAATATGCTTCAATTACCCTGACCAACTCGTTTTAAAAGTATGTCAAATGGGCAGAAGCCAAGAGGGTTAAACATTGTGCACTGCACATACCAATAACCTTAAGGTGCCAGGGTTCCTCTACCAGTTAATTCTTTAATTTCTTAATGGGAACACCCATTCTATGTGATCAGGAGAGCAGGAGCCATTCAGGAGCAGGAGCCACTCCTATTTTTCAGTGAGAATATGAACTGCCCAAGACAAATGGGAATCGAGAACTTATTGCTTTGGAAAAAGCTCTCTGTTCTTAAAGATATATATATATATATATATATATATATATATATATATATATATATATATATGAACCCCCAGAATAAGGCATTTACTGTTCATTGGTGTAAAAAAAAGTTTGTGTCATGTAATTTATCCATAAAGTTCTCAGAGAAGAAGAGATCAAAAGAGGATGAGCATTTAAATCAAAGATATTTAGAAGCTGTTTATGATCATTATGATCCCAGTTGGAAGAAAAAATGGTGTGAAATGTTTTGACTATATTGCAGTCTCAAGCAATGTGGCTTGATTCCCATTTTAGATGTATTGATCCACTTATCATTATAAATGAATCATCTATTCTCTGTTATATTGATCTGTTAGGATTGCTGCAATCTGCCTTGCTTAGGCTAGCTAAAACCCTTTAATAACATTAATAAAAATCCAAGATTAAATAGCTGTCTCTACGAGGAAAGTCTAATAATTTCTGTTACTTGTAATGATTGCAGGGTGGCGCCATTTTTCTTGCGTTAATCCCAGCCATAAAAAAAAATAAAGAAGCCTACTTCAAAACAAATGTTAATAACTTTAAAGTGAGTTAGGTTAATGCATTCACTTTATTGCAAATCCAATATACACTCCTTTAAGTGGTGTAGAAAGAAAAATAAGCTTCACAACCAGAGGCTGAGCTGTATATATCAATAACTGGCATTTACAATACATTTGGACCAAAAAGACTGTGAAAGGTCAGTGAACTTGAATTTACTTACAATTTCCCTTTGAAAGGAGCCATAGGTTATAGGGAAATAGTTATATCAAGATAACTACAATACTTTGCCAGAGCCAACACGCTGATACTGTAGAGGATGTACACTATGAGAAGAATTTCATTAATGTTCCATTAAAATAAGTAGGCGATAAAAATAACAAAAATTAAAGGTACTAATCTTCCATACAGAGTGTTAGGACAACATCCCCAAAAAAAATTCAAAAGAAAATTATGGAGGAAAGAATTCCTCACCTTTAGTTTCTCCCCCACATACCTACATTAGGGGACTTTAAAGGTCTGTAGTATATACTGTATTTTCTGGTGTATAAGACTACTTTTGAACCCAGGAAAATCTTCTCAAAAGTCGGGGTTCGTCTTATACGCCGAGTGCAGAAACGTCTGAGCCAGAGGAGTCTGCCTGTCAGACATCGGAAGCGCCCCCCCCTCCCTTTCTTCCTCCTCGATGTGTAAGACGAAGCCGACGTCCTCATTAAAGGCTGTGGCTCCAGTGGCTGAAACTGGTATTGCAGCTCTAACACATTAAAACACCTTCACTGTATCGTGTGACAGGACATCAGTTACATTTTTGATTGCCAAAATTCTTTGAATTGAATGTATACAATTTATGTTACTTGGATAACCACAGGTAAACATTAATTTGAAAGGTTGCAGTTAGGGGTGTGAAATTAGAATGTAAATTAAAAAAAAAATAGGACTTTTAAGGTTGTTGGAGTATACATATGTAAGACCCTGGGTCCACTGCCGTTTCCCTGAGCTGGCCAAAAAAATGACACACGCCGGCACATTTGCCGGTGGATTTCCCCTTGACTTGTAGGCAGTTTTCCCATGTCATAAGAATTAAAATAACCATATTGAAAACAAATCTGAGGTTTTTTTCAGTTTTATTTTGTGTGCGTTGGAAGGGGTAGTCTTATACGGCGAGTATACCCCAAAATCTATATTTTAACTGGAAAAGTTGGGGGTCGTCTTATACACCCAGTCGTCTTATACGCCGGAAAATACGGTATATTTCAATATTTTATTGTAACCAATTAAAATACAGTTAAAACGGTATTTTTTCTCTTAGTACATTACCCTCATGACATTGCATTACAACATATAGTCCACTGTACATATACAGATATCCAAGTATTTCCTTCACAGGGAGGACACAGATCCATATCGGATTGAAAAAGATTCCTGATATGTCCATTGGATTAAATACTATGTAAAAACAAAAGAGAATTAGCAGACCCCTTGACTTACAGCTGATTAATTAATTAACATTAATTATAACCCGTTATGAGACACCAAAATCTACAGAACCATGCATTCCTTGTGGGACTTCTATTTTGATTGTTTTATTCTTCACCCCTCAGTAGTAAATTTCAGACACATATACACTGGCACTTGATGCTAATTTAACTTGCAACCTTTACATTCAAAAGCACCTCCTGAGGAAGCCAAGCACTGTGAAACATGTTGGGGTTTTGGCTTGAACATCTTTAATTAAAATTATGTGATATATATATATTTCTTACTTGGATATCTGTATAATGATCTGTATATGTACAGTGGACTCCATGTTGTAACGCAATGTCATGAGGGAAATGTACTGAAAGAAAAATACCTTTTTAACTGTGTTTTAATTGTTAACAATAAAATATTTGAATATATACTACTGGCCTTTAAGGGTCCCTTTTCCTCCAATGTAGGTACGTAGGGGAGAAACTAAAGGTGAGAAATTATTTGCTCCCCAATTTTTTGAAACAATAAGTGGGTGATGCACGTGGGTATTGTTAGTAAATGACATACATAAATAGCACCTGAAATATGTGCACAACTTTTTGTAATGTCCTGGGCCTATATAATGTAATGTATCACTCTCTTTGCCTTATAAAAAGAGTCAGGCTTTTGTAGCTAGCTAATCTTTTTACAGAAATAGCCACTTAAAGATTAATATATTATTAATCCTAATATTGTTAATATGAAATATATTTGTGGAGAAATCAAATGACAGAGTCCACCCCCTTCCCCCCCGCCACCTGTCATAAAATATGTTCCCAACCTATTACATTGTGAGCCTGATCGGGCAGAGTCCTCAACTCCTCTTGTATCATAACCTGTACCTGTTTGTTATCTTGTGCTGCATCTCAACTGTGCTGTGTAATATGTTGACGCTTTATAAATTAATGATAATAATAATATTATTTAGCTGCCAAGCTCCTGGGGGTTAATCAACTGCAATATTTCTAGTGACCACAGAGGGTGCCATATAATGGTTTTCTATGGAGAAAATGTGTCTGTATACTTATATTACACAGGTTGATGACATTTTTTTCTCCCGGCTGTCACTGCTCTCAGAGATGTGGCATGTTCTGTGCCATGGTTCAAAGAAAAAGGGAGGGGCTGAGAAGGACTTTCAGCACAGATAGTTCTTTTTTATTAAGCTACTTATATTCAATACAATTTAAAGTAACACAAAACACATTTCCAAATATAAATACATACTGTTTTGAAATCTATCATACAAAATAAGTATTTAAGAGATTTTATCATTCAAATAATACCTTTTCTTAATTTTGAATGTTTTTTACATAATTGTTTGTTTTATCTGTTATTAATTGTTGAATTATTATATTCAGGATGAGTAGACTATTGTAGGGACATATTTTGGGAAAGTTACCAGCCTACAACATAAAAAACAAAAAATCCATTAAGGTCTATGGTGCGCTTTTGGTATGGAAATTTAGACCTCACATAAGCGCTAGGGAGGTCAAAAATATTTTTTAAAAGTAATTAATTTAAAGGCTCTGAACAGAGCATTGTCATAAAAATGACTGGGGTTTGGTAAAGCTGTAGGAATCATTTAAAATAAGTTTGTGGGTTTTTTTTATGAATCAAAGTTAAAAAATTTACTTTTAAAGAATGCAAGAGTGGTTTATTATTTTTTTTTATTTGGATGATATCTCTTTGACATGATATCTCTGGCCAATAAGTTAATCTGTATTAATCAATAAAATATAAAAAAATAAATCTTCAAATTAAAAAATATAGGTAAACCAGCTCTTATATAAGATGAAGTAGGATAATCAGAAGCTGAGATGTATGGGGAAGTTTTCATGTAGCAGACTTCTACCTGAGCACAGATTCAGACAGCTCTGCATTGTTCTACTAGTCTCTTTAGTACACAGATTTCCCTGATGGGTTATAAATAAAGCATATGGAAGGGCTGTAGAATAAGAGCACACATCTTGTTTAAAAATGAAGTAGTGCTGATTAGCAGTCATATGGGATTTGAACAATGAAACAGAGCCTGCCAGATCCACTCACTATCCCATACTCCTCGGATATGTTGTCATTTTATATAACAACAATCTTTTTTATTCCGAAGTACGGGAAAAGTATAATACATCAAAGGGACTTGAGAAGCATTGTTAACCTGCATCACATATGGAGACCTTGGCAACTACCTTCACAGTTGCAGCAGAGTGGGAATACATGGTGTAAGATCAAAAGAAATCCAATACAATAAAAAGCCTAAAAATATTCCTACTAGTGAACGCATATAAAGGGGAACCTTCAAATACAAGCTGGTGTATACCAAATGAATAAACTCATTAACCTGAATATTTTCTGTTTGGATGTATGTGAATCCAAAAATCTGTCAATCATTACTTTTACGAATAACATCTATGTACGGGCAATCGAAAATACTGTTTTTCAATGTCTTTTGACTTTGAAAGAGTTTTTTTCATATTCCAGTTTTTCTAAATATTATTATCATGGAAAACCATGAAAATGCTCCATCTGGTTTTCTCTCAATTATATTGTAACATTTATTAAAAGAAACAATACCTGCCAAAAGTTCTGCATTTTCACTGACTTGTAGTGGGCAGATGTATAAAGTTTACAAAAGAGTTGCAGAAAGCCTTTTTTGTTTTAAGAAAGCTTTGAAAGGAAAAAAAAAACATTGATGGACAAGTTCCAAAAAGCAATTAAAAGACAGAAGAAAGAGTATCAATTTATTCAGAATATTCTGTGTCTTGCAGTTAGCGTTGTTCAGAAAATGTACTGGTTTCTATGGGTAGCTCCACCTTGCACATCTTGACCATTCCAACCTGAACATGGTATTTTCACCAAGATTGCTGCAGATGTAGAGAAGAGTAGGGCAAACATTGCAAATAAAATTTAAAAATACGTATATTGCTCCATATTGAACCTATTTCACTTCAAACAGTAAGCTTCACACATTCTGAATTAGAAGCTGAAGTAAGCCTGATGGACAAAAAGTATCACCAAGATATTTCTTTCCCTGTCTTTCTGTCTCTGGCGCTCTCCTTGTGGGCTTAACATTACATATTGGTGTTGATGCAGCTTCTGGTTTTAGTAAAGTTGTGTACAGGATCCTACTGGCTCCCTCCAACACCTATGACTTCTGATAAAGGAGCCCACAATTGTGTAAAGGCACAGGTTGATTTTTCACTCGATTTTTGCCCGCTCAATCTCCATGCACGTTCATGGCGATAAATAGAGTTCTGTCCACCCTGAGCGATGGACCAAACAAAATCGGAATCGACTAAAAATCGAATTGGACATTGATCTGACATGTCAGGTTTTTTTGGTCCATCATTTGGCAATTGAAGTAGGTTGGTGGACCCATAGCTCCCTATGCAGCAGCCTTTCCAATTGATGGATTTTGTGGAAATGCCCATATTGGCAATCGGCTCATGTCCAAATTGACCACAAATCGGATGTTCCAATCAATCGCAGATTCCACGAGTGATCAGATCGGGAATCGATCGATGACAAATCGAGGCATCTATGGGC
This sequence comes from Ptychadena robeensis, assembly GCA_036250615.1. Taxonomy (NCBI): domain Eukaryota; kingdom Metazoa; phylum Chordata; class Amphibia; order Anura; family Ptychadenidae; genus Ptychadena; species Ptychadena robeensis. Next base: position 129,995,381 of record CM070033.1, read on the forward strand.
AAGTGCTGAGTGTGAATATTCGAATCACACATTTTGAATATCGGCACTTTGACAAAGTCTTGAATATAATGCTATATATGATCTCGAAGTGCTGATTTCTGCAATGAAATACTTCTATGCAGCTGCTATTTCACATTCTGCCACTTGATGTCACTGTGGCAACACATTGCGTTCACAATATTCACATGTACAAATGCTTATTTAGTAGTAATGACAGGAGATCTTAAATGTTTTAATTTACTGAGAATATTTGTAGAATAATTTGCAAAATGTTGCGAGTTTGAACGTTGCTCATCTCTAATTATGAATAAAATCGCAGAAGATGTGATAAGGGTTGTGGAAACATTGTAACACGTGTATTGTTCTACCATATGGAATTGTACATAAATTATCTTCAAAGTCCACCCTATTTTACAGTATACAGTAAAGATCTCCATACATGCTGCAATCCATGGCCAATTTTGTGGCCTATTGCAGGTGTCATCAAGTTTTTCCTTCCCAGTCTCACTGTTTTGGCCATCTCCCTAGCATCACACTTTGGTGTTACCACATCTTTGGTTTTAGTAAAGTTATGTATTGGCGCACTCCCAAAATCTATGACCTTCTTGAGTAGAGATAAGTTCTAAATTTTGTAATTGTTGTTGTAATTTCAACAAGCTGATTCTGTAAGCTAATTGCAAAGCCCCAAGACATGCTGTCATAAAACATTGCTGGAGATGTAGAAAAGAATTGTGGGAACATTGAATATATGTTGGTCTAACACATGTTTTTACATAAATAAAGATTAAAGTCTAGTTGAAATTTTTTTTGTTGAAATTTGGACATAGCTGTCAATTTTGGCAGCCGGGAACCCGGGACGTGACCTCACTTCCAGTTTTAGACAGAATATTCCATGTTCCAGATACTGGAAGTGACGTCCTCTATTTAGTTCCTGCCTAAGGGCTTGTTTCCATTGATGCGATCCCGCGCGTTTCTGCATGTTTGTAAACGCACGGTAAACGCGTGGCTGCGAGCGGTGACAAACGCATCCATTGTAAACTTCAATATAGTTTTCATTGGTTGCGTTTGCACGCGATCGGGCGTGGATGCGTTTGTGAACGCTCGCTGCAGCGTTTAGAAACGCATCCGCGTCCCAACCGCATCCGCATACCATTCTAAAAAACGCTGACGAGGATGCGTTTTTGGCCGCGCGCTTAAAAACGCCCGCATCCACCAAAAATGCATCAATGGAAACAAGGCCTAACTTAGAAGGGAGAGGGCGTTACTCTTCCTAGAAATGTCCCACCCCGCGCATCATCTACAAGCGGGGTGGAAACTTAGGAGGGAGAGTAACGCCCCCTCTTTCCTACCTCTGGCCGTGTTGACAGGTATGAATTTGGACTGGACTTTGAACTTTATTATCTACATCTTCACCCATTTTGGCGATAATAAAATTTTTCAGGTTTTAAATAAACTCACAATTAGATACAATTTATCATTTAACATGTGCAAACAAAGATCCCCTTTTCATATTAGTTTTGTCTACTCTGGATTAGATATTCTTTGGAAACCAAATGCTGCATGTTGTCTCATTCACAAAGATAAGTGAAAATTGACCTTGAAAGTGAACATCCGTACGATCTAAGCTGTGCAAGATCAATGTTTCTTCAATCTTTAGCAATGAAAACGTTACATTGGGGATTGCCATAACACTTCACCTGAGCTGAAATAGGAAATTCACTTAAGTGTTTTCTGACCTTTTCTAAACCAAAGGTCTCACGTTCTGGTATGTTGCCTATTTCAGTTCCCAATGGATGCTTCTAATTTTTATCCTGTAAGGTGGTAAAACACATCCTGTTTAAAAGTGCTACAGTTTTCTTTGCAAGTGCTGCATGTCTCATTGCAAGTGATGTCAACATTGCTCAGCTCTTACTTTTAAGAAGTTCCAAACCCACAGTGATGCCTTGAAGAACCTTTCAGAAGTCCCTGTTATGCATTTTTTGGTTTGGGTTTTTTCTTTCATTAATGAGGCACAGTGCTACAAATGAATGACCTTTGCATTCTCATGCATGGTTGGCTTTTAATGGCTTTCCACCATGTTCTTCTTCATCAATTGAACATGATTGCTCTCTACTAGTGTTGATCGCAAATATTCAAATCGCAAATTTTTACTTCAAATATTGGCACTTTGAGAATACATGAAGATGTCAAATATAGTGCTATATCTTCTTAATTGTGAAGATTTTTACATCAGTAGTGTTGATCGCGTAAATATGCACATATTGCCACTTTTCATGGCGAAATTTTTTTTCCAATGAAGGTAATAATGACCGGAGATCACTAATTCTCTAATTATTTTATTTGTTGCGAATATTAGGAAACATTTGAGATGTTTTGCGAATACGAATATTGCCTATGCTGCTCATCAATACTCTCCACAACTAAGTTACATAAACAACCACATGCCTGGGCTAGTAATCTGGTAAGGTTTGCAGACACTAGTGATGGCCAAACTTTGGCCAGGTCCCTTTGCGAACAGGGGGATCGGACTTTTAAAATAGTCCGACGTCCGCCTGTTCGCAGGCAGATTCAAATTCCTTGCCTCTCAGAAGGGTCTTGAAATTATTGAAAGATGAAAGGAACACTATATTCTCATATTCTCGCTTATGTTCTCATTACCCAGAATTGATCAGTCCCAAGTACATATTGTAGTTACTGCTGGTATGCCACAGCTTTCTTAATTTTTTAATGATTTATTGCTTTTCTCATAAGTGAAACGTAGTTTTCTTATTGAAGTTACATGTCTTCCCAGCTCTACATTCTACAGCATGCCACCTTAATTTAGTGGTAGCACATCATTTTTTTTAAACAACTTATATATCGCTATATAAAGATGTCCACAATGATAGAAGAACTGTAGATTGCTAATGTGGACCTCATGTTAAAGAGGTTTTTTGCTCATATGGAACAAGCATGAAGATAAAGAAGGTCCAAATAAGAAACCTAGGCTCACAGTATTTCTCAACAGTACAGTATCATTACACGAGTATTGAACGATCCATTTGTAAGAATTGTCCATATGGTAGCTGTAACCAGACTTTATTTTGGGTAGCCTGTTCAGGTTCTCTTTCAGTTTTTTACTTCTATCTTATAGAACCAGAAAAAGCTTTCTTCATTTTCCATCCAATGGTAGTGCATGAAATTTGAGCCCTGTGGAAGCCCCTGTTAAAAAAAGGTAATATTGATAAAAATGGAGAGTGATCCATTTATGGAAAATCATCTTAATACAAATGACAATAAGAACCTAGTAGACTTCCCTGCTCAATTCAAAACAAAAAAAAAGTTTAGACTAAAGTTGAGCTTAATTGTTCATTATATTGGCCCTGATTAGAAATTCAGAGGAAAAAACCCAAACAAGCAGAACAAAAATTAATAGGACAGACAAAGAACCAATGTTGTCATTATAATAATTTTTCTGACTTGGAATTTGGTTAACTTATCTCACACTTTATTCTATCATCATCAAATAATTTGTTTTTGGGACTAAAGTACTAAAAAGATGAATTGGTATATCCTTTGAAACTATTTATTTATTGCTTATGCAAAAAATCTTAAGAAAACAGACTGGCAACGCAAGATGACCAGATACCAATTACGAAAAATTGTTAAGACTTAAATTTGTAACTTAGCTTAGAAAAATTGCATTTTGTTTACTTTATAATTGTGAACACCCCAGGGTCCTATTCCACACATTGCAGGCATGAGTGCCCAGGTGGATTGCATAACCAAGGTCATATAAGAAAGATAAAAGAACTCCTTAAGAAGGCTGGGAGGTTAAATTCAGAGGTGTCTGGAAGCTATATTAAGAAACATCATCATAAAAAAGAGATAAAATATATATTTCCTTATTTGTAATATTTAATATATAAATTTTTTGATTTAACTTGGGCGTAAATGTGGTAAAACATCATTCTAAAACTATTTTTGTTGTGTGCCTATTAGGTCTCTTCCTACATAAGCCAATGCTACTGAATTTGTTTGAGATAGGCCATTAATTTATAGGAAAGGTGGTTCTGCATTGTCAATCAGGATCCTCTCTCTCTGCATTGGCCTCTGCTTCTGATCTTGTCTATTGATATGAGTACCAAGATTACACTCTACTTCCATTTGTCCAAAGTTTCTCATGCCAGGAAAACATAAAGGTTGAATATCTATATGGTATCTTAGTTCTATTTTTTAACTTTAATCTTTAATGGCTCTCATGAAAACTATGCTCTAAGTCCCTACACCTTGATGACAGCCATTCTAAGTTTCATACTTCAGTCTACTTTGATTGTGTATCACTACGCTTCTGTTCTTGGCTTTGATCATATACCAACTTTCATGTCTGTTTGTCCTATGCAGCTATGTTTCCAAACATTAGTCCTCAAATTGACAAAAAAGGTTATATTTTCAGAACTTAGAGTGTAAAACAATATGAAACTTACCACAAGGTATTTAATAAATACAGTTACTTTAAACTTTAAAGATAATAAAGTTACTTTGGTAATTATCACAGATATCTAATACACCTCCAAAAAATACTGCTATTCCTTTAGTTGAATTACACTTATGTAAAGAGGAGAAACTATTGTGAGTACTGTTGACACTAAAACTGGCCATTAGTGATGGCCCGAACTGTTCGCCGGAGAACTATTCGCGGCGAACATCGCATGGCGTTCGCCCATGTTCGTGACATATGGCGAGTTCATTCGCCCCCATCTTTTACATTGCAGAAACTTTGACCCCTGTGATTCACAGTCAGCAGACATAATCCAGCCAATGAGCACCCCCCACCTCCAGACCCTCACACCCCCTATAACATATCAAAGTACAGGACGCCATTCACATTCTGCTGAAGAGGAGAGAGTAGGAAAGGAGCTGCTGCTGCTGCTGCTGCTGCTGCTATAGGGAACCATTAGCTAGGGCAGTGTTCTGTGTACATCACAGTCTTCATCATGATATCCCATCCATCCATCCATGGGGAATATCCATCTCCCCCAGTGTCCTCCACACTGACATCACCACCAGTATCCTCCACACTGACCATCACCACCAGTGTCCGCCATACTGACCCTCTCCCCAGTGTCTCCCACTACCATCTCCCCCAGTGTCCTCCACACTGACCATCACCACCAGTGTCCGCCATACTGACCATCTCCCCCTGTGTCCTCCACACTGTCCATCTCCACCAGTGTCCCTCCATAAATTAAATTCACCTTTTAAGCTGTAGGCAACGTTGGAAGCAGATCTTCACAGGTTGTTTCAGGTGGAATTCACACAGGCATTTACCACATGTTGTTTAGTGATCTCCAGCTCCCCTCTTATGTTACAATCCCATTGCTATCATTGTAGAAATCCTTGTGCGGATTTATTGCAGTGAAAAAAAAATTTTTGGGAGTTTTGCATGGATCCCCATCTGTCATGTCATTGTCCAGGTGTAGTCCCCTTGAAATATCTTTCCCAACACTATTGTGGCCAGAAAGGGTCCCCTTTATTTTTTAATGTTCGCCTGCCCCATTGAAGTCGATGGGGTTTTTCGCCGGGTTCGCGGACATTTGCGGAGGTTCGTGTTCGCCATTCTGGCCATGGACTTTTTGTTTTCCCTCGATATGCCGACAGATCGACTGTGCGTGATGACATCTATGGCAAGTTTTAGCGATAGTGAAAACAATCAAAAGTGGAATTGTACATCACAACTCATAATTGGAGCTTTCCATCTATAATGTTTTCCACCAAAAGTCTTTAGTAATGTGTTTTTGTTTAAAGTCCTTGTATTTCTTATACAAGGACAAGTCTTAATGACTTGTAGGCAATTATTTGTTTTCAAGAAATATTTGATGGGTCGCTGATTTGAACACTGAGTATGGACTTATTATGGTGCCATCCATCTTTTATCATTGCAGCTGTGTGGTGTGTCTCATTTGGGGGCGAGTCAATATTCACATAGCAGATAGCTTCTAAAAGAACACTGTCTGTAGGACTGGGGCTCTGACATCATTCTAAGACCATGTTATCTGTCTCCACCTTTAAACAGATCGATACTTGCAACCAAGACATCTCCTGAAGAATACATTTTCTTGTGAAACGCGTCGAGATGGGTGCAGGAAAAAATGTTTTGTCATAAGACTGTGAGGCAAATGTTTTGAAAGATCTCGTGCAATACAATTCATCACCAGCTCCAGATGATGAACCAGGGCCTTGATTAAAAATCGCAATTTTCACTGAAAAATCATGGACCAAAAAATCCCTTTACCCTTTCTTTCCAAACCAGGAAAAATGGGAACTTGTTTCTTGTTTGTTTTTGAGGGTCAATATTCTGTATCACATAGCAGATGGTCTTTAAAAGAACATTATTTGTAGGACCGGGGCTCTAACATCATCCCAAGACAATTTAATGTTTAAGGCTCTGCACTGTAAAAGAAAGAAGTTAGGGGACACATAGCTTGGAGTGCTGGAAAAGACATAAATGAAACAATAACCCTCACAGTGTGGTAGGGAAATTGATTATTAAAGCATCAGCCCACAGTTGCGATCTTTGAAATGCTTTGTCATAATAATACATTTATAGGATAAAATGTGTTAATTTATGTATAGTAATGAAAACATGCATTTTTTGTTTGTTCAGTAAATTGCATAAAAACGAATTAATTGGTCTTAATTTTGCAATGAGAAAGCATTATTGGTTAAAAAACAAACAAAAAGTTAAATCTGTATTTCTTAAACTTTGAAGTTATCACCAAGTCAATAGATACAATGCTAATGTAAACATATCTCTTGCCCATTATGGATTTAGGTGTGATAGATGGAATGGTTTTATTAAATCTTTTACAATATAGCTATACTGTATACTCCAAAAATATATTGTAGATTAATATATCATTGTATTGCAAATGGTGCATTCCATTTTTCATAAGCGACAGCAAGGTGAATGTTCTGCAATTAGCTTTGTTATTTGGTTGAATACAGTTTAAATTCAATTATGTTTTTGTTTCAGAGCCTAATTAACGTTAATGTTGATACATTTCTCAACAACACCTTTTCTTTTTTTTTCTTCAAATAAAACTGGCAAATATCTACCCATATAAGACATTCATTTTTTTTCCAGAGATCATTTGACTGCACCAGACAAGCCCAATCCCATTTTTGGTAATTAGTTGATTATCAGGACCAGGACTGTCATTTGTTCAGCTTGAAATGCCAAGTAAAGTAGTAGTAAAATGGGTCTGAAATCAGTATTGCAGCTTACTAGTCCTTGGTATAACTGTCAACTTTTATGCGCACAATTAACCTCCCTAACACACTGCTGAGGTCCAGATTTCTGTACCAAAAGCGCACCATAGACTTTATTGTTTTTTTTATGTTGTAGGTCTGTAACTTCCCCAAAAATATCTATAGAAGGGTCTAGTAGTCATCCTGAATATAAAATGTTTAAACACACAAGTAATGAAATGTAATTTATCATAATAATTTAGTAATTAGTAACATAATTAATAAGAAATCACAAAAATCATGTCAAACAGATGCATTTAATAAAAGGGTGGAGGAGGAAATGTGTGGTGTCATTAGTAGAGATGGTAGAATTTTTTTGACTTGCTGATTTGTGAGTTATTTGCAAAGCCCCTAAACATTGTATCATCACCACAATTGCTGGAGATGTAAAGAAGGGTTGGAGGAAAACGACAAAAAAGAAGAAAGTATTGTTCTAGCATGTGTAGAAAATTCAACTCAAACTTTTTTAACATTAATAACATTAATGTTATTAAAAAAAAATAAAACTTTCTTTTGCGTAATATTCTTCCATCCCTCCTCTGCATCTCCAGCTATTTGGGGGTTAATACAATGTTCAGAAAATCATGTAATGGAACATTTAAAATGATTAGACTAGGAAATTTAGCACTCCATCCACAAGATGGCAGCGCGATTTTCCAGTCTCCATAGGAAATGCATGCAGTACATTGAAGTCAATGTACTGCATGCATTTCCCCTTTAAACTTGAAACTACAACCGCTGGGTGATGTCACCAGCTGTTTGGAGAATCAGGAAGCACACAGAGGAGAAGAGGACATCGGGGACAGCGTGGACAGCGGTTCCTTTATTCAGGTGAGTATTTTACATTGGCTCATACTAAATAGCATTTTCAATGCAGAAAACGCTTTTCAGTATGATTTGTATCAAAAATTCCCACTGTCACCCGACGTCACAGGGTTCAGGGTTCACAAGAACTAGATGACTAAGTACAAGGTATCCGACAAGGTACTGAAGCAAACATTCCGGTGGCTCAGGGGATAGAGCTGCAGCCAGACATCAGAGGGTCCCTGGGTTTGGATCCTGACAGAGTGATAAACACTTGTTGCCTTAAAAAAAATGAAGGGTCCAACAATACAAACAACTCTCAACATGTTTTGCCCTTTTGAGTAGGGCTTCATCAGGAGATAAGGTCCACTTTCAACCGATTAGGAGAAGAGGTGCAAAGTGTGTCAGTGTTAGTCACCTTCTGAGATGCAAGTTAAATGTATAGGGCATACAGGATGGAGGCTCCATTAACCATAAAGAAAAAACATCCAAATATTCACACATAAAAGGAGAGGGGTCTGGCTTACGAGGAGCCAATGGTCTAACCCGAATTACACATCTTCCGGTGGAAACTGTACACCCACTTCCCAGCGTTCCAAATGGAAATGTCCAGTTTCCCTGATCAAAGACCTCCCAATTCCCCAATACAGAGGGAAAAACAAAGCACAAGTAGGGCAGGTCTGCAGCATCCATCTCTTGTTTTGTATCCACACTGTCCAGCTTCTCAGCAGGCAAGAAGTTGTTGATCTTGCAAACAATGCAACATTTTGCCCACTTTCTGAGGCCTAAGTACCTTATCTTGCTTGCAAAAACTACAAGTTGCTTGAGTCCACCATATACTGGGTAACACTATAAAATTTGTAGGAGCTAGGACTTTATTTGTGTTAAAACTAGAGAATTGCATCATACATGTAACTTTGTGCTATAAGAGCCACTTTCCTTTGCACATTCTTCAGCAAATAGCATTCTGCTTTAACTTTCTAGCCAGAAAGTTCCATTGTGTTACAAATTGTGTAGAATATAAAAAATTAAAAAAAATATGAAAATATTTTTATCCCATGTCAAGATACACAAATGTTGAATTTTATCATGTTGGTTTTATGACCAACCTAAAACCAAGTTGCATGATGTGTGTAGCATTTATGTGGGTGGCCAGTTGTAATTTACCCACCAACCATCCCTATGTTGGGCCTATGCTAAATGGTACAGCAAATGCAACATGTTAGTCTTTAGAATCAGAATCAGGTGATAATATTCCATGTGCTGACCATGTAACCATGACCATGAACTCCTAACCATCTCTACCAATCAACAAGTTAATTAGAAGCTTTATCTGAAGATAAAATATGAATAGGTATTTCACGTCAATGGCAGCTAATGAATTGTCAGGGCCTTGGAAAGCTGCATCTGATCCTCCGTGTATGATCATTGCCATGTACCTGGACTATTGCATTTACCCATGGCTCTGTACTTACTCCCTAGGGGTCGAGGAGGGTTTCACCAGTCTCGGCTCTTAGGTGGAATACTTGGGACAACCAAAGTCAGGTAGGCGCATTGTGCCGCCCGTTCAAGTGAGGTCTTGTCTACATGTAAAGACCGTAGCGGAGGGAGATGTGAGTATCTGACCTGAACAGTAGACCGGTGATCTCTTGGAGACCCTCACATGGATGACCTTTGATGAGGAAAACATTTTGAGCTACAAATAACACATTGCTTTTTGGTCACTGCTTGAAATCTGGTTTAGGATAGCCCCATTTCCTTTTCACCAATAATACATGGCTAAATACCTAATAATGTAACCATCACAAGGAACAATGAGAATAGTTCTCTTTTACTGTTGTGTTTGTCAATGTCAAGATATATTTATCTATGTGACTATAGATTCTTTTTAAGCAGATCACAGAAAGCAGTTAAATGTCTTTTTTTTCAGTATTGTCAATATTTTTGATAAAGCTTCTTGTCTTGGAAATGTACATTTACAGGTAATGTGAATGGAAAAACTAAGAAGCACTTTTCATGACATTAACACAACATTTATTTGAAAAGACTAGTGAGCCTTGAAAATTATTTTTGCAATATAAAGTAAATTCAGTTTACACTATTGCATCGGTTCATATAGCAAACCACAAATTGTTTGCAACCAGAACATTTTATTGTGGTTATTGAGGCTATTATTATTAAAGAAAGACAGTTATGCTTTAATAAACAACTCCAAAAAAGCAATATTGTATTTTTCACAGTTGCAGGGTCCAATGTATAATGATAATAACAGGCTTACAGTTTTGAGGTGATTATGTTGAAAACATAATAGATCTTTTTTGTGCAGTTTTCTGCTAGAGTTTCAAAAACAAAACTTTGTTTTAATATATCTTAAAAACAGTTCTTAGTTTAAGCCAACAGCCATCTATTTGATCTGACATTCAGTAACTATTACATTTCTGCAGTCTAGCTTCAGTAAACTGATGAACCCTGAGCTTTTGCTGGATGTTATGGATTGCATAGCATTGACATTTGTACTATGCTATGCCTATTATACTTTATCATTGGACTACCACCATGTGGATTTAAATAAATATTTTGCTTCTATAATATAACAGATAGCAAAAATACAGACTGCTTACCAAACCAGATAGAAGAGTCCTATACAAAAACAGATTTTGGGATTACAAGACACCTTCAGTAGGCACATCTCACCATTCCATCTAGGCGATACATTCATATTCCACTCAGATGAAAATTGTTGTCAATTGGCTTTAAAATAAGATGTACTCAAAAACAGATTAAGGTACTGATGCATCTTATGTTGAAAACACAGTATGCAAGAAAATTGGACACCAAAAGAAAGTAGAAAGATGAGACTGGAGTTGCTATTAAAAATACAGGTTCAGTGAATGACCATCAAAACCATCCAATACATTTTTTCTCTTTCTCACATCCCTGTTAATTTCCATTAACAACTTCGCTAGTAATAATATCAACTTTGCTAGTAAGGCACAGTTAAGTATAATTTATCAAAGCCACCCAAACTCTTGTGCATTTTGTAATGGGCAGTAATAGGCAACTGCTAGGTGGCTGCTTGCTGTCAGTTCCGCCCTAGTGTTGAGCACGAATATTTGAATGTCAATTTTTTTTGCAAATATTGGCAGTTCAAGAATTGGTGAACATCTTGAATATGTCAGTGGATTTTTGTGATTTTGAATATTCACAATAAGGCCATGTACTGCAAAAATCATATTCGCATTTCTAAAAAAAACATAGCATGTTACTAAGATTTTCGCAATACATGGTCATACCGCGAATATTTAAATGTACGAATATCCAATGGAATATTAGTAGAATTATTCGTGAAATAATATTGCCTATGCCGCTCATCACTATTCCTTCCTGCCTAACTAAACACTTGATCAGTGTCTTACAACTGTGGTGATTTCTTGCTAATTTTATGCAAACCCATAACTATTTAGTTTAAAGTATTGATTTTTAAAGGGAAACTATTATGTTATCACTGTATATTCACTGCTAAGCTTTTCGCAAGCCAGCACAACTTAAAAATGCGCTCTTGATTTGTTGGCAATTTGATGCATTCTCTGTAAAATATACTGTAGCTAAAATTAGGGAGTGATGAAGAAATTAAGAAAGAGAAGGGGCCTATGAATCAGGATTTTAAAAACTGTAAATTGGCACACTGCACTCATAGGTCCTTTTCACACTAGCCGTGCTGCTCTTGCAGTTGTGTTTTTTGGCAATAACTGCATTTTTGGGTAACCAAAAACGCAAGCACATGGAAACCTGTGTACCTTTTTTTTTGACCCTAGCTGCCCTGTGCAGCAAAACTATAACACACCGCAGCTGCAACGCAAAAAAATTTGTATATAAAAGTTATTTTTTATTAAATTGTTTACATGTTATTTGCATATATAGAATTGCACATAATTATTAAGGTTTTTCTCTGGTATGATTCATCCAACCCTCAATATATGAGGTTGAAGGAAACCCTTAATTAGGATAAACAAATATTCTTTAGCATTTGTTAAATATTATAGAATTTACACACACAGAAAAAAACACAATTATGAAAGAAAAATAAAGTGTATACAGAGTTAACATCTCCTCTTTTTTGCCCTTTATTGATATTTTAAATCCTTCTAATCTGTGGCAATGCATTTCACTCTAACCAGAGCTGCATCAGAACACAGCATTTTATCACACAGATTTTATTCTTTTAGACCTCTGCAATTCAATGGAATTCAATATTAATAGTGATCAATCACATCCATGCATATTGCTGGTAAGACAATTTGAGCAGTTTCATTGCTACTATTTCACAGCAGTAGTGACGAATCAGACATTGATGACATTTTCTTCATAGGCCTTGTTCTTCCTCCTCCAAACATAGCATTGGTCAATGGGTCCAGTCGACTGCAGTATGCCAAAAGTCATGTGGACAAACCACAAAAGTTTTGGAATAGTGTTTTGTGGACTGATGAAACAAAATTAGAACTGTTTGGGCCCATGGATCAACGCCATGTTTGGAGGAGGAAGAACAAGGCCTATGAAGAAAAGAACACCTTGCCTACTGTGAAGCATGGCGGGGTGGTCAATCATGCTTTTCAGGTTTTACTTCTGCAGGTACAGGGAAGCTTCAGTGTGTGCAAGGTAACATGAATTCTCTTCAGTACCAGGAGATATTGGAAGGAAATGTGATGCTGTCTGTCACAAACCTGAGGCTTGGGAGACGTTGGACCTCCAACAGGACAATGATCCCAAGCATACCTTCAAGTCCACTAGAGCATGGTTGCAGATTAAAGGCTGGAACATTTTGGAGTAGCCATCACAGTCACCAGACTTAAAACTGATTGTGAACCTCTGGTGGGACTTGAAGAAAGCAGTTGCAGCACGCAAGCCTAAGAATGTGACTGAACTGGAGGCTTTTGCCCATGAAGAATGGGCTAAGATACCCGTAGATGGCTGCAAGACACTTGTATCACGCTATGCTTCACCTTTAAAAGCTCTTATAACTGGAAAAGGATGTTGTACTAAGTACTAAACATGAATGTCACTTGGGGGTTGAATAAAACTGATAATGATGTGAGCACAGAAAAGACATTTGTGGTTATTTCATTAATAATGTTATGTTATATTTGTCTGACCTACAAGTGCCTCGCTGATTTCATTGTAAACAAGATGACTGAAATGATCAAAATCAATGTCAAAATGGCCAAAACACTCAATTTCAGTGGGGGTTAAATAATTTTGAACACAACTGTAACAGGACGGGTTGAACCATCCAACCCATAAGGGAATTTGTCAGGCAACATTTTTGAAAAGTTGTAATTTTTATTGTAGTTACAAACAGAAAGTAAATTTACAGTTAAGCAAACAATTGTTCTTGGAAATACTCATTTGATGTACAATTGTTTGCTTAACTGTAAATTTACTTTATGTACTTTATGTAACTTATAATAAGTTGTAATTTATTTTGCATAAATTAAGTTCAAAATCAATGTCGAAACTTACGTTTTCTAAATTTTTACTTGACTTTGAACTTAATTTGTGCAAAAACTATTTGTGGTAGAACAGCTTTTTTGTAGTGTATCCCTTTCTCTACATCTCCAGAAAGTTTGGTGAAGATACTATGCGCAGGGGCTTTGCATTTAACTTGAAATCTACAAATTTTGGAAAAAAAATCGACCATCTCTATACAGGAAATACCTGGTGTACATATTGTGGCTGCAATCCTAAGGAGCACATGGAAGCTATACAAGTGTATGTTAATTATTTTATGTTAATAAATACAATACAATAATACAATAATTTTATTTTAATAAAATAAACTTTGAATTATGGAGGCTTGCCAATTGTTTTATATGAAAAGCTATGCAAGCAAATCTCAGACACTTCAAAACACTCATATCTGAAGCTGGAGTTTATAGTAAGACCTCTGTAAAATACCCCAGAGAAAATGCATTTATTTTATGGAATGTCATTAAATGTGTTAAAATTCACAGCAAATGTTGTTGTTTTTTTATACATATGTTCTAAAACATCCTTATTAATTGTCTTTATTTACACTCACATGAAACCTTGCTTGCGGCAGGATCGGGTCAAAACAGTTCTTGAATAAAATATTCCTCGGCTCGGTATGTATCTTGTCAGTCAATCAAAGATGGTGTTTAAAAGGAAAATAACACTTAAGGTTGAAATAACAGGTACCCTTAAGCATAGCAACATGCATATTTGAAAATCCTCAGAAGAAGCAGTTTGTATCAAGCTTGAAGTGCCTGAAGCCAGAAGAAACTAGGCCTAAGCTGTTTGAAACAAAAAGGAACCATTTGCTGTGATCTTTAGGGTGATTGAGATCCACCTACGCTGGAGTGGCACTAGCTGATTTAAATCCTTTTTTGATGCATGTAAAATACAGGTAAATAGTTTATAGGTCATAGTCTGGACACAGGTGAGCTTTAAAGGAAAGATACACTCTACTCTTTTTTTTGTCTAGTCAGTAGACTGGAGGTAGACTGAGGTAACCATAGCATGCAAAGTTTTTAGCCAAAGTACCAACAATAATCATTACCAATTTGAAAGCTGAACAAGAAGCTTTCATGGTAATATTTAGTAGTGATGAGCAGCATAGACAATATTTCTGTTAGCAAATTTGTTCCTTAATATTTTCAATACATATGTAAATTTGAAAGTTGGGGATCTCCAGTCATTATTACCTTCATTATGCAAATTGCCACCTGTACATGCACATATTGTGAAGGCAAAACATGGCACTTTCCACAGATTACTTTTATTGCGCAAATCTACACTTGTAGATGTGCATATTGTAAACGCAGTGCACGGTAGTTACTGTATTTTACGGCCTATAAGACGACTTTTGAACATTGGATAATGTGTTCGAAAGTCAGGGGTCGTCTTATGGCACGGTGGTGCTGTCGGGGGGGTGCTAAGGTGCTCTCCTGTCCCGGGCTGACCATCTAGGGGAGCCCGATGGTCTGCTCCTCCGATCCATGCTCCCTGCACTGTGCGGCTGGCTGACAGGAGCCAACAGAGGGAGAGATCTTCAGAATCCCCGCCCCCCCCTTCCGTCTGTAAATGTAGCTGGCTGCTACTGATGGCAAGTGTGCTCACTAGCGACATTATGCATTGTGGCTGAAATTGGTATTGCAGGGATATTGAGATTAAAGCTAGAACACATTAAATAGCTGTACAAAAACTTTACTTCATACACAACTGTATTACACTATATTACATTTTTAGATTTCTGGGGGTTTAAAGTCAGAGTAGACATAACATTTTTATTTGGTGTGCGTTTGAAGAGTGGTAGTCTTATACGGTGAGAATATCCCAAACTCTATATTTTAACTGGAAAAGTTGGGGGTCATCTTATATGCTGGAAAATACGCTATGTACTGATGAAAGCAGGCCAGAGGGGAGTCAACACAGGACACACACACCAACAACGATTAACAATTTAACTTTACTGGAACTGTAGCAATTCCTTATAGAGAAAGTTCAATGTATTGCTCTGGTAGCACCTGCTCACCGTGCGGCTTGTGTGGCTTTACACGCAGCCAGGAGGTATGCTGGTATTCACCAGGAACTGGGAGCCAGGGCCCAGTCCAAACGATTGTATCTGCGGGCAGCGGTTTGTTGATCTCTATACTGGGGCTCACCCAGAGGAAGGGCTCTCCGCGAGGACACAGGCTGTTCTACCTAGGAGCCACTAGGATGCTACAAGGCTGGGGTATATTTCTCACAACAGGAGCTCCAACTGTCTGCGTCACCTACCCCCAATGTAACTAAAACTTGAATATTGGAGAATATGAAGATATAGCACTATATTTAAGATTTGTGATTTGAATATTCACCATGAACACTAATATTTAGTATTATTTCATCTTTCATTTTTTTCCTGCAGTAAAGTTGTCTTATGTATATGGCCAACATGATTTCTCAGTGCTTGGCTGTGGTTGCACTGTTCTAACATACTAATGGACAGTGAAAGGAGAAGTAGAATAGCAATGCAACTCCTCAGAAAATGAAGATTTGTAGTCTTTAGTGATGTCGCAAACTGTTCGCCGGAGAACTATCCGCGGCGAACATCGCATGTTCGCGTTCGCACATGTTCACGAACATATGGCGAGTTCGATCCACCCCCATCTTTTAACATTGCAGAAACTTTGACCCCTGTGAGTCACAGTCAGCAGACATAA
>CM070033.1:130015060-130034158 GCA_036250615.1 Ptychadena robeensis
CCGCCTCCGCCGCAGCGAACATGCAGTGTTCGCTGCGGACTGTCCACTGTGCGAACACTGTGGCTATCCATACCAGCTAGTGCCTATGTTTTCATGGACGCACATAGATATTTCTATTGTATAGTGATGGCTGAATTTCAGCCAGGTCCATCCGTGAACGTGCAGATTGGACTTTGAAAGAAGTCCGACATTCGCCTGTTCGCAGGCAGATTCAAATTCCCCACCTCTAGGCAGGGATTTGAATCGGGTAAAACGGAAGTGAGTCAGTGACGTCACATCCAATACCTGCAATGCATAGTTCCTTGGTTCTGATTGCAGGATGTGACGTCACTTACAGTTTTCAGAGGCGGTTGTTCACTAGAAGACCGGGTTCTCTACCTGGTCTTCTAGTGAAAAGATTCTTTGTTACAAAATGTATTCATTGCAATGTATATACATTATTTGACAATTACACTAATTTCAGCCTCCTAGAATGCATAGCTACTGCTCCCAGGATGGTTGGGAGTAGAAAAAAAATGTAATTTCCAGACCATAAGACACAGAAACACTTTCCCATTGATTTTAATAGTAAAAAAGTCTGTCTTATAGCCTGAAAAATATAGCCTGGAAATTATTTGTCCATGCATCAGCATACAAGGTACAAGGTTGTGTGAATGTCATACATTTGTTACAATAAATTCACTTTTTCCCATGCTTAATCTCTTTAAAAGGACAAATTATACAAATACATGGGGACTCTGGTATAAGAGTTTTCAATTGTGAAAGGCAATCCAGGGCATGAGCAGTTAAACCTGTTAGGTACATGGTTAGTGTCCAGCAGTCTATTTTACCTTCCCTAATAGGGGTGGTGTGCCCCGCAGTAATGCTAAACTACTAGCATAAGGCAAGGTTTAAAAACTGATCATTACAATTCACTTACTAGGCTTTGGTTTTACAAGTAGAGCAAGCAAAAATGAGACATTGACATCTCTGTTCTTTTTAAGAGAGCAGAAAGGTATGTCAATATCCCAAAGCAAGCTATGTCAATATTCTAATTAAATCCAAACATGCCGATTAGGAAATATCTAATTGATGATGATTTCTATTTTATTAAAATAATGTGTGAATGGTTTCACAATGTTTTGGTTTTCCTAAAAATCAATAAGCAGCTTTACAGCCACACCATTTTAGTGTTGTGAAACCTTTAGAGCCACAAATGTTACAGAGGCAGATGTTACACATTAAAATTTACAAAACAAACCTAGATAAACTGACCATGGCTGCCAAGGCAAACCTGTGAATGAAAACCCATTTATGTTGGAACGACACAGTAATGGAGCAATAGGTAGATCAATAAGCAGGAGAGAACACATCATTTAGTTGCCTGCTGTGCTCACTGCTGGACTCCAAGATCTTGGTCTGACACATAATATAGCTGACATGACGTCTGCCCTACTGTCTGTCAGTTCTTATATGCAGCCCATTGCTCATTTTCTTCTCTTCATGCTGATGATTTAGTTAAGGCAACCAGGAACAAAGTACTTGATTCTCAACCCACCCGGCTCTTCTGTCAACAGTCCACAGTCTCAGCATTTATTTATGGGGCTTCATTCCTTAAAGTTATGCGAAGGGAAAGCAGCTTAAAGTGAGCATAATACATAGTCAGGTCAACATGAAGGGTGCCATAAAACTGTACATCTATAAATAAATAAATATCTCAGAGGGCTTTTCCCACCACCTCCTATCCTCCTAATCCTGACCCTCTCCTCCCCACCCTAAATTTGGATATCCTCAACTCTTCTCCTCCTCTCTTTTATTGGTTTCTACTCTTTTTGTTTTCTTTCTTTCTTTTCCTTTGTTTATTCTTTTTTGTGTTTTTCTTTGTTGTTGTTATTGTACCCAGAGTTTGGGTTGTTTTGGATATCATTTTTTCCGTGTGCTTTTGTTGATGACTGTTGTTTACTTTTTGTAACCTTAACCTTGAAAACTTAAAAATTAAAAAAACTATTGTAAAAGGGGGGTTATACAAATCAATCTAGACTGACCAATTTGTTAGATGGATAAATTTTGTTCGACCTCAAAAAATCATTCGAAAGGTCATCGAACAAAAAATCTAATGTTACATTCGATAAATGTAGGAATGATCGAATTGGCAGTTGATTGAAGAAACTGATCTGATCAATAAATTTTGAGATTTCTGAGCCCCATGGCATCACATTTGTATAGGTCATTGTTCATTGGCTTTGATGGGAAATGTACATTTCTGGAGAAACATTTGTGATTAAAGATGGTAAGTTCTGAAAGAAGGGACATAAAAGTGTTTCTTTTTTCATTTACAATTTAAATTGGAAAAAAAAAATAACAGAAAAGAATTTTGAAAGATCTTGATAAAAATACAGGTTTAAATATAGGTTTTTGCATAGGCTTTTCTTTGTATATGTCAGCTGAATGACTATTAGGATATATACATATATCATGTACCATTGGCATGCTGGTGATATGTTTATTTACACATGAGTCTCCATATACCGCATGATTGTAAAGGGATCAATCACTCATGAAGCTTCAGCCTTGAGCTAGGTTATAATTGTACTACCATGCAATGATGAATGTAGACATGTGTAATAGTCTTTTGGTCCATGATAATGCTCTCGTTAATATTTTTTAATGAACATTATAAGATATGTTTTTGAATAGTTAAAAAGGGCATTTTTGTAAAGTTCAAATAAATGTTTGCAGCAACTCTTCAAATGCTCCCAAATGGCAAAAGCAAAAGCATCTGTGCTCCTAATTTCCTGCTTGTGGTTAACATTTTATAAGCTATGTATATATACTAAATTAGACTTTTACTCACTTCTTAGCCAGCAAAATGGTGAAGTGCTCCAAAATCCTAAAAAATATACTTACTTTTTCCCGTGATACTCGTGGAAGTGGCCATGTGAAAAAATCTTTAGCTACTGGAGTTGATTAACTGCAGTATTGCAAGTGGCCACCAGATGACACTCGGTTTTTTTGTTCAATAGGGAAAACCTATCCCTGTAGACTTGTAAACAGAGCGTAATTATGCCACATAACCAGCAATTTATCTTGTTCACCATGGTGGCACACATGAGAATGGAGGTGCAATGGGGGGGACAGTCCTGAGGTAAAAAAATTTTGACAGATTATCCCTTTAATTGGGGGGTTGGCTGTGAGGAACATAGAGTATAAAAGGTTCGCTTTAAGGAGCTCTCAGATATCTGGTCTGAAGATGTTCAAGATGTTGAAGGCACTATGGTTTTTTAAATAATTCCTAAGCATTCCAAGAGCTCCTTTAAACCCCATCATATTTAATTGACTCCTGCTTGCCACAGCAATAATTTTATTAAAATTTTCACCCTTGAAAGCATCTGTGATTTCTGGCTATTTATTGCCAGGGTGGTAGCACACTTAAAAGCAATCAGCCTATGGCAATGGTGTTGGCAATTTAGTTAGAAATAGTGATGAGCAGCATAAGCCATATTGGAATTTGCAATATTTCTTGAATAATTCAACTAATATTCAATTCGATATTTGTAAATATTATGTATTGCGATAATAATAATCACATTTAGATTATCTTCAAAATGAATTGACACATGGCGTTGCAATTATTATTATGCCGATGCATGGCCATACGCACGGGATCATGCTTATTTGAAAAAAAAAAGTAGAATATTCTAAATTGTGAATATCTTCCTCCATATTCGAGATAGTCACAAATTCTTGAATTGACGATATTTGCAAAAATAATCACATTAGAATTTTCAAGTTTAACACTAGTTAAACTTGAGTTAATAAAAAAATCAGCCTCTTGTTTAGATGCTAGGGCACACAACAGGAAGAGCTATCTGCTATGTACCATGGGAACTGGATGGTAACTGGATTGTGGGTAGTTCATGGAGAATAATTTGGTAGAAAAAAGTTCCTGCACTCCAAGTGCAGGAGTTTGTAGTGAGCCAAACTCACATTAGTTTGTCTAAAACTGTTAAAGCAATGTATAGTAAATGTTCCCTGCCAACCAATTTACCATCCTAATTCAAATTGTGCATAATTATAATTATTAATAATTATAATTAATTTTGCATAATATTTTAGTTCATATGGACATTTGCTTTGACAACAAATGGAACCATTGTTTTTATGTTTATCCAATTTCACTGATAAGTTATCATATGTTTGACTAATACTGTTATTTATACATGGAATCTAAATGCCATTTGTTACTTATCCTCCAGACTAAGCATTAATAACAAGGTGAGAAGCTTTAATGAAGGAGACAAGGTACCTATTAGTTATTCCAGCAGCACCATCCCTTCAAAGCTTTATGTTGAGTCTGTGGCTGGCAGCCGTTTGTATAAACACTGAGCAAATGTCTGATCACTAGATGCTTATTTTAGCCTAAATAGCCGGCTGTCAAATCAGAGATACATTCATATGCTAAGCAGATGGTATTACTATATAATTCCAAGGCTATGTAGTATGCAGTGGTGGATTTGCCTATATTTTAGCCATTAAATGAATTTTAGCTTTGTAGAAGAAATTCATGATAAAACAATGTTTCCTATTGCTTTAAAAATGACTGTGATTGCTAGTTCCTACACTTAAAGCTTTTTCTGGTTTACTGGTGAAAGCCAAGCTGATTATGGGCTTTAGAAGAACTTTGAAAATCATTTATATATAAAACTTGTTTTAAGAATCTGAAGACAGAGTTGTATAAGCCTTTCTCAATTCAACCTAACATCCCTGTTACTGTTCAGTTGATGAAAATTTTTCCTAAAATACTTGCCACAATATTACCTTTTGAAAAAAGTTGTGCTGCCTAATGTGTTCTTTCTTTCTTTTTTCCTTTGGTATGTCCCTTTCCCAGTCCCTTTCCAGCCATTACATCTCCCCGCCTCTTCTCTTCAGTTCAGTTTCTACAGCAAAGATAGGGCACAGGAAGTCATTGTTTTCCTATACACAGTAAAGATCACAGTTTTGACATTAACCTCCCTAGCGGTTGAGACGAAACCTGTTTGTTTGATGTTCAGGGTCACCCCAACCGCAGGGGAAGCGGGCATCGGGAAACACCCAATACCTCCCTGGAAAGCTGCAGCGATTGTCTTCATCTCTGCACTACCCCGATCGCATCACGGTGATGTGGAACGGGGTAGGGGGGGGGGGGCGGCACCATAGACCTCCATGTTTCTTTGTGTGGAGAGGGGCGGAGGGAGGACATGATTTTGTACTTTGTACATTGCCTCGATTGCCCGTACCACGCCATTGAAAACGGCACGATATGGGCAGTGCGCTATAGAGGTTAAGGGAGAAACATTTCTCACATACATTCACATACATCAGGGGTGTCCAAACCTTTTGCAAAGAGGGCCAGGTTTGGTGAGGTTGAAATGTTTGGGTGCCCAATGCTATTATACACCAGAAAATTACATAAAATCTACCCACAGGCATTAGACAGATGTTGGATGTGTCTGGGAGGTAAAGGGTCCATATAACACATATTTTGGTCATGCCCCAAGATAGGTCTATTTTGGAGGCAGGTCAACGAGGTGATACAAGAAGTAGTGGGCAAGGATATAATATATGCATATTAACACACATATTCTGGGAGTTTCAATAAAGAATTTAAATATGAAAAAAAAATGGTACAACATCTACTAACAGCAGTGCATAGTTAAATCGCCTCTAGATGGAAGTCGAGGACTTCACCTAGCTTATGGAGTTTGTGAATAAAATAATAGATCTAAGGACTGTGGAGTACCTAAGAGCTATCATATATGATACAATTAGGAAATTCCAAGAAATATGGGAGTCTTGGGATACATATGTTGAGAGGGGAAAGCATATGGAGCAGATGACCACAAGAAAAGTCTAGAGAAAGAAATAAAAGTCAAAATATGATAGAAATGATAAAAAAGACTGAATTGTGTATGTATGGGCTATATAGTGTTGTGTGATATATATTTGGAACATTTTAGAAAAAATTATTTTGTCAAAAAAATAAATGTTAGGGGGCCAACCATTCAGCCTGACATTCTTTGAACCATAAACAATGTAAATACAAATGAATGATGCCATGGGGCTTTCTGGCCTTTATTCTGGCCATTATTATTGTAAAGCATCAGCCATTCACTGCCATTACTTTGAAATCCTCCCAGCTGTCCAGCCACATTTCTTACCCCCAAAGTTATAACCATTCCACTATCTATGGCATATGGAGAATGAGTGTCCTGCATACTTGAAGCAAGACCTAGAGCCCTTAAGAATGCACAGTTTCCCATGGTTTAGACACAGAGCAAAACACACCTGATGCTGTTTGGGTGCAGCTATTCCATGACCCGCAGATGCATCAATTGGTATTCAATGATAACACATGACCCTGCATTGAAAATAAAGCACGCTGCTTTGTTGACACAGTTCAATTCACTTGAATGGGAGGTGTCATGTCTGTTGAAAGCTCATCCAACGCAGAGAACAAGATACTGAGGAAACAAGCCCTGAGTGTTACTGATCAATTCCTAAACAGATCTACTGGTGTTGACAGGTTAAAATAGATGAAGCTGTTCTGTTGTTGCTTATCTAGTATATATCCCTAAATTTCTAATACACCAAGACTAAATACCAGATGTGACTTTGAATGATACCATTACAACTAGTTATGACCTAACATTGGCCACATCCGTTCGCGAACAGACGGATCTGAGTTTTTTTTAAAGTCCGCCATCTGCCTGTTCGTTGGGAAATTCAAATTACCCGCCTGTTTGCGGAATAACATGAAGTGACGTCACTGACATACTGAAGTGATGCACAGTTCCTTATTCCGATTATTGGACATGACATCACTTCCGGCTTAAAGCTAATTTTCTTCCTCTTGTCAGATCTTTCTGTTCCTGATCAGGCTGACGGAAGAATAATAATCTTCTTCTCGCCGGCGAATGTGGGGGGTTGAACACCCATACTGTTCACCGGGAGAAGAAAAGTTCGGCCATCACTAATTACAACAAACAGGGTTTACAATTTAAACAATACATATCGATCAAGATGTTAACATTTTATCATCAATGAGGAAGCCCTAGGGTTGGAAACTTTATACATGGCAAAAATGTGTTACAAGTGTATGTTATTGCGTAAAATGATGAGATCAGAGATCAGAGTTGATAGTTAGTGATGGCCGAACTGTCCGCAAGATGGCCGAACTGTCCGCAAGGCAGACAGTTCGGCGGCGAACATGGATGTTCGCCCATCTTCTCGCCGGCGAGCAGTGTGGGTGTTCGACCCGCTCTGTTCGCCAGCGAGAAGATGATCTCTATTCTTTCTCCGGCAGGATCACAACCTGTGTGATTGTGCCGGAGGAAGAATCTTTTCACTAGAAGACCGGGCATAAAGCCGGTCTCCTAGTGAAAAAACCGGGTCGGAACAGGAAGTGACGTCAGTGACATCACATCCGGCTCACGGAACCAGGAACTATGCGTTCCAGTATGCGCGAGAGGCGGGGAATTTGAATCTGTCCGCGAACAGGCGGACGGCGGATGTCTTTAGAAGTCCGACCCGCCCGTTTGTGGACAGTCCTGGCCGATGTTCGGCCATCACTATTGATAGTGAATATTCTAATCGCAAGCTTTAATTGTAAATATCGGCACTTTGAGAATTTGTGCAGTTCGGTAAAGTAGTAATATATCTTTATAATTGTGAATATTCAAAATATTTTTACATCAGTACATAACTACTATGCATTGTGTTCGCAATATGTGCATGTACAAGTGCCGATTTGCATTTTCAATGTAATTTTGACTGGAGATCACAAAATACATGAATATTGCCTATACTGCTCATCTCTACCGATGATAGAATTAGAGATGGCTGCACAATTTTGATGTGTTTATGTGAATTAATTGCAAAGCTCCTGAACCAAATATATGGACATATAGAGTAGGGTAGTGTGTACAAACAAAAGTATTGTTCTAGCACATGTAGTTTTCACATAAATTATGTTGAAATGTAAGTCAAAATTTTCAACTGAACAATTTTGGTGATGAAACTATTCTCAGGGACTTTTTTTAAATATTAAATGTTTATTAAATGTTTTACAACTTATAACAGGCATAAAAACAGTAACATCAAGAGAATATAAATAAAGGCAGGCATAAAGCAACAGTAGAGTGGTGGCATCAAGTCTTGAGGAGCTCGGTCAGGGGTTATTGTAGAGTTCGAAAAAAAAAACATAGGAGTGAGCAATCCACTCAATAAATTGATGGTTACCCAGCACAAGAGTTTGAAAGAGGCTAGTAACAGGGTGAGTTTGCAAGGCCACATGTAAGCTATGATGATGGGTCTCTACTCACGCAGGATATGCTCAGGAACTTTTTAATGAACAAAGTCAGCCAGTCGAAATGTAAAAAAAACTATTTAATGAATTTGATCATCTTAGGGTTACCAACCATTACTATTAAAAGAGCCATCTTACACTGCAGAAAAATAGTCTATAGCCACAAAACATAACAAATTCACACTTGTTTGTGATACAGCCATACAGCATAAAATACTGCTGTAGGCGTTTTGTTACATGCAAAGCAAATGTTTTCCATACACTTGTATGGAGAGTATGGTGCAGTGGTAATGTCCGCTAATGCTTTTGTTCTGCAAAACATGTGTGTTAGCCATAATGCATGCATCCCTAGTAAAAAATGCAGCACATTAGGTGTAAAAATGCAAGACTTACATAAAAAAGTGTCACGCCTCTCCATTTATTTCCTGCTCCGACACACACAGCTCCTGTTATTTTCTTCCATAGGAAATGCTCATTAATAAGGGCTCAGAGCTACAGCTACTTCTGCAACCAGTGATCTTGGCTGCTGGCACACTGTCTTTACCTTCCACCATGTTTACACTGCTGTGAGGGAAAAGGCTTTCTGGCAGCTCATGAGCCACAACAAGGAGGCTGAAGAGCCACATGTGGCTTCAGAGCTGCGTGTTACAGACAACTGATCTAGATAGAACATTTGTATGTTTAGATTGTACATTTGTATTTTTGTATTTGTATGTATGTAGGTTTAATATGTGACACAGAAAGGTCCCATCTAAATGTGGACTTTAGCTTTGGTGTATTCTCTGCTAAGAGATTCACATCACTATTGTGGGGGTAGTGAGTAGTCAGAGGTTACTAGGAATAACTGATTAACTTCACTGCAGTTACAGTAAATGGCTAGAAGATAATTTTTTGTTAAGTTATACTGATTATTTGTTAGACTGCTGTCACCAATCCATGTTTGTCACCTCTGTGTGCTTCAAATAATGCCTATGGTTGACAAAAAGCTTCTGCTCGAATCACTTCCCATTGTTCCTGTTGAGCCCTCCAGTATCTGTAAGCAGGAAGTGATCTCATCCCTAACCAGGAAGTCACATCATCCTGGAAAGCACACGGCCCTGAGAGCTCAATCTTTTTCAACCCCATTTAATGTGAGTATTTTGTCTTTTGTTGTTGTGTTTTATTGTATTTAATATTATTTAACCATTTACAGTCCTGGCCAAAAATATTAGTTTTCACAAAGTTTGCTGCTAAACTGCTTTTAGATCTTTGTTGCAGTTGTTTCTGTGATGTATTGGAATATAATTAAAAGCACTTTATATGTTTCAAAGGCTTTTATTGACAATTACATGAGATTTAAGCAGAGTCAGTATTTGCAGTGTTGGCCCTTCTTTTTCAGGACCTCTGCAATTCCATTGGGCATGCTCTCAATCAACTTTTGGGCCAAATCCTGACTGATAGCAACCCATTCTTTCATAATCACTTCTTTGAGTTTGTCAGAATTTGTTGGTTTTTGTTTGTCCACCCACCTCTTAAGGAATGACCACAATGGGATTAAGATCTGGGGAGTCCAGGCCATGGACCCAAAATTTCAACGTTTTGGTCCCGAGCCTCTTAGTTATCACTTTTGCCATATGGCACGGTGCTCCATCATGCTGGAAAATGCATTGCAATGCTGTTAATGGATTGTTTGAAGAAGTTGCTGTTGGAGGGTGTTTTGGTACCATTCTTTATTCATGGCTGTGTTTTTGGGCAAAATTGTGAGTGAGCCCACTCCCTTGGATGAGAAGCAACCCCACACGTGAATGGTCTCAGGATGCTTTACTGTTGGCATGACACAGGACTGATGGTAGCGCTCACCTTTTCTTCTCCAGACAAGCCCTTTTCCAGATGCCCCAAACAATCGGAAAAAATGCCCCAAACATCTGAGAAAATGACTTTGCCCCAGTCCACGGCAGTCCATTCACCATACTTTCTGCAGAAGATTAATCTGTCTCTGATTTTTTGTGAGAGAAGTGGCTTTTTTGCTGCCCTTCTTGACACCAGGACATCTTCCAAAAATCTTTGCCTCACTGTGTGTGCAGATGCGTTCACACCTGCCTGCTGCCATTCCTGAGCAACCTCTGCACTGGTGGTACTCCGATCCCACAGCTGAATCCTCTTTAGGAGACAATCCTAATGATTGCTGGACTTTCTTGGATGCCCTGAAGCCTTTTTTACGAGAATTAAACCTCTTTCCTTGAAGGTTTTTTTTGTGATTTTTTTAATGTTTATGGCAAAGAATGATTATGCAACTCATCTGATCTTCATAACATTCTGGAGTATATGCAAATTGCTATTAAAAAAACTTAAGCAGCAACTTTTCGAATTTTCAAATATTTGTGTCATTCTCAAAAATTTTGGCCAGCACTGTACAGTACCCTACTTTGTTGTACCAGCAAAAATTAGCCTAGTGACTAGTAAGCCACCATATATTATATTTTTTGGTTTTTAGAACACAGAAAATTCACTTTCTGTTTGTTCAGTTTGTTTTAGCAGAAAACTCTAAAAGCACCCTCGAAGGATTATGTATTACCAACATAATGATAACAATCCATCACTGAAAAGCCATAACAGCTAAATGTGTCCTGCATATGAATATTATCTACAAGTGTTTTTTAAATACATGTATTTTCATGGTTCCCTCTGCCTATGGCAATTGTTTTCTTCTTGTTTTAATGGCAATATAGGATGTGTCTTCTGTAATCTGAGCCACTAGTATGTTTAGACTGAATTTTTTGAGGCAACAGATACTGGAAAAATAATGATGTTTGGAAAAATTTTATTATCAGATGGGGAATTTAAATGTAAATGCATAATTTGACTAGTTCATCTCTTTTTGCTGCATTTAATTAGATAGGCCTAGGGGTGGGAAATAACAGAAGGGAGATGTCTAGGTTAGATTAAATATGGTCTAATATGGCAATGGTATAATATTGCATATTTCAAACACAATGTATTTCATGTAATAAAGAAGAGTTGTAGCTATTGGAGATTATCTATTATGACATATGAAGGCACCAAGGGACCATTTCCACCAGCAGGCCAGAGGCAGGTTCACATATTGTGATATTGAGAGTATTACATTCCTTTAACTTACTTAGTGCCCATAGTATTTCTAGAGGCAAAAAAAGGGAAAAATACATAGATAGTTCAAGAAAATGAACTTCTCGCTATGAAGAAATGTAAATGAGTTGCAGTCATTGTAGACACTCAGTGGATATTGCCTATGTGAACTAAGCTATGCTGGCACCCGGTCAGGAGCCTACGAGGAGCTTTCCATGATCTTGCTGAGCTCAGCCTAATTTGTTGGGCTTTTTTTTCTAGGACATACAGTACAGCTGTCCACTCTGGGACTTCTGCCTTTATACCTAAACTAATTAATTATTTAATTAGCCAGCGCCTGCGGCAAGAGCCATGGCATCCAAACAACGCAAAGCGCTGCAAGAGGAATGCTAAAATGAATGCGTGTTCTCTCCGGCTACTTACCCTAGACATATCCCTTTCTCCACTAGAGCATGTATTCCCAGGTTGATCAATTATTTAATGCATTTCATCCTCTTTCTCAGCTCCCTAAAGAGTGTTGTTCTAAATTAAATACATTCCTCTTTGAATCAGCTTGACTTTCACACAGCAAATGAGATCATTTAAATACCGAATCCCACCTGAAAGCAAATGTATTTTCCTTTTCATTCCTGATTCTTTTCTTTTGTTGATGCCTGTTGTTTTTGTTGTTGCAGTCGGCTTTGTTATTACGCACTCCATTTATCTAGGAGCACAATCACACAATGGGCCTGATTAACTAAAACGAAATATAGAAGAGCGGTGAGAAATCGTTATAGAGAGTATAGTCAATCCTGTGTTTATGGTTTACATCAGCTTAATGGATGTGCATGTCCCAGCAAATAAACTCTTAAGGCAGCCAAACACGAAAAACATGGAATCCAACATGAATCTGTTGAAAATAAGGATCCCTTTTGATCAAGATTTGATCAAAATATTAAGCAAACATTAATGAATTATGGCTCTTCTTTAACCAATCAATAAACAGCATGTAGTGTGGCTTTGATATGTTATACAGCAGGGAACTCTTGTTGGCCTTTGGTTGCCATGTAAGATGACACTTATTGACACTTCTGGTTACTAGGTACATGGTCGGATCCAAATATGCGATCAATAAAAGGGTGATAATAATCTTTTGATCAAGGTTTTTGCAGTATGAGTCGCATTAGTTGATCACCTAAATATTATGTGGGTGCTGGATGCAGTGTGCACTGAACATTCAAAGAAAGCAAATCTCCTGCATTGGAGCACCTTAACCATAGGGGAGCATGGCAGCAAACTAGGGCCAATCATATATCCTTCATGCTAAGGATAAGGTACATACTGATGCAAAGGAAGCAACAGGGGTGTTGTGTTTTTTTCTGTGTTTCTAAACCATGAATTTACATGAACTGAAGTCACATGACAAACACAACTGCACACTGTCTTGTATTGTTATTGGGCACGGAAGGGGGTAGGCGCCTTGGAAAGAGGGTGCTAAACTTTCCTCTTAGGAGAAGTAGAATTACCCCGGGGGCGCGGGCCCTCATTCTTCCCTGCAAGGAAAGTTTAGGAACCACTGCTTTACTGTAAGGAAAAAATGGGGGAATGAAAGTTCTTTGGCTTGTAAAACAGACATAATATGTATATTTAGCCTGGAGTTGTTGGACAATGTTGATTATGTTTCGTATAGTTATTTTTTTCATAGTATTTGTAGTTTGCTTGTTTAGGTATCACTTGTGATGGCACCTTAGTGATTAGTGCATTTTTAGTTTATTTTTTTCTCATGTTGATTTCCATTTAATTATGAATGTCTGGTGGTCATGCCACTCATTGGTGCTTTCTTGTTTATAGTGGTAATTCAGCAGAGCAATTGTTTGTACATTTTCTCTGATCATGTTCAAACTATGAGTAATGCAGCTATTTGCATTTCAATGTCTGTGATGGCAGCATCCTATGGGAGCCTGAAAGTACAAAAGAGAGACCCAGTACTGGAACTCTGGAGTATTAATAATCTGTATCTGCTGATGAAAGATAGTAGTGATGGCCAAAATGTCCTTCCTGTCGTCAGAATGTGGTGAACATTTGTATTTGTAGTCCACTGGTGGGCATTGTCAGTGTTTATTCGCTTACCATACATAATTATGTAGACAAACTGTGACCCTTTCCCCCACAGTCAGGTAGGATAAATATGCTCTTTTCCCAGTGCATACATTTAACTGGTGATATAGTATCTGCTGTGATATAGGACCCCCGTATCTTAATGAAAGGTCTCATCTTCTTTGATGTATGGTATGGGGCCTGGTGGGATGAGGTGTGCCCCCCTTTCCTGTCCTTCCAGGTTTTGCAAAAGGGGCTGGTTTGCTCTGAGGGGGAACCTATGCTGTTTGGGATGCTTCTTTTTCAGAGTATAGCAGACCCCCTGCCAAAAGGAGGTCTGGTATGCTCTGGGGATGGCTACACTTTTTAACCCTTTAATTTCTGGAAAAAATTTAAAATGCCAATTTAAAAATAATGTATCTTTTTTAAGTTTAACCATTGACTGCCATGCCACTTTTTTATTGATTGGTATTTTGGCTACAGATTTGACCTGAAGGTTTTTTGAATGTCACTCTTCCATTAAAGTCAATGGCAGTTTGCAGCAAATATGCGAACATGAATTTGTGCAAATACCCACCGTTTTAAAAATAGTGATGATCATGAATATTCTAATTGCAAATTTTTTTGCAAATATTGGCACTATGAGAATTCACAAAGATCTCAAATATTGTGTTCTCCATTAGTGATGGCCGAACAAGTGCCGTGTCCGTCCGCGAACAGGCGGAGCGGACTTTTAAAAAAGTCCGCCGTCCGCCCGTTCGCGGGAAGGAGGGCGAACATGCTTGTTCGCGGCCGAACTGTCCGCCTTGCGGGCAGTTCGGCCATCACTATTCTCCATCTTCATAATCGCTAATACTTGTGAATATTCAAAATTTTGTACATGAGATCCCGGAACTACAGTGCATTGCATTCACAAAGTGCCAATTTGCACAAGGAAGGTAATAGTGAGATCACAAATTCTTGAATTTTCAAATTTATTGTGAATATTATGCAAAAAAGTTGTGATATTTTGCGAATACCAATATTGCTTATGCTGCTCATCACTATTCGTAAAAGGCCTCGGCTGAGACATTCGTCAAGCATAATTCATTAGGCTTTCTGGGAATTCTGAGCATTTTGCAACACCAAAGAAGCAATGAATTTTATTTAATAAGCTTATATTCATGCAATACAACACTGATGGCTTCAAGTGTATTTGGTTATGTAGGCACACCAAATTAGAACATGGCTAACATATATGATATTATAATCAAACGATTACAGACACATGCAGACTATTGTACAATCTTCAGACTGGAGGTTTGCTTCGTCAGTGAAGCCTCCAGCTTGCATATGACCAGAGGGATGAAATAACTAGTTAATAACTGATCATATGCACATTTTTTTTCCATAAATGCAAGTTTTAAGTTCTTATTGAGAGCCAACACTGATGCCAAAAGCTTTGGCAAGTATTGGCTGCTGGCTCAAAAAGGAGAGATGTTTAAAAGAATAATTCCACTTAGTTATTTCCCCATATTTTAGTTGCATGCTGAGCTTGGGGAAAAAGACATAGGAGCACCACAGCCCATCCAAAGTAATGAGCCTGGTTAATGAAAAAACATGTTTTGACGCATTTTTTATTTATGTGACACATGTCTGATATTTAAAATCAATGGGAGCATCCCAGTGACGTGTACAATATGCATCAGATGTGATTTGCACAATACGCAGGGTATATTGGTCGCATCATGGCTATTAGTTCATAATGTGTTGATAACCTGCCCTTAAGGGTCACAAAGTTCAATTTGCTGATATTACACAAGAGCATTAAACATTAGATTTATGTAATATACAGGTCAAGTTTGTGATAGAAGACTACTTCTGATTAGTGATGGCCGAACATTGACAACATCTGTTAGGGAACAGGCGGATAGGACATTTAGAAAAGTCTGACGCCTGCCTGTTCGCGGGGAACATCAAATTCAGTGATGTCACTTCCAGTACCTGGAATGCACAGTTCCTTATTCCGATTACCAGACGTGACGTAACTGACGTCACTTACGGTTTTAAAGAGGATTTCTTGGGGTCTTTAGTAAGAAAATTCTTCCTCCAGCCGGATATTTCTGTGCCTGATCCGGCCCACAGAAGAAAAATAAACCCCGGCAAACAGAAAAGCAAACATTCCATGTTCGCGGCTGAACTGTCCACCTTGCAGACAGTTTGCCCATCACTACTTCTGATACAACCAACACATTTCGACTCCAAAGAGGCTTCCTCAGGGACAGAACTCTAAAGACATACAGAGTTTATGTTGAATATTCATATAAAATAATTAATGACAGTAAAAATTTACACAAAATGTTGGAATGCTCACAACACTGTGGGTAAACCAGAAAGGGGGGAGGAGAGAGAAATAGCATATTTCTAAGGTGGAACATTGTGCTAATATCCAGATTGCAGGCTAAAATAGTGTTAAATCTTAAATTCAAATAACAAACTGAAGCAACTTCCAGTCATACATATCATGGACCTACTCAACCATACCCGTTAACTGTCTGTACCTCACACAGTTCTTTTTTTTTTTTTTTTTTAACCTTGGGGTGAAAAAATATTATTAATGATCTAATTATTTGTGCTTATTGGTTAATCAATTTTTAATTAAACACCCTATATTCATCAAGGATTATCAACTAATTCAGTGGCTGTGTTTGTACATGTTAATATTACGGATAAAGAAACATGAGCACTTTAGCATTATTTTTTTCGAAGAACTCCATAAAAATTCCATAAAAAAATGAGGTAGAATGTGTTTGAATTATCTACATAAAATAAAAGCTTTTTTTAACAGCTTACCTTGTACTTGTTAAAGGTTAAAGCAAACCATGAACAAAATGTATTCAGTTTTCAAGTCTGATCAGTTAAATTTCCATTTGTATGTAATGTATATAATATTACATTAATATCAAACTATTCAATTTACTAACAACCAATCACAATTAATACACAAAGCAGTTTGCAGCGTTTCTTAGTAATCATATAATTGACTGCGTGGTAGGAATAGTTGCTAAGCAACATAGTGCGGAGATATAGTAACTGAATGGCAGTTACTTTACAACAAGTAAAATACAGTTTTATGACAATTCCATTGTTTTACTTGAAACGCACCTTCTTCTTCTTAAAGGGTATTTGTTTTATATCTAATGTCTCTACTGTTTTTTGATTCAATGTCATTTACAATGGTAATGAATAAAAAACGAAAAACGTAGCTTAAAACTGCATCCTATTCAGCATTAGATTTGTTAGAAATATAATGCTACCAAATCATGCCAGCTGTCATTATGACAGCAATTTTCTGAGTTGGTTCTTGACATCTTATATGTTGCTGCGTTCTGCATGGCTGTTAAGTTGGATCACCACTGGCAAATGTCTGGTATGGATTTTTCTATCAATTTATCAAAAATAGAATGCGTTTTTAGAAACATAGAAGAGATACCAATTATTTCAGAATCTTTGACATTGCATGGATTGAAATGAGAACTTTGAGAAATGTTACTTTTCCCCCTATGGTTTGATTTATTAAGGTTCAGTTTACAAAGCGTTCACAGATGACTGTAGTTGAAATTTGCTGATTAGTAGTGATGGACAGACATCAGCTTTGGCTGTTTGTGAACAGGCGAATGGAACTTTTGCAAATACCCACCGTTCGCATGTTCGCAGCAAACCTCTTTTGACTTTAATGGAGGGCGAACTTCTTACACCTTCAGGTCATATTTGTAGCCAAAAAAACAATAAAAAAAAAGGAAAAAGGGTGCAACCACCTGGACAGTGTCAATCAACAGCATCTCTCCCTATATATCTAGTACTGCAGAAACATGACGAATGTAAAATTGCCACGGGGCTGCTTCTTTTATAAAGGGGGGGGGGGTATCCTCCAGGAGCCAAAATGTGTTATTGGCTGTACTGTCCCACCACACTATAGGGTGAGGGGTTGCACTTTGCTCCATGTTAAAGTATAGGGGGTGGGTCGAACACCCATAATGTTCGCCAGCATTGCGAACTGTGAACATGCTATGTTCGCTGCGAACTCTTAGATGCATTGCCTTAGATGCTAACCCTATGCTTTAAGCCCAGACATGGCTCACAGTTTCTGATTTTACAGCTGTTTGTTGTAGAAAAAATAATATAAAAGAACCATTTGAAGTTGGAAAAATAACAAATAAATTAGCCTCCTACAAGTTAGATCAGAATTAGAATTTTATTAATTTCTGGAAGTGAAAGAAGGAGCTTCATTCTGTACTGTAATTCCAAAGACATTGTCCAGGAGCAGGAGTTATAACTTTCCTTACCTCACATAGCACAATGGTTCTTCAGAGAGCACACATGTTTAAAGAAAACACACAAATATTGTTCATGTCTTAAGGTAGTCTCAGTAAACCTTCTGTGCCATTGGATGAACTGGTGAATAGGCAGTTATAACCAACATGAAGAAAGTACATTGTACATGAAGAAACATTTTAAAAAGGTGTAGCTTCTCTTCCCTTTTCTATTGGAATTCCAGTCTCTGCACTAGAAATCGGTCGTAATTAAGTAAATTTGATTCAACTTAAATTTCCATTTTCCAGGTGGAATTTCGATTCAGTTGCAAATGTTTGACTTTTCATTCATTTTCTATATACGATGTTGGCTTTAACTGTGATTCCATTTCAGCACCATGGAAATCAATAATCAACATGTGAACAAAAATAATGTACCCCTTCATCAAGAACTCTCCACCATTGTTCTTATCAGTAACACTTAAGGGCACTCACAATATTTCCCCCATATAACAACACACTGCCAAAATGCTGAAAAACTGTGGTTATGTCTTTGGCATGTCCCCCATCAATTTTCAATGGTCCTGTAACTGTACTATGGTATGGGATGTGCACACATTTTAGATGAAGTGGGGGGGGGGTTTGCAGATTTTTGTAAAATGTAGTGTAGTTTCGACCTAAGGGCTTGTGGGACTTTATTTTCAACACAAAGTCCCGTATTATTGTTGTGGCATCATAAGGGGCCACCGGTAATGCATTCATCAATCTTCATGCATAGGTAAAGTGTCCTTGACCGTGGGAAAGTCAACTGCAAATGGTGGGCAATGGTATGGTCTTCGTCTGCAGGGCAAAATCTGCAGGGAAAACAAACTGTTAAGAACCCTCTGTACAAAAATATTACACTGGATTTTTGTTATCAGTTGTTCATAGTTCGCCTACATCAACATGCAAATTGTAGGACCATTGATGAAAGGAGGAAAAGGACAAGATCACAATCGAGAACATCAAAAGGAGGAATGGCGGCCAGATGGCTGATGTATAAATCCCAATGGAGGTATTTACTTTCATTTGCTGATTGTCCATCTTGTCAGCATACGTTTCTGTATTTTTCAATATTTTCCATAACATGAGTCAGGCTAGCAAAATTTTGTTCTTCATCCTATTGTTTCCTTGCTATCAAATGTCTATGACCAAAAGCGTAAGTGTCATTTAACACTAGCCATGCTGCTGACTAGTGATGGCGCGAACCCGGAATTGCGCGTTCATTGACTTCAATGGGAGGCGAATTTAAAAAAACAAAGGGACCTTTCTGGCCACAATAGT
>CM070033.1:130115158-130141890 GCA_036250615.1 Ptychadena robeensis
CATTAATGACATTCAACAGTGTCTCCTGTACCTGAAGTTCAATCCGGACCCCCTTCCCCTCAGGTAAAACATCAGATAATACAACCTGATCCTTCAGGGAGGATCGTACCAGAATCAGCACCCCCGCTCTCCGTCCTGCCGTTGAAGAGCCATACACCGCCCCCACCCACTGTCGTTGCATAAGGCGAAAATCAGCATCCCTGAGGTGTGTCTCTTGTAGAAGCGCGATGTCCACCTTAAGTCTATTAAGATGCCTCAGGACTTGCGTCCGTTTTTGAGGGGTGCGGAGCCCTTTAACATTCCATGTGACAATTTTCATAAAACAGCATCATAGGGAAAGACCTGTAGAGCAGTAAAGCTCATAGTCCACAAAACCAGAATCTCCAGCGAGAGCCTGAACTCGGTAGGAGGCGGGGTAGCGCCAGGGTCCATGTGGGGACTGGGAGGTCATGGGGTCGAGCCGGAACCAAATAAAAAAAAAACACAACAAAACAACAGAATGCCCACGTGGAACATCGTGGGTCTTGGGATAAGTGATGGAAAAAGGTGGAAACTATTGTAGTGACTTCACTTTTTTCCTTGTGTGAAACCGGGAGTCTAGAAAAAGTAAGGGGAAGCGCTCTAGAGATACGACGCAGAGTCAGTAGTAATGCAGTCTATAGATAGATCAATAGGAAGTTCCTGTCAGAATAAACTTTACGGGTCAGGTGTCAGCAATGCACCTGTCAACGTGGCATGTCAGAGTAGTAGGCAGTCTGGTCAATCTTAACATTACCCCTTTGGGCGATGGATCTAACCGATCATCATCCTGGGTCCTCTGTGTGCGCCGTAACATCCAGTGTAGATAGGAGGGAGAAGGCCTTCTCTGGGTCTTGGAAGGTGTGGGAAGCGCCATCCGATGTCTGGAACCTCAGTGTAGCAGGATAGGCAAGAGTAAACCTGATCTTGTGGGAGACCAGCCAGGAGCACACCTTAATGAATTCCCGGCGGCGGCTTGATACATCAGCCGAGTAGTCTGCAAACAGCAGTAACTTCCGACCTTCATAGGTGACCCCTTTCTTTTGGCGGTAAGCTCTCAAAATCGCCGATTTATGTGTGTAATCGAGGTATTTGACGATTACGGGTCTTGGAGAGGTGCGCGTGGGCTATAGCGGGCCCAAACGATGAGCCCTCTCGACCTTGCAGACATAGGTGATCCCCAACTCGCCCGGAATGGTATTGGCACATATCTCCATCAGCTTGGCTGGCCGCATCGACTCAGGGATCCCCAATATACGCAGATTGTTGCGGCGGGATCTGTTTTCGGAATCGACCAGCTTGGTTGCCATTGTTGCCACCGTGCGCTGCAGGGACTCTATTACAGTAGCTTTCTCCTGAGTAGTGATGGCCGTACCTCGGCCATGTCCATCCGCGAACGGGCGGAGCGGACTCTTAAAAAAGTCCGCCCGTTTGCGGACAGATTCAAATTCCCCGCCTCTAGACGGGGAATTTGAATCGGAAAACCGGAAAACCCGTATGTGACGTCAGATGACTGGAACGCATCCAGGTTTGCGAGCCGGTTTTCACTGAAGACCGGGTTCTCTACCCGGTCTTCAGTGAAAAGATTCTTCCTGCGGCGGGATCTCGCTGCTTATGATCCCACCGGAGGAAGAATAGAGGGCTCCTTCTCGCCGGCGGACAGGGCGGGTCGAACACCTGTACTGTCCACCGGCGAGAAGGAGGGCGAACATGCTTGTTCGCGGCCGAACTGTCCGCCTTGCGGGCAGTTCGGCCATCACTACTCCTGAGCCGCATCCTCTATGGTGGACACCCTCGTTTCTACGGCCGTGAGGCGCTTTGCATGAGCCTGCATGTCTTGGCGCAGAGTGCGGATGCCCTTGGCAACTGCTGCATCCACAGCCTGCTGAATTTTGGGGGTTAGCAGTTTGGCTACAGCATCTGCTATTTTGGAGTGTGCGGAGTCAGCCATCTCACCTTCAGAGTCTGATTGATCAGAGGCTGCACGCGGCGGCGCCATCTTGTCTTTCTTCCGGCGCTGCAGAGGAGAGCTGCTGTGCGATGCGTGGCGTGCTTTGGCTTTAGGCGACCTCAGGTAGCGGTCCATCTGCCAACTCAGGACACGATACGGTGCGACAGGGTGAGTTTTGGAGGGTGTTAGCCCGGTTTAATACGCCGGTTTCTGTCTCTCAGAGCGGGAGCTCCCTGGCGATGCTACAGTCGCATGAGGCGCCGGAACCGGAAGAAACCACACATTTTAAGGGGGCTTTGCAATTTACAAATACAGCTAGTCAAAAAAATTCAATCATCTCTTTTATTCAATGTGATTTTTATTTTCCTTATATTGATAATATATATTGTATATTACTACGTATTCTCAATAATACCCCCAATTGGTTTTATATCTCTCGTGTTTTACAAATAATGTACCATCCACCACCTCAATAAAAAGAGGTTCTATGGAAACAAATGTTAAAAAATCTTTACAAAATTAAGATTTCTTTTTTTAAAACTAGAAAAACAAACTACCTCCAAATAATCCAAAGCTTATTAGGTCTAAAGAAGAATATCAACCTTTGTAAAATGAGAGAAAACCTATATGTTTAGAACAAATCCCTTGTACTCCACTAAAGCTGCTAGATCAACATTAAAAGAAGGTATAGGCAGAGGAAAGTTCCAGGTATAGGCAGAGGAAAGATTAAACAAAAAAGGAGAAGTCGTAGGGAAACAAAACCCACAGAGAAGGGTGTTAACACTAGGGAACACAACGTATATAGTTTGATTCCAATAATTAAAACCCAGAGATGCTCAAAAATGTTTTTAAAGAATCATAAAAAAAAAATCTAGAAAATGAATTCATCTTTTAAATGTTACCTGCTATGTAAGTGAATTTGTAATTTGAAGCTAAGGAATTTTTTATTCCTGTTTTTTGGGTTGTAATTTGCAATTTAAAGACTTTTAAATTATATTAACATTAGGACTTCTTTAGAATATGAAATACAGTTAATTGTATATCAGTTCCGTCCTATTGAATACTTAACCCTATAGATTGTATACCCAATTTGGCATGGTCCTCTTCTTATCCTGAGGTGTCATAGTCTGTACTTCTATGTTAGCTTGTATTGCATTTCAACTCTTATTTAGTGTACAGCGCTTGGTAATATGTTGGCACCTATTAAATAAATAATATTAATAATATCTTGTGTTATTAGTTTACTGATTTTGGGCACAAGCCACAATAAGGATTATTTAACATTATACAAGCAAATAACGTTAAATAGGGTCCATTCAGTTTGCCTGTGCTGGTATTTGGGTTTCCTTTACAATTAGGCCATGCCTCCATAGCGTTGTGTAATCCGTAAGGACCCCTGCGTTCAGTGCAATGTGGGGGTCCCGAGGGATCACATACACTTTAGCTGGCCGATGGCAGATGCTCTGTTCAGACATCCGCCGATGCAGGGGTTAACATACTGCACTACGTTAAATACTGCATTGACAGAATAGCTCAGCCGAGAACAGAGCATCCATCGAGCAGGTAAACTAAATGTGATCCTTTGAGACCCCCGCCAAGCACTGTGCTTAATGTAGGGGTCCTGACTAGAGATGTACAATTTCCGGAAATTTTGAAGCTCGGAAAAAAAACAGGTTTTTTTCCGGAAAAAAACAGAAATTTTCGGAAAAATTTTAAAAAATGCTCCATTCAACACTTCTTTTTCTTTTCCAGACTGTAAGTCATTCTGTTACTTTAGAAACATAAAATATAACTATGGACAATGTTACTGGGCATAAAATGATCACAACTTGTATAATAGAAATATAGTGACTATCCAACTCTCCAAACACAGATCACACAGAACTGACTTTTATAATGATATTTATTTGTATTGATGGAGCACAATCTCCTGAACTGTTTTTTACTAGTTTTCTGTGGAACAAAAAAACAAACATATTTAAAACCAGAAGTAAACAATTTCTCCATATTTCCTGCTGGCAGCTGGCCTGGGCTGATGGGGATGAGGTTTAATCAGAATCATTTTGTGTGCTGTAAATCATCAGTATCATTTCTTCGAGTCTCTGCTTCTTCTCTACTCTACTGTGTCTGTCATCATCAAAGTTTATTATCGACGTCTGAAAAGTTATTATGGACGTCATTCATCATGCCAAATATATTTTTTATTTTTCCAATTTTCGAAAAAAAATAAAAATCTTAAGGGAAAAACGTTTTTTTTCCGAAATTTTCCCCGTTTTTTTTCCGAGCTTCCCATCCCTAGTCCTGACTATGATGGCCCGAACTGTTCGCCGGAGAACTATTCGCGGCAAACATCGCATGTTCGCGTTCGATCATGTTCGCGAACATTGGCGAGTTCGGTTCGCCCCCTATCTTTTAACATTGCAGAAACTTTGACCCCTGTGATCACAGTCAGCAGACCATAATCCAGCCAATGAAGCACCCCCACCTCACAGACCCTCACCCCCCTATAACATATCAAGTACAGGACGCCATTATTACACATTCTGCTGAAGAAGGAGAGAGTTAGGAAAGAAGAGCTGCTGCTGTATAGGAACCATCTAGCTAGGGCAGTGTTCTGTTGATCTACAGTCTTCCTGAATATCATCCAGTCCATCCATGGGGAATATCCATCTCCCCAGTGTCCTCCACACTGATCATCACCACCAGGGTCCTCCACACTGCTCCTCCCCCAGTGTCCGCCATACTGACCATCAACCCACATGTCCTCCACACTGACCATCACCACCAGTGTCCTCCACACTGACATCACCACCACGTGTCTCCACAATGACCATCACATCATGGTCAATCCACACTGTCCATCTCCAACCAGTGTCCTCCACACTGACCATACACCACAGCCTGTCCGCCTTAATACTGACCAATCACTCCCCACCAGTGTCCTCCACCACTGTCCATCCTCCACCAGTGATTCCTCCATAAAAAATTAAAATTCCCCACTGTCTACTTTAAGACTGTAGGCAACGTGGAAAGCAGATCTTCACAGGTTGTTTACAGGTTGAATTCACACAGGCATTTACCAACCATGTTGTTTAGTGACTCTCCAGCTCCCCTCTTATGTGTCAAATCCCCATTGACTATCATGTAGAACAATCCTTCGTGCGGATTTATTGCTTGTGCAAAAAAAAAAATTTACTTCTCTTGGGAGTTTGTTTCCATGAATTCCCACCTACTGTCATGTCATTGTCCAGGTGTTTAGTCCCGCCTTGAAATAAATTTTTTCCAAACACTATTGTGGCCAGGAAAGGGTCCCTTTGTTTTTTTAATGTTCGCCTGCCTATTGAACTCTATGGGTTCGCCGTGTTCTCTGGGTTTTGCAAACTTTTGCGGAGGTTCGCGTTCGCTGTTCACGAACATCAAATTCCGGGTTCGCGCCATCACTAGTCCTGACGGATCACACAGCGTTGTGAAAACATGCCCTTAGAAGCCCAAATGCCCAAACTGCTGACAAAATGTAATGTACCACATGTGAATCCCTTGTACTTGTGGAACATACACTGCATGCATAGAGGAAAGCAGACAACAACACGCAAAGCGTGGAAGAGCCCTAATTGTTTAGATTTTTTTGAACTAAAAGGGGTGCAAGAACTTTTTTTCTAATTAAAACAAGGGGACTTTAACAGTTGATTCTTCCATTTAGAAATACGGATTGCATAAATGTCCCCACCTGTTTATTTTTTTATCAAAAATTGCTATCTCAATTTTACAAATCCCAATATGATAGAAAAAAATTTACTTGGGACATGTTGGGCAAAATGCAATGCCAGCTCAAGATAAATTGTTTAGAAATGACACCAAAAGCACAATCAGTTTATGAAAGTACATAGTGAAGCAAACAGCAAATTCTTCAGAACAGAGAAAGACATGACTCAAAAAAGTTTGCTTGAATCCTTTTATATAGGTCACCTAGAAAGGAAAGGTTTTCTCATTCTGAAGAAAACTGGAGTTACATTTTAAATGTGTATATATGTCATGATGTCAAAATGTGGTAAACTAACAAAGGTTAAAGAAAAACTGCAAAACTAAATCCTGAATGACTAGAAAGGGGTCACTTCTGGACAATTCTACTGTATTGCAATATTTGAGAACCAGGAATCTCTGTTTTTATCAATAACAAGTATTCAATCTATTCTTACAAGTAAATGTGTTTTCCAGGCTTAACCCTTGACACTGGAATTTATATGGTATTAAGTGCAGAAGCTGTTTGCTTCTAGGATCTATCTCTAAAAAGAACTTTAAATAAGCTATAAATACACATTATGATTAGGAGGGGGGTTAACTGCCTTTACAACTCATCATGTGTGTTACACAGTACTTAATTTAAACTGCAGGACAGAATGGACACAAGGTCTGCATGACTGTGGAGGGGTAGTCCCCAAGTAAAGAAACGACTAAAGAATGTAGGTGGGGAAATTGGAGGGCTTACCTGATTGCAGGACAGGGTCAGGTGGCTGGGATGAGCCACAGGGGACTACCTTGTTGTGAGCTTCTGGGAGTAT
This sequence comes from Ptychadena robeensis, assembly GCA_036250615.1. Lineage (NCBI taxonomy): Eukaryota > Metazoa > Chordata > Amphibia > Anura > Ptychadenidae > Ptychadena > Ptychadena robeensis. The sequence goes on from CM070033.1 coordinate 130,121,687, forward strand.
TTTCCAGGAATGGTACCGGAAGGTCGTTGTCCTTCCCAGTTTATTACATATATTGTCTATATTTTATATATTGTCTATAAATGCATTATGGTTATAAAGAAAGGGATCCATCTGGTGGTATGATGCTCTGTCAGTGTGGTGGCCTTGTTTTAACATAGCATTGGTCCCCTTGGATATGGGAGTGTTTATCTCTGGTCTAGTCCCCAAGTCAGTTGGTGTGTGACTGACTTTTTATTGATTGTTTAGTGAAGCCTTTTTTAGCTAATGGACACCAAAGATGCCTTTCTCTTGCAACAGCAGCAGTCAGTTGTATTTGTTATTGTGTTTAAATACCGTATCTTCTCAAGTATAAGCCAGGTTTTTCAGCACTCGGCTTATACTCATGTAAGGGTGCCACTTACCTGTCCGGGTGTTCACTGGTCTCCTGGAACCCTGTGAAGGTCCGAAATGTATTTTGTATTACTATGTATTACTATGTATTACTATGTATTATTATGTATCTACGGCAGTTCCAAGCTTGGCTGGTGAAATGTAAACAAACCTGGGCGGCAGTGCCATCTTGTGGACAATTTATTTGTTTTTACTTAAGATGGTGGAATTTAATTTTGAAAACTGCACTAACTAACTTTGCATTTCCCACCCTCTGCTTATACTCGAGTTAATACGTTTTCCCAGTTTTTGTAGATAAAATTAGGTTGTGAAATTTGGACTAGTTTACTTGGGAAATAATCACAAATCCCCTGAACACAGTATCATCACCAAAATAGCTGGAGATGTAGACAAGGAGACCAAGAGTGGAATATTTTTGCTGAGTATGTTATAATTATCAATAAAGAGGTTGGACTTTTTAGCTGGAGTGCGGAATTCTATATGAGATATGTGAATTGGCTCTGAAGACAGGCCGTTAGCTGATTCCATCACTTGAAATTCCAACTATATTCAACTCGGGCAGAGAGGAAGTCTTTGTGGTGATCCAAGAATAGCGTCAAGAGCCACTCTTCTGAACAGATGTAGAGAAGGGTTGTGGCTAAATAAAAGAAAAAGTATTGCTCTAGCACATGTAGTTTTTTCAAAGATGAGTCCAAATTTTAACAATCCTCTAGATCTTCACAAATTTTGCTGGTGAGGGGGTTTGCAATTAACAAAAAATTAGCTAATCGAAATATCCCAAAACCTCATCATAAGGCTAAACAGGTGTTTCTTTTTTTTAAGCCTGTACATGGCTAAAGGTCAGAGAATGGCTATGCCAAATAAAAGACATCTAGGCAGCTAACTGAGATGCCTTTAAAAAAAGTGTGAGATATTGTGATTTATAAAACCAAAATGATTAAACACGTATATCTAAAAACATCCAGCTGCATAGTGAATACACCAGAGAATGTAATGCTGATGTTGGCATCTAATTGCTAATTGAATTGCAAACAGGTTTCAATTAACTAACTATCTAATTTTAAAATAATTAAGTATATGCAGAATTAACAAACAGAGACAAAGATTAAAAAAAATAAGGGATGGGGGGGGGGGGGGGGAGAGAAAGAAAGAGCAATACAGCTTTCATCTTTGCAATATGATTACAGCACAGGGAACGCTTAAGCATTTGTGATATTTCTCGGCTGTGCTGGAATATTTAACCTCGTAATTAAAGACATTTTACTGCTCAGTCACCAGCAATGAAAAAAGTAAAATGGAGAGAATAGGAGAGGCTCTGGAAGCCTAGTTCTGAAATGCTGTGAATTAATGCGGTGGTGTTTTCAGAACAACAAACAGGTTATATGCAGTGTTTGCTGAGAGTGGCATTTTTGGCAGAGAGGAAAAAAATACTTAAGCCCTTTCAAAGATTCAGTAATTGTGGTGAGTCTCTCCAGTAGGATAAAAATATATGATTTAACGGAATCCTGGACATTAGGGACAGATAGAATCTGTGGTTGTAGATACTGAAAAATTGCTTCTGCAACACAACAAGCTACAATAAACAAAGAAATGACTTGAAAAACCTAAATTATCACTTTGTAAATGACAAGGTTGAATTGTTGCTCAGCTGTTTTGTTCTTCCTCATTTGCCACATTAGAAGTTTTTTTTTTAAATATAATACATTTTGCTAGAAAACTAAATTAAAATTAAACAAATTAATTTATTAGCCCTTATTATTGTCTAGGATGTTTACCTTTTCTTGCCTGCAAGGTTTCAGCCAAGTAATTTGGACCAAATCATGTTCATGCACTTTACTTGTTTTTATGTGTTTGTTTGTACTTACTGCATTTGTTCTTCTTCTAACCTCTCTAACCCCCCTGCTGTTCCTGCCGGTCCCAGCTCATCCAGCTCTGACCTGTTCGGAGCCACAGGAGCGCAAACTCACTGATCCGTGTGGCTCCGATCTAAGGAAGAGGCTGCTGCAGGAGTATGAACCGCTCCCCCCCCCCCGCGTGGGCGTGTGTTTTAAATAAAAATTGTGTTTTTTGCATTGAAAACACTATTCAATATGATTTTCTATGTAGAATACTCGTGTATAAATGATCCGGTGTCCCCATGTCCTCTACTTGCTTCTCTCTCCTGACAGGTTTCTGTTCTGGGGGTGGGAGCATCAAGTTTACTCAACTGAATGTAATACATTGACTTCAATGAATTACATGCTGTCCTATGTAACCTGGCAAATCTGCCATATTGTGGTTGCAGTACAAATTTACCTGATACATGATTTCTTTTGAAATATTCATTAACTATGAGTATGAGTACTATTTTATGAGTAATTCACAAAGCATTTGGACATGTTATTATATTCACATTGTCTACCAGACTCCTGTATGGACATACTTTGGGAAGTAACAGGCCTACAATGTAAAAAAACTTTTCCATTGAAGTCTATGGTGCGCTTTTGGTACAGAAATCTGTACCTCAGCAGTGCGCTAGGTTAAAAAGCAGCACAGGAAATACATATCAATTACCAGTTTGATCTGTACCCACATTCTGTTTTGCACTTAAATTTACCTGAAAATTTTAGGTATTCACCTAGTTTTGTCTTGTTGATTGTTAACGTTACAGAGAACTTATAATAGTTGTTTATTGTTGGACACTTGTGTTGCTTAACTGTGTCTGTGATGACGTCTGTACTACTATTTGACTCAACTAAACTTTAGTGACTGGTGACTCGACTGCAAAATGGGGCCGATGTGCCATGGACTCCTGCTAGACAGGTAAGGTGCCCCAACTTTAGTCTGGGTGAGTTTTGTTGTCTTAAACAAGCAGAATGCTCAGGTGTCTAGTAACACAGAGTGCTTTAACAGAAGTTCAGCTTTGAATCAGTTGCATGAGCAAAAACTGGAATTGGAGCCGTTCGGCGTTCCCTGCAAAGCAATGGATACCCACTGTGGTTGACGGTCATGTCCAATATCCCTGTTTTCGAGCGGGATTGATCAATCCCACTCGAAAACAGGGATGGCCGCATATGATATGGGCCAGATAGATGGCTGTGAGCGTGCACGGCGCTTGAAGCAGCCATCGATCTGGCCATATCTACATGTGTGTTCCTGCCTTAAAAATTGAATAAATATATTCATAATGCTGCTGTTAGGCAAAAAGTTTCCTATCATTTTTCAAACACAGGAAACCATAATAAAGATTTAAACACAGGGAGTGCAGAATTATTAGGAAATGAGTATTTTGACCACATCATCCTCTTATGCATTGTCTTACTCCAAGCTGTATAGGCTCGAAAGCCTACTACCAATTAAGCATATTAGGTGATGTGCATCTCTGTAATGAGAAGGGGTGTGGTCTAATGACATCAACACCCTATATTAGGTGTGCATAATTATTAGGAACTTCTTTCCCTTTGGCAAAATGGGTCAAAAGAAGGACTGACAAGGCTTAGAAAAGTCAAAAATAGTGAGATATCATGCAGAGGGATGCAGCACTCTTAAAATTGCCAAGCTTCTGAAGCGTGATCATCGAACAATCAAGCGTTTCATTCAAAATAGCAAACAGGTCGCAAGAAGCGTGTGGAACAACAAAGGCGCAAAATAACTTGCCCATGAACTGAGAAAAGTCAAGCGTGCAGCTGCCAAGATGCCAATTGCCACCAGTTTGGCCCATTCAGAGCTGCAAACATACTGGAGTGCCCAAAAGCACAAGGTGTGCAATACTAGAGACAGAAGGCTGAAAGACGACCACCACTGAACTAGACACACAAGCTGAAAGTCCAGACTGGGCACGAAAAATATCAAGAGGGATTTCTAAGGTTTTATGGACTGATGAAATGAGAGTGAGTCTTGATGGGCCAGATGGATGGTACTGGCTGGATTGGTAAAGGGCACAGAGGCTCCAGTCCGACTCAGACACAGCAAGGTGGAGGTGGAGTATGGTTGGGCTGGTATCATCAAGATGAGCTTGTGGGCCTTTCGGGTTGAGGATGGAGTCAAGCTTAACTCAGTCCTACTGCCAGTTTCTGGAAGACACCTTCTTCAAGAGTGGTAAAGGAAGAAGTCTGCATCCTTCAAGAAAAACAGATTTTCATGCAGGACAATGCTCATCACACGCATCCAAGTACTCCACAGCGTGGCTGGCAAGAAAGGGTATAAAAGAAGAAAAACTAATTGACATGGCCTCCTTGTTCACCTGATCTGAACCCCATTGAGAACTGTGGTCCATCATCAAAATGTGTAATTTACAAGGAGGAAAAACAGTACACCTCCTGAAACAGTGTCTGGGAGGCTGTGGTTGCTGCTGCACGCAATGTTGATGGTGAACAGATCAAAACAACTGACAGAATCCATGGATGGCAGGCTTTTGAGTGTCCTTGCAAAGAAAGGTGGCTATTGGTCACTGATTTGTTTTTATTTTGTTTTGAATGTCAGAAATGGATATTTGTGAATGTTGAGATGTTATATTGGTTTCACTGGTAAAAATAAATAATTGAAATGGGTATAAATTAGTTTTTTGTTAAGTTGCCTAATAATTATGCACAGTAATAGTCACCTGCAACACACAGATATCCCCAAAATAGACTAAAACTAAAAACTACTTCCAAAAATATTAGCTTGATATTAATGAGTTTTTTGGGTTCATTGAGAACATGGTTTGTGTTCAATAATAAAATTGTCCTTCAAAAATACCACTTGCCTAATTAATTCTGCACTCCCTGTAGACGGCCCATTTCACTACTAAGTGAAACAAACGTATTTCTAAATGAAATAAAGACCACTTATCCATAAATCATCCAGGGTGTTCAGATCTGCAAGATAGTGGCAGGAATATCTGAATGGCTTTTGTGTTAAGGCTGGCATTAAAATACTCAAAAAACACAGCCATGCAATTGATTCAAGCCTATTTGGATATTTGAGCTGTGTAGAGTTGATGTAATGAGCGGTTCCCATCATCCTACAACTCAGCTTGACGATTGTCTAGTTTGTCTGTACTGTGTGCCCTTGTTATAGTGACATGCTGCGAAATAAAAAGTTCTACTAAAGAGTTCTCTAAAAGGAATATATTTATTACCTTCCCACTGCCCATGCTGCTGATCTCTGCTGTAGTGAAGGCAAATCAATCCCTGGCAAATAATCTGTCAGATTCCTGATCCTATGCAGTGCTTAGTGGTTCCGTGTATAAGTTCTACAATTTGTGTGGTGGACTAATATGGGGCTAGCACATAAACAGCACTATGGAAACTGAAAATGTCTGATATGCTGTACTTGTTATGAGCAAAATAGATCTTATTAAGTGTACATCTAGATGTACTTATAGTTAATTTAGTGTTATAGAAACACACATTTTTAAATAGGAGGCCATAGCTCTAATTTAGGAAAAAAAGGTTTGGTAGTTATGTCTCCACCCACATATTTAAAACTCATCTATGGACTCCCTGTCCCTCACTCTTCTGTAAATTATCTCTGGTATTACAAGAAAAATCATCATCAAGAGGAAGTGCTCTTAAATTTTCCCCAAAATAGGCATAACATTATTTTCAATTAAAAAGCACACAGTGTCTGAGGGCATGAGTCTGCCTATATGTGTAGAAATACAAAAAATGACTGCTCTTTATGCAGTACAATAAATTGAGTAAAGAGTTGTGATGTTTGGCAACATACACTGTATAGAGATCATTATTTTTAAGTTTATGTAAAGCTAATATAATTCACACTGACAGCAGTGGCTTCCCTTCAGGCTGAACTGATAGACTGTCAGGATTGAACCATTGATGATTCATTGTCTGGCTGAGATCTATTTGCGAGCCACCTGCCACCTGATTGGGACATGTAAGATCTCTACACTAAGATACATGTTTTCCAGTTCCTTGTTGAACCCCGAACCCTGGCTCCCCATGTACTTCTTAAAAACCAGAATATTTTGCTTCTGCCATATATGCTTTTTATGCTCATCGCTACTTGGCCTGTATTATTATCCATGTACTACCCTGGCTATTGATTAACCAACTACTCTTCATCCTGCTCCATTGGACTTCACACCATCAGCTTCTGATCATGGCTTGTTCCTGAACTTTCTGCTTGAATATATCTGTTACTTCTGCCTGTGAACTACACGTTCTGACCTGTTTTGCCTTTTCAGCACTTGGACTATGGCCTGAACGGATGGTTATAGCAGCATAGTAGGATGCATCCTCAGTCAGTCACCCTTTTATGGTTCTCACTCTTTTTTTAGTAGATGGATGCTACACATACACCTCCAGGCTGGCTCAGGGGTGGGGAGCTCTTTTCCTAGGCAACTTGGAAGTCCCACAGGAAACTCCCATTTCTGACTTTATAATTCACACACTGAAACCTTTAAGTATCTCTTCTGTTGACCAGTGGATGTTTGAATTCCTGCCAAATACCTCCCACTTCTGACTTCTTACTGACCTACAGAAGGTAAAAAACAATAACTCAGTACAGACCATTTTATACTAGTGCAAATATACACTTAATTAAAAAAAATGTAATTAAAACATTTCCTTTATTTATTAATGGAGTTCAAAGCAGAACCAATTTCTTCACAAACCTACATGTTGTTTCCCAACATGTTAAGAAAAGAAGATCTATGTGAATTGTCAGGTAGTACCCCCTATATTTCCCACAAACAATAGTATTGTGTTTGGTAGTAATTTAATTAGATGCACAATCTGAACACCTTACTGACTCTGCAGATGGAGGAAAAAGGGATATAACCATGTGTTCACAAAACAAAAACCCATTGATTTTGTTGGGTTTGGGGATGCTTGTCAATGTGTATTAAAGCTAAACCACAGGGAAAAGTCAAGGTTGCCTTTCATTGGGTGCTCCGTTTGGGCAGTCAGGCCTCTGATATCATATTGTCAAGGTGTTCTGAAGCTATACTACAGGGAAATGTCAAGGCTACTATGCATTTGGGTGTTCAGTTTGGGTATTTAGGCCTCTTATATCATCCCTACCCTGAAGCTGTAATCATGGGTGATCTTGATAGCAAGAGTAATTTTGTCCTATTTTCTAGAGCTCAACTTTATTCATTTAAGAGTTAACACCCATTTATGAAATATTTTTTTAAAAAAATGAGATTTCTAGGATCATTAAAGTATAAAATGTGTGATTATTTATAAATATATTGGCATATAGTTGATCAATGTACTCCCCAATATGCTCTCCTACAAAAACTCAAGTCAGAGTAAAATAGATTGCACTAAGCAGAAGGTGAAGATGACATGGTAAATGAGAGATGTATAAACACATAGAGAAGCAATAACATGTAATTATATGGTAGAGCAAAGAATTGAATCTACTCATGCAGAAACAGCTTCCAGTGAAAGAGTTCAGGCAGGTTAAATTAAACTTGGTCTGGTATCCAAAAGGACGAGGAAGATTAAAACATCTGTTGAGGAATTAATTCAGGACAGAGACCATTCTAAAATTCATTGCTGGGAGGATACTCAACCTTTTCCAAATTAAAAGGATAGAAAGCAATCTCCATTCCTTTGATTGCAGGGCTTTTTAGCTCTCTTATCTATTTATTCTTTCAATACTTTAGTCAATACTGGTTCTTTATCATTAACAGCACTTCATAACTTATTGGCTGTATATATTGGCTGAAATTGACTTTATAATATGCAGTTGGTTAATGAAACCAGGTAAGTAGCTCCTATTTTGAAAAATCAGGAATTTACAGTTTTCTACTGCTGATAAGGACTATTTTACACAAAATAAAGCATACAGCAATAAGTATTTGGACACCTACCTTTACATTCAATTTTAATGACAGCCTATGTTAATCTAAAAGGACTTTATATTAAGCATGGTCCAAGCTTTGAAGCTATAACATTTTCTCTCCGGGGACACTTTTCCCAAGGGTTATTAGTGTGCTTTTTGACCTTTCTTCCAGAAGGGCATTAGTACGGTCAGGCACTGATATTAAACATGAAGGCTTGCCTCGCAGTCTCCGCTCTAAATAATCGCAAAGGTGTTGATTGGGTTGAAGTCAGGGCTCTGAGAAGTAGTGTTGATCGCGAATATTCCAATCACAAAATCTTATTGCAAATATCGCAAAGATCTTTAACATAGTGATAAATCTTCTTAATTTCGAATATACCAGATTATTTACATTGCATTCGCAATATGCACATGTACAAGTGCCGATTTGAGCAATGAAGGTAATAATGACTGGATATCACAAATTTATCTTGAATATTGGATGGAAAATTTGCAATATTTTGCAACTATGAATATTGTCCCAATAGTTTTACCAATTCATTATATCAAATAGTGTTAAGCTTGAATATTCGAATTGCAAATATATTCAGCGGATATTCGCAATTTCGAATATTCGCAATATTCGCCATTGGGATGCTTATGGGCATGGATTGCGAATATATATTCCCAATGCGAAAATAAATAGCACATGTGACCATTCATTCGCGCCCAAATTCGTGAATATAGAATCGAATTTTAGTAGAATTATTTGCAAAATATTGCGAATTCGAATATTGTCTATGGCGCTCATCACTAATATCAAAAAGAATGTATCAAATATATACTATTATTATAAGTGTAATTAACAAAGTATATTTGTCACACTTTTGTACAGCAACTCTAGAGGTAAATCAAATTTTGGCATATACACATGTGTTGATCATAAGAGAGAACAGATTTGATGATGGTATGTTTGAACCATACCTGTGACGTTTTCCCTTTCCAAATAACGGACAATGTACTGAAAGTTATGTCATATGCACTGTGCATGCCATCACTTCAGCTGTCCAAAAGCTGGCACAACAAGCGTTAGGGTAATGCTTCCCTCCTAATTTCCCACCTGCTTGACTGGAGGATGTGTGGGGTTGGAAGTTAGGAGGGGGGTAAAGCCCCACCACCACTCACTTTCTCCTTACTCCCCATCCTCCTGTGAATTCTGTCCTTGCAGGGAACAACTGAGCCTACGTCGCAGTTTACAGTGTCAATCTGTAACTGCACATGTGCCCGCTACCTGTTCTTGTCCTGTTGTTCCACCTATAAAACCTCACAGAGGTTGAAGATTGGCTCCCTCTGCTGGTGGTACTAATGATGGCACTTGATGTGCCTCCTGGTTTAATGCTCCCTTTGATGGGTGTTCTGATATCTTCTCATTAAGCATTTTTGTCTCTCACCTGAAGCCCTACCTATCAAGCCACATGATCCGGTATTTAAGGAAGCCTCAGGAAAGAGGATGTTGCCTGAGCAAAGAAGTCTTCCTGTCTCTGCAACCCAAGCTATGCTTGTATCAATTGCTGTATTGTTACCAACCTCTGTACTGTCTTTACTGTGCTGTTTACTGCCTGTGTAGGTTGGGGGCGCAACCTGGGAATCTCCCACAGCCAAGCCCATGGTAAATAAAGGGGGGCTCCTTAGATTCTGTGCCTTGGTTTACACTTGCCTTGTGGTATGGTGGGTCCACTACTCCCGTGAATGGGAAATGGGAAATACTAATCCAATATTGAGGTGGGGAAAGGGATGAAAAACTATACTTTCCCGGCTAAAACGGGTAACTTGATAGGTATGGTTTGAACCTCATTTTTTGTCTTTTCAGCAGACTGCAGTGGAGAAATTGCACCAATGTATTCCTTAACCAAAGAATAGGAAAAGATGTTTCCCTATGACCATACTGTCTGAATGAAGTGTATTAATCATAGAAGCTGCTGGACAGAATTTTACATTTGATGTCCGATAACTAAGTTACAAGTTCTGATATACCTATGTTATATATTTTTTTCCTTTTATATACTAACTAATCCTATGTTATGGTGTAATGGGCAATAAAGTAGGAGTAATATAATCAACCATTTTGTAGAAGACATTACACTGTGGGATGGGTAAAAGAAAAAGGCATCATCTGTAAGATTTTACATCCAGAATTCTCTAAAAAAAAATCAGCACACAAAAAATCTGCAATATAAATTTGTCTTAGGCTTATGGTCTCAAAAACTGAATAAGAAAAAAAACAATATTATATGGTAATAAGCTTTTGAAAAAGAGTAGTCATATACTGATTCCTACACACTTCCAATAGTTTTGTACCGCTTGCTTTTGAAATGTCTGAAGATATAAGGTTGTTGACTTTTTGATAAATTTGCCCAGATTCAGTTTGTTCTAAGTTTGCTGAATCAACATCAAGATTCCATATTTTTAGTTTGTTATTGATGACATGAAATACTAACATGACATATTACAAATGTATTGTTAATATCCTACAAAATATTAAATTGACAGGTAATACTACTTCTCTGAGTATTATTGAGGTATTTCCCCAGGTTATGTGTTTACAAGCTCTAAGTCATAATGTATATAAATGTCACCCTAGTGACATTTGTGGTATATTTATGTTATTCACGTTTTCTTAACTGCAGGCACTGCAAATAATGTATGTTACATGCGTTCAACTCTCAGGGACGTGCCTAGTTCTTACACTTGATCTCACCTAGAAATTAGCTCAGCACATGTGGGTTCTGTATGGGAGTTTGTGCAGATGCTCAAATCTGAAGCCTGCACAAACTCCACACAAAGTCCCACTACATTTTAGTGGTGGTCTGTGAAGGTAAGTTAGGCTGTGGTGTTCTCTGTAAGTTTGTGTTGGTGCAGGTCTGTGAAGGTGTGGTACTCTGTGGGGTCTGTGTAGGCCATTGACTTGTCTGGTCGGTACATTTGGGGGCAGAATTGTAGAGAGTCTGAAGCTCCTGGCCAAGTCTGGTGGGTATGGAAATGAAGGTTTGCTCACTCCCTCGATATCTTTTGAGGATCAGTGTGCAGGCCTGATACTGACACTACTAGTGGGGAGATTTAAATATGACAGTGAAGGGGTTGTTTCAGTGTGTGGTGAATGATGATGTACATTGTGAGTTTGATATTCTAAAATTGGTACGGTGGATGTTGATGGCTAATGAGGGTTTGATACCAACTTTGGGTACATTTGTGGGTAAGTTGGGGGAAGAAGGACATTATGGGGCTTATACTGGCTTACCTTACGGGCCTGATATTGTGTAGGTTTGAACATTGCAGGTCTGATATTGGTGATCGAGTTGGTGGACTTTGAGTGTGGGTCTGATAATGGTGGAGATGGCTATGGTGGACATTGAGTCTGGATCTGATACTGGTGGTGGGTATGTTTGGCTGAGGGTGCTTGCATCTAATGCTGCTGTGGTGGTGCCATTTGGGGTGGCATGCATTTTATGGTCGGCCCTTTCAGGAGAGAGGGGGTGTTTAGTGATGATGTGTTGTACCTCAATGGCTAGGAGGTACGTGTTGGTGCAGGGATGTGGTGATGTGATGGTACACCTTGTAATTATGTAGCCTATAAATGGCTCTCTGCATACCGAAGGGTGTAGTTGGTTGGGTTTCTGATGGTCTACTTTATTGTTAGGGGCAAATTGTATCAGCCTATCCCTAGATGAGACCATGACAGCAAAAACTGTGGACCACATGTACTCCCAGTCATCATCATTAAAGGAGTCAAGATCTGCTTACCACGCACTTCTTAACCTATCCAGCAGCACATAAGAGACATATACACACATAAAAGAACCACTTAAAGCAAAATGAATGTTGATTGACTATGTCTCATCATGCAACTGAAGCTTCAATTGCGATGTCTGAAACATCAACCCCAAATTGTGACTGAAAGGCATGTTTCAATATATAATGAGAGGTGATCTTATAAATACCCTAATAGTGGCCCAAGGTCAATGTGTTTTAATCTTATAAGGTTTTTAAGGCACAAAAATCTTACTTCAATGTGTTTTCCAAAATATTTTTAAAAGGTCTTTATTATTACAATTCAGGACCATATACATAATAACAAACTTAAAAACATACACATCATGGCCACACAGCAATTGTTTAGGAGCTCACATAATCAGTGCTTCCAAAAACATGTATTTACAAGTTTATGCTTTCAACCAATGATCTATTAGTCATCCAACACGTTTCGCCTACATGAGCCTCTTCAGCAGGAGACTGATTCTACACAAATATAATACATTACATTAGAATTGCATCTGTAAGCATACAGTTGGCCTAAGCATATCTCAATTAGTCAGATCAGAGAAATTAATATATTTAATTATACAAATAATGAATGGTGTGTCTAATCATATATCTAGATTCAAATCACATCACTTACTTAACATAGCATCATAGATCAATTTCAAATTTAAACCCAGTGGGTCTTTCTGGTGGTGGTGGGATGAGAACCAACACTGGCATACCGTGGTAACTCCTGGGGCGATCCCACCCGTGAAGCACAGAGCCAGGTGTGGATAAGGCCTACAAGAAGGAGAAATGGGGATGAGTTCTCAAACAGGCCTGTAAAGAGACAAGCCTCAGTGAGACAGGAAGGAAATCCTTCCTGTATATTAACTCTACCTGGAGGTAGAGAGATGGCAAGATTTTAGAGACAGTAACTTGAGAAGTATTACAGTGATAAGTTCATCTTTCATCTGATTTCTTCACTTATCAGCATGCTTCAAGTCAGTACATGAACTGATTTGCGCCTTATACTGCTGCTTGCTTCTCACAACCTACCCTTTCTACACAAAGACTTCTAGAGGCTGATACCTTTGGATACTTGTACAATGGAAAAAATGTACCATCCTGACCAATCACTGTTCATTGGAGTAAATGCTCGATTGACTAGAAAAATCAACAATTTCTGGCCATATTTAAGAGTTACTTTACCTGGGCTTCTCTAAGATACCTATGAGTGTTTTCCCTTGTTATGGCATTCCGGTGTAATGGGCCTGAATGATTGTTAAATGAGCTTAGTCACCAAGGAAAGATGTGACTATACATGGAAAACAAAAATATTTGTGTATAATTTTCTTTGAAAAGGGGGTTTGGTTCTGTTTATAAAAGCATTCATTAGTTTGGGTACACTTTATATGTAACCCTTCTTTTCTAACCATTGGTGAGCAAAGCAAGTTAATCAAAACAGGAGCAAACTGTAATTAGTGATGGCGCGAACCCGGAATTTGATGTTCGCGAACGGCGAACGCGAACCTCCGCAAAACTTCGCGAACCCGGCAAACCCCATAGACTTCAATGGGCAGGCGAACATTAAAAAAGACCCTTCGGCCACGATAGTGTTGGAAAATTATTTCAGGGGACTAACCCCTGGACAACTGACATACAGAGGGGGATCCATGGCCACAAACTCCCAGATTTTTTTTTTCACGCATCCGCCGCAGGATTTCACAATGAAGTCCCATGGGATTTGAAAATACGAGGGGAGCTGGAGAGCACTAAACAACATGTGGTAAATGCCTGGTGAATCCACCGAAACAACCTGTCAAGATCTGCTTCCACGTGCCTACAGCTTACAGGTGAATTATGGCGGACCACTGGTGGAGATGGACCAGTGGGGAGGACACTGGGGAGTGTCTGTAGGCGCGACCACTGGTGGTTTGTCCGTGTGAGACACGGTGGGATGGACGGTGGGACACGTGGTGATGGTCATGTGGAGGACACTGGTGGTGATGGTCAGTGTGGGGACACCTGGGAGTGGTCATATGGAGGACACTGGTGGGGTCAGTGTGGGGACACTGGCGGAGATGGTCAGTATGCGGACACTGGTGGTGATGGTCAGTGTGGAGGACACTGGGGGAGATGGATATTCCCCATGGATGGATGGATGGGATATTCAGTGAAGACTGTAGATCGAACACAAACACTGGCCTAGCTAATGGTTCCCTATACAGCGCAGCAAGCAGACTCTCTTTCCTAACCTCTCCCTCCTTCTTCAGCAGCAATGTGTAATGGCGTCCTGTACTTGACATGTTATAGGGGGTGTGAGGGTCTGTGAGGTGGGGGGGGGCTCATTGGCTGGATATGTCTGCTGCTGTGACCTCAAGGGGTCAAAGTTTCTGCAATGTTAAAGATAGGGGGGAACGAACTCGCACATTTCGCGAACATGGGCGAACGCGAACATGCGATGTTCGCCGCGAATAGTTCCCTGAACAGTTCGGGCCTCACTACGTAATGCATTTGGGCACCTCAGTCCTACCCACCACCATCATCTTGTTACAGGCTAGTGGCTATCCAAAACAGATACGGACCCTACATTCAGATCCGTCCCTACAGTATGGATAAGCAGAGATTAGTCATGGCCAACCAAAGTAAGGATGGCCCAAGATCAAACAATGTAAGCTGGCCATACACTGTCGGATTCCATGGCCTGTGGTTCTCTGTCGGCTCTAATCCGAGCCCCCCGATCAATTGGACGCCGATCACTCGCAAGTGGCATGCAGTATCGACCTCTTATGCTGATGGCTTGCGCTCCCATCCCCTGAGATCGCCGGAATCAATTGGGTGAGTGATCAATGGCCGGAACCGCCACGTAATGGCCCGCTTTAGTATCACGGGTACTGTTGGCACACAGACCTTGCAGAACACAGATATATCAAACACAATACAGGGAGTGCAGAATTATTAGGCATTAAATATATAATAAGTGGTTTTTGAGGAATAATTTTATTACTGAACAAAACCATGTTCTCAATGAACCCAAAAACTCATTAATACAAAGCTGAAATATTTTGGAAGTAGTTTTTAGTTTGTTTTTAGTTTTAGCTATTTGAGGGGGTTTCTGTGTGTGCAGGTGACTATTACTGTGCATAATTTTTAGGCACTTAACAAAAAACCACATTATATATACCCCATTCAATTATTTATTTTTACCAGTGAAACCAATATAACATTCACAAATATACCGCATATGCCGGCGTAAAAAGACGACTGGCGGCAGAAGACGACCCCCCAACTTTCAGTTAAAATATAGAGTTTGTGTATATACTCGCCGTATAAGACTACCACCCCTCTTCCACCGCACACCAAATGAAAAAATGTTATGTTACTCTGACTTTCAACCCACAGATCTCAACCCCCTTAGAAGTCTGATGTTTTTTTTGTATTAGTAAGGATGGATAAGTGAAAGCATGTATGCAGCATAGTAGTGCTTTATGCTAATAGGGAGCAATATTTTATAGGGGGCTATTAGTAGAAGGATTATGCTCAGGGACCTAAAAAATTTGCATGGATATAGTCTTGGGTTAACTAGTAAAACCACAAATTTCATATAGGAGTATATCACTGGCATGAAAAAGAATTGGTGGAGGCTGGAATTTACTGAAATGTAACTTATAAGTATTATAGCTAGAGTGGTGAAACTCGGGGTGTAAGTAGTAGTACGTGAGCATTACTGACCCTGAAAGTTTCATCATTATACTTTGACATTCATAGCAGGAAAAGCATTTAAATTACAACAGAGCTACAGCCGTGTTCTCTGTGTCAGGGCAGAGCGTCCTGTAGCCATGGTTACACTTTGCTCTGCTCCTTGATACAATGTATCTCAGACGCCGCGCGCATCTCTCAGCTCGCAGGCAGAAGAAGATCCATCCATCCACAGCTCCCATAGATGCACCCCCTGCCTGCGGCACCCGCATATAAGACGACCCCGACTTTGTGGAGGATTTAAGGTACTGAAAAGTCGTCTTATACGCGGCATATACGGTACATTTCTGACATTCAAAAACAAAACAAAAACATCAGTGGACCAATATAGCCACCTTTCTTTGCAAGGACACTCAAAAGCCTGCCATCCATATTCTGTCAGTGTTTTGATCTGTTCACCATCAACATTGCATGCAGCAGCAACCCAGCCGACCAGACACTGTTCAGAGAGTGTCTGTCTGTTTCCCTCCTTGTAAATCACACATTGATGATGGGGTTCAGACTCAGGTGAACAGGAGGCCATGTCATTAGTTTTTTTCTTCTTATACCCTTTCTGCCAGCCACCGCTGTGGAGTACTGGACGCGTGTGATGGAGCATTGTCCTGCCATGAAATCATGTTTTCTTGAAGGATGCAGACTTCTCCTGTACCACTGCCTGGAAGAAGGTGTCTTCCAGAAACGGGCAGTAGGACTGGGAGTTAAGCTTGACTCCATCCTCACCCGAAAAGGCCCCACAAGCTCATCTTTGATGATACCAGCCCAAACCATACTCCACCTCCACCTTGCTGGCTCTGAGTCGGACTGAGCTCTCTGCCCTTAAACCAACCAGCCACGTACCATCCATCTGGCCCATCAGACTCACTCTCATTTCATCAGTCCATAAAACCTTAAACAATCTTGTAGATATTTCGTGGCCCAGCTCTGACGTTTCAGCTTGTGTGTCTTGTTAAGTGGTGGTCGTCTTTCAGCCTTTCTGTGTCTCTGAGTATTGCACCCCTTGTGCTTTTGGGCACTCAGTGATGTTGCAGCTCTGAAATATGGCCAAACTGGTGGCAAGTGGCATCTTGGCAGCTGCACGCTTGACTTTTCTCTCAGTTCATGGGCAGTTATTTTGCGCCTTTGTTGTTCCACATGCTTCTTGCGACCCTGTTGGACTATTTTGAATGAACGCTTGATTGTTCGAGATCACGCTTCAGAAGCTTTGTCAATTTTGAAAAGTGCTGCATCCCTCTGCAGAATATCTCACTCAATATTTTTGACTTTTCTAAGCCTGTCACGTCCTCTTTTTGACCCTTTTGCCAAGGAAAGGAAGTTGCCTTATAATTATGCACACACCGTAATATAGGGTGTTGATGTCATTGACCACACCCTTCTCATTCCAGAGATGCACACCACCTAATTGCCTTAATTGGTAGTAGGCTTTTCCCCCCCCCGCCCCCCCCCCCCCCCCCCCCCCCAACCCCCCCCCCCCCCCCCCCCCCCACCCCCCCAGAAAAAAAAAAAAAAAAAAAAAACCCCCCCCCCCCAAAAAAAAAGAAAACACCACCAAACACCAACCCCCCCCCCCACCCCCAAAAAAAAAAAAAACCCCCGAGGCCTATTCAGCTTGGAGTAAGACAACAGCAATAAAGAGTGTGGTCAAAATACTCATTTGCCTAATAATTCTGCACTCCCTGTAGAACACCCAAGCACACTGCTATACAGAGGTTATAACGATCCATTAGGGTAAATTTACAGGGTCGTTTGCAAGGTCGCTTTCTGGTCTTTTAAGCAACCAGAAAATGACCTTGCTTTAAGTATAAAATGGAAGTCAATGAGGTTGTTTAAAGAACAGAAAATGTACTGTCGTTAATCAGACAGTACATTTCTGATTTTGAACGCCTTCTGTCGCGTTCAGAGGGTCATTTGGTGGTTAAACTACCTCATTGATTTCAATGGTGAAACTCTGAAATCGACTGCAGCACTTTGCAAAGCTTTTTTCACTCTTTTTTCAGTCTTTAAAATGACCTGGGAGTGTCTATCCCACCATTCCAGGCACCCTGCAGAGTGAGGTGACCTCCTGTGGCTGCTTGAATGCTCACCCCCCTGGTCGTTTCTCAGGCTTTAAAACTAGAGTACATTGTGTAAAAAGGTCTTTGCTTTAAAGCATCATTAACAATTTCTGCCACCGGAGGGTGTCTGGGAAGCTTTTTAACATGTTGTTCAAATAACGAAAGTCCTAAGGGACTATGTTGGGCATGAATTGTCGGATTGCCCAATCCCATTGTGCCACCTGGCACTATACGATAGGTAAGCAATAAGTTGATGAATATTCTTCAGCATACTGGGTCGCTGGGTCAAACTGAACATGTCCTATCCCATAGGGAGGCAGCAGTGTCATTTGGCAAAACAGTAGTGTGACAGGAATGGATCTCTCCACTAAAGTGGGAGCCATGTCTGTAGAGTGCTGAGCACATTCCCATGGCTGTAGCGGATTCCTCTGTCAGAGCAGGTGGACATGCCTTGGCCAAGCAGCCTGCGCAGGCTCCCCTGAGACTGCCTGCAATCTCTGAAGTCGCCGAGGATGCCTCAGGATCACTAGCAGTGTAAGTACTTTGTACAGATTGTGCTATTTAGTAACTGATCTAAAAGCAGAAATATGCAGTTTACAGAAATTGTTATCCTAATGTGTCCCTAACAAAATATTGAACTTTGCTAGAGGTTCTCTTCTTAGTATTAGGTGGCAAATGTTGTGACTAAAATTACCAGATCCCGCAATTGATAGAGTAGAAACATAGTGTCAGAGTTGGTTCTTTGTTATTCCTTTATAGCTCTGTGCAGTCATTTCCCAAATTGCTCATTTAAGTAAACAAGCAAATTGAATGCAAATTACTTGGGGAGCTGACACTAAAAGCAGGTTTCCAAATGTCTTTTGGCTTTGATCAAGCAGTGAAGTATTTGTGCTGCTCCTTATTGCTCCTTATTGCACCAGAAAAATAACACATTAAACATAATAAAACAAATAGGTGTTCATAAAGACATATCTCTCACATTGATATGAATGGTTTTATTGTATACAGCAAATGTTCATTTGTATATATGCATAAACTGCATCCTTTTTAATAGATCTTACAGAGATATTTCAAAATCTTAAGAAATTCCTGCAGTTTCAGTTAACCGGTTCTTTCTGCTGAAAATATGAAGGCAAAATATTCATAGTCGTTATGGTACAGTAAATTAAAAGGATGGCTTTGGTGGGCATATGTCTGTTTATTCAGGTTCATTTACCTGATAGAGAATGATAGACTCATACATACAAGCTTGGATTATGATTCTGCTAAGACCAATTTGTTTTAATCTTTTATTGATATGTATTAAAATGAATGAAATACCCACATTCTTTGTAATTCTATATTAAATAATATTGTCCTTACATATTTAACTGGATGCTAAATGTCTTTAACCCCCCTAGCGGTCTGCCCATACCGTGCCATTTTTAACATTGCTGTACGGGCAACCGCAGCACAATGTATTTTGTGCAAAATTCTCACCCTTCTCCTGCACCTGTCCAAGTAGGCTGGGAGACCGATGCCCCTCCATTTACATGGAGGTCTATGCCCCCCCCGCCCCTTTGGTGTCACTGAGACACGATTGGGGCAGTCCTGGAAACCTGGAAATGCTGCGGTAATATATAGAGAGTCGCTGCAGCTTTCAGGGGAAATGGAGTGGTTATCCAATCCTGGCTCGTCCGGAGTTTGTTCTTGATGACCGCTTGATGGTTCATCATGACTGCAAGGGAGGCTCAAGAGGAGTATTTTTCACCCAATTTTTTAATTTAATTAATTTAATTGAACAGCCATCTGACCCGCACTCACCGTCAGAATAACAGTTACGGCCCGTCTCCAAATCCAAAGCACTTGTAACAAAAGGACAAAAATCTACACTCAAAATAAAAGTCCTTCTTTATTATAAATCTGACCTGTAAACAGCAATAGACCGACTCCCCTAGGAGACCCCTAGAAGAGTATCAAAGAGACTCAAAGAAGTAAAGATTCAGTCTTCTGACCTGCACTCACTGCAAAAATTCACACTCAAAGTGAAAATCCAACTTTTATATTGTAAACCTGACTTGGGGGGTCCAGGGGTCACCACACTGGAGTTCAGCATTGGGCAAACAATAAGGCTTAACGGCAGCCATTCAAAATAAGTCTCTCAAGTAACCCCAAAACAAAGAGGTCTTTTATGGCCCCCATACCTTTAGATTTCTCTGTCAGATTTCCTTTAGATCTCCTTTTGTTTTACCAAAACCATGTGATATGAGGGACTTCCTAAACAATCAAGTCTACCTGTGTTCAATGATCGCAGGGGAACCTAAACTAGATAGTTGTTGGTAGATCTAAAGCATATCTGACAGAGAGATCTAAAGATGTATAGCCAGCTTAACAGTTGGCCAGCTTAACAGGGGGAAGCAATCCAGCTTTGTTTTATTTTTTTGTTTTTTTAAATCATTTTTATTAAAG
>CM070033.1:130149833-130164243 GCA_036250615.1 Ptychadena robeensis
AAGTTCGCGTTCGCCGTTCGCGAACCCGAAAATTTGGGTTCGCGACATCACTACTTCTAACTCCAACTTCTTGGTTATTCACTTATTTTTCTATCTATGTCCTCTTTCTCATACACTGACACATATGATGAATGTAAAGAAATTAGGGAATCAGGCTTGGTTCAAAGGATCAGTTGAAAACCACCAGTTTCTTTCTCTAACCATCCTGGAACTGAAACCAATAGATAGACGTGGCATGTCAAATCTCACCCACGATTGGCTATAGGGTTAGAATGGAAGTGGTTGGGAGTAAGTGACCCTTGACCACCCATATAAAATTAACAACCACCCTTTTGGTACAGTTACAGGGCAGCTGCCGAACCTTAAACTAACTAATGGCTGCCATACACACCCCGACGGGTGCAGACAAACCAGTCCCGATATGCACCGGGATGCAAACGTGATGACGTCATCATGTTTGCACCCTGGTGCATTATGGGGCCCCTTCAGTCGGCCGGCACCCTTTGTGTGCCAGCCATTAGCTTCAATGAAGACGCCGGTCTTCATTGAAGCTAATGCCATCGGCTTCCATCGGCCAGAGATTATCGGACATGTCCGTTCTCTGGCCGGCCGAGCTGTGGGGCGACAGTGATCTGTCGCCCCATGTGGGCACATACCGATAAGCGGACGATTTTTCCATTGACCGACGGCGCGAGCGCGCACGCCCATCGGTCAGGTGAAAAATCGGCCGCTTATCGGCATGTTTATGCCAGGCATAAGTCTTAGGAAAGTTGACAGGCTTACAACTTTTACAAATCCCTCATCAGATAAAACCCAACTTTTCTTCACAAAACAAATCTTTGCAAAGATTAACCTCAGCAGGCATATCTTAATGCAACGAATTTGGTAAAGGAAGAAACTAAAAATGAATAGCAGTATTACATATAGCAACTTGCTAACATCATGTTGTTTTATGCTTTTCAATTTACTTTTCATTGTAAGTAAATATTTAATGCTAAACCACACGACACATGATATAATTGAATTTTAGATATGCAGGTTATGTATTACAAGGGCTGAAAATTAATCTGTGACTACCCCTCCTTACTAATTAAAATAGCTCCATATTGTATGAAAACATCTTGGGGACACAGAATCATCTTTGATTAGAGAGCTACAATGAATTCTGAAGAAGCTGTAGGGCAGGCTGAGCAGACAGAAAAAAGGGAAACCATTATTAGATTTAAGAAAGATAACTAAATACTGTTAATTTAGCAAATGTATTAAATTCTCCCTTAATCTTTGGAATTTGTACTCTTCTCAGCTATTTTATTTTTTGTTGTATACATGTTTGTTGTTCAAACTGAATATGAGAATGATTTGGAAACAACAGATAAATAAGTATCTTTTTTATATTAAAGTGAATCATCACATTTAAGTTTATGTAATGCGATGCTAGCAGCCTTGCTTCTTCTACTGACTTTCGGGGTGACTGCAATGACTGTGGACAGGGGGGTTAAAATGAGGACAGCAAAGCAGTTTAAAGTCTATGCAAATGTAACCGGTATCTAAAGCAGTGTGAAAATAAAAAGGGATTACCCTGTAATCTGTTTTTATTTCCTACCAGCTTTGCCCCCCATTACACATTCCCACTGTCATCAATGATACCAAGAATGTGAGGACACCTATGTCTGTAATACAATACAAAGAAATGGAAAGAGCACCTCCTACTTCCAAGGTGTCATAACTGATCCAGTGACAAGCTCAGAGGACATGAGCACTGCAGGAAGGCACAGACAAGATTGGAGCAAGTAATGCCTTGTTTTCTGGCTGAATTCTTGTGAGATTGGCCTTGCAGAAAATCAGCCACACACCCTTTGTGTGCTGGACATTGCTTTGGATGGGGACACTGATCTCCAACCAAAGTAATGGGATTGGTCTTCTAGATGATATACAGCTGTATTTTGCTTTTAAGCATTAGATTTGCTTAAGTTTTTTACGGCAGTTCGGCCGCCGTGAGCGCGGTCGATTGATAACAAAATCGTCCCTAAATCTATGGCCAGCTTAAGTCTTAACTAGTGATGGCCAATGGACTTCACTGATGTCACTTCTGGTTTTCGGAGCTTGTTTTTCACTGGAAGACTGGGTTCTCTACCCGGTCTTCAGTGAAAAGATGTTACTGCTCCTGCCGGTGGTAGAATAGTAAGCTCCTTCCTGCCAGCGAACGGGGCGGGTCAAACACCCGTTCTGCGTGCCAGCTAGAAGGAGTGCGAACATCCATGTTCATGGCCGAACTGTCCGCCTTCAAACAAACTAATGATGTTTTTTTAGGCATAACTGTATCAAATCCTATTTAATATTTATAAAAGGTCTTTATTCACCATGTTGGACCAGAACAATAAAACATATGTCTACAATCATGACATCACATCATTGAGCAAACATCAATGCTCAATGGAGTGATGTCATGATTTTAGACATATGTTTTATTGTTATGGTCCAACATTTTGAATAAAGACCTTTTATAACTCTTTAACACAATTTGATACATGTATGCCTAAAAAACTTGTCATTTGTTTGTTTGAAGGATATTTATATTCAACCTAGGAATCCTAATAATTCCTAACCTCTTGGGCGGTTTGCCCATAGTATGCTTTTTGAGAATCCACACTTAGGAATGCCGCTAGGGAATTAATGTAATGGGAGAAAACCCATGCAGACACAGGGACAAGTTACACATTTCTTGCAGGTGCCCAGACCGGGATAGGAACCTGTGACGCATACTGAACATAAACACACACATTTTAACATTAACTTAGCTTTAGTACATCTTTGTGCTTGTGCCAAGCATACATAAATGCCACTCTACCTCCACTGCTGGCATACATTACTCTTTCAGTAAAAATAACTTTATAAGATTGGGTTTTAACTTTTTTCCAGCTAGTTTGCATCCATGTCCCTATGTTCATGTACTTAGCTTCATATTGAAAATTTTGCACTTCTTCAAAACATCTATACAAAAAATATAATTAAAGGTTTCCACGATTTTCTTTTTCTTCTTTCCTCCAGGCTATACATATTAATTCCAAAAATATCTAGCTCCATATTCCCTATATATGTATTTGTGCCACATCCCATATATCATGTATGTACCAAAAAAGAAAACAATAGGAGAATGAAAGCACGATGCTCTTTACATTAACAATTTCCCTTCCCATTGTGAAGACAAAAGGGACTCTAAAGGCACCAGGTATAGATGTAATGGTCATCAATAAAATATACATTATTTATTATTACAGTGTTAACAATCCAGCAGTCAGTGAAAAATACAATATTTGTTGTTACAATATAACCAACAGTTACAATTCATAATAATAAAATGAGATAAAAACACAACTGCAAGTATAGAACTCATATCCACGTTCTCAATGTAGGCAGAACATAGGTTTGAGCAAGACAAGGAACAACACTTTCTCGACTCATTTCGCCAATTGGCTTCTTCAGGAGATTTCTGTGTTTCCCAATGATAATAATACCAAATAAATTATCCATCGGTTGTCAGCATTCAATATAAACAAGCTGACATGAAATATCGTGCTGTGTGTGATATATACTATACCCTCTCCATATGATGTTAAGGTACATGAAGCTTTTAGGTTGAATGATAAACATCCTCTCTGGTCTGTATGCATTTTTCAGGTTAACAGAGCCAGTTTATCCGCTCATATTTTAGGTATTTTAGGAGCTCGGATCAACACTCGGCCTGGCCAACACCATTACTGTCGTGTTTCGTATCATTTGTAGGTGGACTCTCTCAAGGTGCATAAATTCATTGCCTGTCAAGATGTGCGAGAGGAGAGACATCTGAGTTGAGTGACAGGGGAGGAAGAGGAGAGGAGGGACACCTGAGCTTAGTGACAGGAGAGGAGAGACATCTGAGATGAATGACAGGGGAGGAAGAGGAGAGGAGGGACACCTGAGCTTAGTGACAGAAGAGGAGAGACAACTTAAACACCTTTTTAAGTGGCTGAAGAGTAACAGACAGACTATTTAAAAGAAGAAGAATTGAATTAATGGTACCTCAGCCATACAAGAATTTTTTGATGAACTCTACAGGTTATAATGGTGGTATAGTATAGTAAAGAATAGTGACTTTCTATTTCTTTGGGGGCCCCACCTCGCCTCGCAGAAGGAAGAGAGGACACATTGCATTACACCCCCAAGCCACGCCCCCTTACCCCCCATTAACAGGAGGAAGAGAGAACACATCACACCCCCACCCCCCAACTGACAGAGGGAAAAGAGGAAGAAAGTAAATCCCCAAACAGCCGAATTGACCTGTGCATGGGGGGCTTATGGAGTGAAGCTTGGGGCCCCCAGTGGTCCTGGGGCCCTATGCAGATGCATATTCAGCATATGGCAAGAGATGGCCCTGGGTAAGAATAAAAATTACAAGGTACTGTGCTTTCCACTGTCTTTTCCTGAAATTGTTTCCATTTATTATAGTTATTATAGTTTAATTTATATTTTAAAAGGGTGTGACAAAAAAGCAACAACATGCATAATGGAAGCAATTAATTCCACTTTTTAAATGAATGCCTCTTTTTATTACAATGATACAATAATAAAAAATGTACAGATTCACCAGCTTGGCCATAATGGACCTAACATTACTCAAAATGATTGAATACAAATGTCTACATCTCTCCTGCAATGTGGCATACGCTTTGCATAAGTCATGACACTATTAACCCTTTGATGACAGAGGCTTATTAATGTAATAGAGAAATCTCTCCCTAGGCAGTGTTCTGTGGCCCAGCGATTGTCATCTTATGTCTTTCATATATAAATTACAATTCATGTTGCCTTTTCCCCAAGGTAATTCATAAGACACTCTAGGGAGAGGATACAGTTTACAATGATGACAAGGAAATGGATGGTTACTCATTTAAGTGTTATATTTATTTGTAGATCAAGCTTGCCTGATGAATTTATAGTTCTATCACAATGAAAAATACAAGCAAAATATACAAAGCATTACAACAACATCATTCAGTATAATTGTTACCTTCCCAACAAATAAAGGGTCCTTACAAAAGAGCATATAAAGCTTAACTTGATAAAAGGCATACATAAATTATATAAAACAGAGTTGCATACAGTAATTTTCCCACTTTAAGTCGCACCACACCAAAATATGCATCCCATAGTTTTGGAAAGAAAACTAGAGAAGAAAAAAAATAATCAAAGACACAGCTATTTACATGTGAAGTGAAAACACAGCACAGTAACAGCAAAATAGGTAGGGCTGGGCCATGCAGATTTCACTTTATATTTCACCTGCCAAGCCAAACGTCAAGTATCAGGAGGGAGATCTTAGTTGCAGCAGGGCTGAAACTTTAGCATGTGTCTATACACTAGTAGTGATGGACCGAACTGTTCGCAGCGAAGGGGGGGGGCGCTTCTCTTCAGAAACATGGACATGGCAGAGTTCAGAGTTGAGGGAAGATGGATGGAGACAATACAGGCTAATCTGGAAGTTTGACCCTGGGGCGGCGTTCACTTCAGCAGGACATTGACCCCTAACATTAAAACAGTACAACAATGAATGGTTTTTAAACAAACATATCACATGTGTTAGTAATGACCCAAGTTCCAATTCACCAGATCTAAATCCAATCGGGTTGAGAAGCTGTGGCATAGAAGCTACAAAACTGCTGTTAACAAACGCTGTCCATCTAATCTGATTGAGCTGGCGTGTTTCAAAAAAGAAGGGCAAGGATTTCAAGTCTCTAGATGTGCAAAGCTCGGTAGAGAAGCATACCCAAAAGATAGCAGCGTAATTGCGAGCAAAAGTGGGTTCTGACAATGCTATCTGATCCGAGGGGGCTGAATAATTGCACACCCCCCAATTGCGTGTGGTATGTATTTGTAAAACATGTTGGAATCATGTATGATTTTTGTTCCACTCCTCACGTGTACAGACTTTGATTGGTCTTTCACTTGAATCCAATAAATTGATTCAGGTTGTGGCAGTGTTATGTAATGTACAAAATGTGAAAAAGTCAAGTGGGTTTAGCTTCATCTGATAAATAAACCTTGATACGACCACTGTAGGTAGTGACACATTGGATGAGTCTGTAAATTTATATGATAGTCATTCCACATTATGGCGCCCCGGTGGGGGGAGGGGGGTGTTCAATACATTTTATGGACCATCGTGGGTCCATATGGGAAGGGGACTAGTAGGTCGCCTGCCATTGATGGAAGCAACGGTATCAGTAGGTGGTACGCCTGGAAGTGGGACCGATAGTGATTATTTTTGTTCAATTTGGGCGGCGGTTACTTGCTTAAGATGGTACTGGGAAGGGGAGTAAGTGACATTTTGAGAAATTGTTCATTTGGCCACTCTCACCCTCTTATTTTACACTGGTCAGGAGAAGGGGGGGGGGGGGGGGGGGGGGTTGGGGGGGGGTGGGGTTTACCTCAGGTGCGTTTAACAACCGTGTTTATGTTTAATGTTGTGTGCATTCTACTTGGTATATTCCATATCTGCCACTACTTTGTTTTCATTGTAGATATTGCCTAAGAACAATACTTTGTTTTCAACGATTATTGGGGTACATTCCTTCTGATGAGGGCCTGGTGCGAAAGGGCTGAAATGCGAAGAGGAATGAACACACATTTTTTCTTTGAGCATCTAGCCATCCTAGGATAGTAGTCATCTTGCATCTATATTGCAGTCAATGTTGACCACATGTAGGGAATTGATGTATTTACCCATGGGATGTGTGAGTGATGAAATGATTTAGACTGTGCTAATAAGCAACCTTTTAACCTAATTTATTTGGATCTGTGTCCCTTTATTTGCCTAATCCTATGAGGCTAGCCACCCCTCTCCTTATCTAGCTAGCAATGGATATGGTGTTGTTTTCTGTGATGTGAAAGTATATGAGGCTTGGAACAGCCTATATTTTGTGATTTCCACACAGTAGGCAGTGCTAAATAAAGTTGTCTTGGATTTGTATAACAGCATTTCCAAAAAATATTGTACTGTAAATACCTGAAAGAGTTAAAAAATTACACAATTCCACCCGCACTTCTTTTCGTTCGCCAGTGTAGAAATGAAGAGAAAGAAGATTGCCATTGAAAATAACTAAAGGCACAATCAGACTGCTCCCACAGAGGATTTGCTGAATAGGATAAATTGAAACCTTAATCTTATCTTTTTAGTCACAATCTGAACTACTCAAAGATCCGTTGCGTGAGAAGTAAGTCTGACTCATGATACTAGGTTATTCTCTCACTGGAAATTTTCTGCTATCTAAAATACGACACCACAAAATATCTTCCTTTATTATCAAAACTGCCGTTAGTGCCTTTTGACATGCTAAAAACATGGATTTGGCTCAGCAAACTGCCTAAAATCTCCAATTAGACAAACGAAACGATAGAAGAGTTCACCCCGCACAAGGCCTATGGATAAACAGTGAGTGGACTGAGGTTTTAACTATAGATAGGTAAGCATATGCTTAGAACAGTAGTTATTGTATGTAATAAACCAATCTGGCGTTTATTCAACAAGTATAACAAAACAAATGAAATACACAGGAAAGTCTTGCATTTGTTGTATGCCGGGGGCGCTGAACCTCTGGATATGCTCCCCGTCCCCAAAGGGAAGCTAGTACATTACAAAAATCCAATCCAAGCCATAAAAATGTTCTCCTCCATCCCTTCTTAAGGTACGCACACTCCCCACAACTGAGCCTTTGATAGTTCATGGGTTGATTACAGGACAATAATAATACATTCAGTGCTCATAGGAAGGTGGGAAAGGGGTATGGGGGACGGGACGGACGGGGGGGATGGTAGCTCTAAAAACTGGATATTTGACAGGTAGACTACAGGTTCAGCAAAAATCCAACTTTTACGCATTTTTACTGACCCCCTTCTTGGTCTCCACTTGTGACCCGCACTATTTATCCACATTTCAAGCTTTGAATAGGTCCTGAGAACCTTGTAATAAGCTTACATTGCAGCCATGGCCACTTAACACAAAATGGGACAGAGACTATACCAGAGTGCCAGTTCAGAGCATACACGATGAGGAAGAACTAGGAAAATCCGCCCATGATGAGTTTTGCCGCTTTTTGTCAAGAACGGTAGTAGAGTTTTTGGCACACATGTGCTATTGGATATTTCCACTCATTATGTTCGTCTGAAGTGTATCAAAATATTATATAATAAATTTGCCAGAAACATTTTTTGGACTTCAACTAGAGATGTCCCAAACGTTCGCCGCCGAAACTGTTCGCGGCGAATATCGCATGTCGCGGACTCGCGCGAATATCGAACTACATGGCAGAGAAATAGTCGCCCCCTACTTTTTACATTGAACAAACTTTGACCCTGTGAGTCTCACTCAGCAGGCTAATCCAGCAATCAGCACCCACCACCTCACAGCCATCCTACCCTCTATACACCAGCAAGGAGAGATGTCCCATTCACAATGCTTTGCCTGTAGAGAGTGGAGACACGGACAGTAGGTCAGTGACACGGGCAATGGTAGTGACACGGACAAAGGTCAGTGACACGGACAATAGTTGTGACACGGGCAATGGTGGTGGGACAGGGCAAGGGGAGGTGGGACACGGCAAAGGTTAGGGTGGTGACACGGGCAATGCCATGAAGTGGACAGCGAAAACGACGGCGAAAAGACCCGCCAACGCGACGCGGAAGATGACGCGAAAAACCCGCAACGCGTCGCGAGACTCCTTGACCTATCATTTGAAATCTTTGGGTGTGGATTGATTGTGGGAAAATTATTTTTCTTGGGAGTTTTGCATGGATTCCTCTGTTCATGTCATCTGTCCACAGGTGTCAATGCATGAGCGACAGCACGAAAACCCGCCAACGCGACGGTGCGAAGATGACGCGGGCGAAACCCTGCACCAATGCGACGCGATCAGTTGCACTAACATTTGAATCTTTGGTGCGGATCTATTGTGTGTAAAATTTCTTGGGAGTTGCCATTGGATTCCCCCTTCTGTCATTGTCCAGTTGTGACCCTTGAAAAACTTTTCCACTATTGTGCAGAAAGGGTCCCTGTTTTTAAAATTCGCCCTCCCATGAAGTCAATGGCGGGGTTCGCGGGTTCTCTGTTCCGACTTTCGGAATCCGTCCCGTTCGCAACCAAAATTTGGTTCGCGCATCACTACTTCTAACTCCAACTTCTGGGATTCACTTATTTTATATCTAGTCATTCTTTCTCATAACTGAACACATTATGATGAATGTAAAGAAATTAGGGAATCAGGCTTGGTTCAAAGTTATCAAGATGAAAAACACCAGTTTCTTTCTGTAACCATCACCTTGGAAACTTGAAACCAATGTCGATAGAGTGGCATGTCAAATCTCACCCACGATTGCTATAGGGTTTGTAGAATGGAAAGGGGTTGGGTATGTAGTGATCAGTGCTGACCACACACCATATAAAATAAACCAACCAAAGAAACCTTTTGGTAACTAGTTACAAGGGGAGAGCTGCCGAAACCTTAAACTAAACTAATGGCTGCCATACCCACACCGACGGGTGCAGAACAAACCGTCCGAATATGCACCGGAGATGCAAACGTGGATGGACGTCATCAGTTTGCACCCTGAGTGCATTGATGTCTAGTCGGCCCTCTCAGTCGGCCGGCACACCCTTTGTGTGCGTCATGCCATTGCTTCACAATGAAGACGCTGGTATTCATGAAGATAATTTGCCCATCGGGCTCCTCGGCCAGAGATATACGGACAGTCCGTTCTCTGGCCGGGTTCCACGAGTGCTTGGGGGGCGACAGTGATCTCGTGCCCCATGTGAGAGCACATACCGAGTAAGCGGACGATTTTCCATTGGGCCGCCACGGCGCGACGCTGCGCCATACAGCCCATCCGGTCAGCAGTGAAAACATCGGTCCGGCTTAATCAGGATGATTAACAGCCACGGCATAGTATTAGGAAAGTTGACCAGGCTTACAACTTTACAAATCCCTCTCAGATTAAAAACCCCCAATCAAAACTTTACCCAAATGATTTTCTTCACCCAAAACAGCCGAATCTTTAGCAAAGATTAACCTCGCAGGCATATTTTAATGACAACGAATTTGGTAAGGACAAGAAAAAGAAGAAAACTAAAAAATGAATGCATTATTAACATATAGCAACTGCTAACATCATGTTGTGTTTATGCTTTCATGTACTTTTCATTGTAAGTTAACTATTAATGTCAACCACACTCGCATCGATATAATTGAATTGTAGATATGAGGTGTATGTATTTACACGGGCTGAATTAATCTGTGACTACCACTCCTTATCTAATTAAAATAGCTCCATATTGTATGAAATACATCTTGGCGGACACAGAATACATCTTTGATTAGAGAGCTACAATGAATTTGAAAAGAAGCTGTAGGGAAGGATGAGCCGACAGAAAAAGGGAAACCATTAAGATTTAAGAAAAGAAACTAATTACTGTAATTTAGCAAAGTATTAATTATCCCTTAATCTTGGAATTGTACTCTGTCTCAGCTATTGTATTTTTGTTGTATTACATGTTTGTTGTTTAAATGAATATGAGAGATTGGAAACAAAAGATAAATAAGGATCTTTTTTATATTTAAAGTGAATCAGTCACATTTAAGTTTATGTAATGCGATGCTAGACAGCCTTGCTTCTTCGACTGACTTTCGGGGTGACTGCAATGACTGTGGACAGGGGGGTTAAAAAATGAGGACAGCCACAGCAGTTTAAAGTCTATGCAAATGTAAACGGTTATCTAAAGCGTGTGAACCATAAAAAGGGATTACCCTGTCATCTGTTTTTCTTTCCTACCAGCTTTGCCCCCCATTACACATTCCAGTGTCATCAAGATACCAAGAATGTGAGGACACCTATTCTGTGGAAGACAATACAACGAAATGGATGAAGAGCACCTCCTACTTCCAAGGCTGTATAATGATCCATAGTGACTAAGCCAGAGGACATGAGCACTGCATGAAGGCACAGACAGCAAGATGGAGCAAGTAATGCCTTGTTTCTGGTGACATTCTTTGTGAGATTGGCACTTGCAGAAAATCACAGCATCCCACCCTTGTTGGCTTGGACAATTTGATTTGGATGGGGACACTGGTATCTCAACCAAATATATGGGATTGGATACTTCTGGATGATATAAGCTGAATTTGCTTTGAAGCATAGAGTTTTGCTTAAATTTTTTCGGCAGTTCGCCGCCTGTGAGCAAGGGCCCCACCCGGTCGATTGATAACAAAATCGTCCCAAGATCTTATGGCAGACTTAAGTCTCAAATAGTGATGGCCAGGACTGCACGTGAGGTCACTTCTGGTTTTGGAGCTGGTTCTTTGCACTGGAAGACTGGGTTCTGCTACCGGTCTTCAGGAAAAGAGTGTTACTGCTCCTGCCGTTGGGTGTAGAGATGTAAGCTCGTTCCTGCCCAAGGCGAAGGGAGGCGGGTCAAACACTCCGTTTGACTGACTCGACCGGCTTAGAAGGACGTGCGAACAATCTGCCTTCAATACAAACTAATGAATTTTTTGTAGGCATAACTGGTATCCAAATCCTATTTATGATATTTATAAAAGTCTTTTATTACACATGTTGGACAAACCAGAACAATAACAACATATAACAATAAAAATATGTCTACAATCATGACAATTTCGACATCATTGAGCAAATATCAATGCCGCAATGGATGATGTCAGTGATTTTAGAGACATATGTTTTATTGTTATGGATCCAAACATTTGAATAAAACCTTTTATTAATCTTTAATACAAGTATTGATACATGTATGCCTAAAAAACTTGTCATTGTTGTTTTTGAAGGATATTTATATTCACCTAGGCATCCTAATAATTTCCAACCTCTTGGGCGGTTTGCCATAGTATGCTTTTTGAGAATCCAACTTAGGAATGCCGCTAGGGAATTATGTAATGGGAGGAAAAACTCCATTGCAGAGATCAGTGGACAAGTTACACATTTCTTAGCAGTGCCAGACCGGTGCTAGGACAAGTGACGCATAATGAACCTAAAACATCATTACTTTTAACATTAACTGTAGCTTTATGTCAATCTTTGTGCGATTGTGACCCAGCATACATAAATGCCCACTCTACTTCCACAGTGCTGGGAATACATACTACTCAGTTAAAGCAATAACGTTTAAGATTGGGTTTTAACTTGTTTTCCAGCTAGTTGCAGCCATGTCCATATGCAGCCCCCAGCGTGGCTGGCCAGGTGTCAATTAAATCCCCTATTTCTTTTTGGTATTTTGGTCCTTTGTTGATTACTAAAAGGAAGGTTGTACAATGCATGCCTACTGTTATTGATTGATCCTAGATCCTGGCTATTCATTGTCACACATTTAAGAAACTGTAATATTAATAAAAACATCTTTGTAATCATACACCTCATTAACCACATTATACAAAGCAAGGTTAATAGTTGTGTCACAGGAGTAAATGTTTCTAATGTATATCATCATCGCTATAACAGAGGACTTTTGTAGTACAAGCAAGGAGATAACAGGTTTTGTTATTTATCAGTTTTCAGCATGTCCAGACACCATCAGTATTTTCTCTCTTAAGCCAGGATTCTCTTTTTGCTATTGTGTTGAGATTAAAGGACATTGCGGGTAAATATGCCATAAAATCAACACAGCAGACCTGCCAATTTTATATTGACAATGCAATATTTCATTGTTTATTCAGAGCAGACATGGAATTTCAAAGTGGTTTGATTGATTGGCACTCCATCCACTGTCTTTTAACCCTGAAAGTCATGGCCACCGCACAATGCCAACATGACTGTCACTTTCTTGTTTGTTGGTCAACTTCTTATTCTGTAAATGTTAGCAGACATCACAGGAGGATCGAAATGCATCAGCTAATCTTTGGATATAAAACCCTTTATGATAAAGCCTATCTGTATAATTTAACTCATTGTAATAGTATTTGAGTAACTGTCACCAGAGAACTTGTATGCTGCCATTAACATGGAAAGAAAAGTGAAGCAACATTAATTTTCCATACACTGCAATGTCCGTGCAATGCACGTGTGTCTGGGCACGGACCGCTGACCTCTCGCCACCTTCTGACCCACTAACTAGGGCTGATTATAGCCCAGTCTACCTGATGTTTTGACTCTACCTACCAATATATTATAACCTTTAAATTTGGCGTGTCCGGTGGCGGCCCTTTGATGCCTCTCCGTTCTGGGGGAGGTTCCCCGTGCAGTGGCTTGCTTTGCATTAACACCTACCTATGGGGTTTTTACCTATCCGTATCATAAATCTTGCACCATACAACCAGCCTCTATCCCATGAGGAAGTTTTTCGACGAAACGTACGTCGTGTTGGCTATTACCACCTCTGAATGGTTCATACTCTTATACATCCTTGAGTAAACTAAGCTCTAAGATCTGAGCTGTAGGCATGTGGTTCATGATACTGATTTGTTTTAATTGCACTTATTGTCTTTGTATTTGCATATACATTATTGTACCTTTTGTTATCATTGTTCTATATATTAAGGTACACCCACGCTTAGTACCTGGGTGTTTCTATTAAAGATTATAACCTTCTTCTTATTTTTGATCTTGAATTATACACCCTTCGTGAAGCCGTTAAAGTCCCCTTGCCCCAGTACTTGCCTACTGGGGAAATTTTCCTGTCTTTTTTGCTATTTGTATTTTGGGATGTTGGCTTCCTAAATGTGAGAGAGCCTCTCTTGTTTGTTATCAACATGGTAATACCGGGAGTAACTCTGCATCAATGTCTTTGATGCAGAGGGGGTAGGTTTAGAGCCTCATGAGAGGCTCTGGGCGCCCGCCCAGGGTGGGGGTAAAATAAATTCCAGAAACAGGGTGGTTTACCACCCCCTCCCCGACCAGCTGAGGCCGAGTAGGACTTGCAAATAACAAGTCTACAGGAATGACAGTGGAGCTTGCCAGAGGCTTGTTAGTCTCAGTGATGGTAGGACTGATGTTTAGCCCATTTCTAGATATGTTTTTATAAACCTCAGTATCTTATCCACACGTCTCATTACATGTTGGTTTTACTACTTTGATGTGCATAATATTTCCTCCTGGATTTATTCTACCTGGGATATAAGCTAGTTTTTGAACCTTTATCTCTGGGGTCCTAACCACCCTCGCTCCTAGCTCTTCTATTCCTCTCTACCCCAGGATGGGTCAACCACCCAGTTGGGGGTGATTTGCCATCAGAAAGTGACTGGTCGG
Organism: Ptychadena robeensis; assembly: GCA_036250615.1. NCBI lineage: Eukaryota > Metazoa > Chordata > Amphibia > Anura > Ptychadenidae > Ptychadena > Ptychadena robeensis. Next base: position 130,164,117 of record CM070033.1, read on the forward strand.
GGTATTCCCATTTATTCCCAGTTCTACTCATACTGATGTTCTTTTGCACATGTACAGTGGCTTGCAAAATGAGGCTTTCGTCAAATATGGTGGTGGCAGCATCATGCTCTGGGGGGGGGGGGGGGGG
>CM070033.1:130164343-130187382 GCA_036250615.1 Ptychadena robeensis
GGCACTATACCTTCAGGTATCCTAAATTTTAGGGTCCCGTACTATTCTTTCTTTTTTCAACAAAGGACCAAAGTCTAAACATTATACAGAATAGAGAACAGAAACTGGTTTAACCTTCTGAGCATTAAGTCCAGGTCAGCTCGGGTGAGTTTGTTTACAAACATTAGTCACCCGAGCTGTACTCACACTTGTTTGCCTGCCCCACTCAGGCCCGCAGCGTCTCTCTATTTCACCGATCTCTGATCCTTTGGGGTCTCATCTCCTCCATGTCATTGAAGATGTCAAGGAGGTGGGGGTGAGCACCATTGACCTGCACGTAAATGCAGGCAATGGCGCACTGGTTCCTCACATACTTAGCGTAATCGATGACACAGGAAATGAGAAGGGGGGAAGAGTCAAAAAAATTTAACAGATTAAAAAATGGCCAGATCACCCCGGGGGTTAAACTAGTCTAAACTGAGATAGGCTGGGGACTGGAGCACAGCTTGTAGGCTTAGGCTCCACTTTGCATTAAGGATGCGCTGTGTTAAACGCAACCCATGCGTTAGGGATGCGTAAGGGATGCATTTGTGATGTATGCTTTTTTGTGCTTGTTTTTTTACCATGAACAGATTGATCAATGCATCGAACAATGCCATTGCGTTTCAATGGACTGGTTGGCTTATGTTGCATAAATGTCAATGCAGTGCTCTGCGTTGATTTGAACGCAAACTGACGGATCACACCAACACATGTGAAGACACATCCATCGCTTTGACTCCACAATGTGTTAAAACCCTCCTCATCCAGGCAGAGGGATTCAATATTCCTCCCTAGGCCCTCCTAGGGGAGTTGGGGTTAGCTCCTGATACAAGTTGCTTCCAGCCAGCTTGTCTCACCCCCTTGGAGCACTGGGATCCCATCTTTCTGGGGTTCTCCCGACGGTCGTCCCTCTGCTAGCACCCAGGATCCAAGAACCCCCATCTGTGGTGAATGAAAGTGTCGTCGCCTGGACCACCGCCTGGATGGAGGCAGAACACTGGTAGGTGATTGAGATAGGCAGATGCAAGATTCCCCCCTTCTCCACCTCATATGGGACCACTCCCTGTTTTCCCCAGAAGCTGGACTGTGATCCTGACCCCATCCCACAGTGAAGAGCAGCCATAAGTCACCCTGCAGCTGGTAGTGTGCTTCGAACTATAGCCCCTAAGTGAGAACCCCATCCCTGCCACTGGGTGATGGTGCTAACCTGTACATAATGCTTTTAGTAAAATTGTACATATCCCCTACCTGCTGCGTGGACTACTTTATTGTGTGTGCTTGGTGAGTGACAAAGTTGGGCATAGGACTATCCGAACCTCGGGCCCGTTACTCAGGTACCAACCACTGCCGCCAATCATATTTTCCAGTTGGAAGTGGTTTCATGCAGTCTATATCAACAAGCAACAAACATACTCAACAGATATGTATCACAAATGTGCAAGTATACAGTTGGAGTTCGGTAGATTCATGATATAGCTTTATACCGATATATTCACTCTCACTTTATTTGTTTTGCAGTATTTTTCTGAAACTGTAACAGTAGATCATGATTGATTGCTGGTTTGTGACATTTAACATTAAGGCTGCAAAATCGGTGTCTCTATAGACAAAGTAGTAAACCCTGTAAATATCCATTTATCCAGCTGCAGATGTGCCCAAACTGAAAATCTAAAAAAAACAAAGCCAAACAAAGAGAAACTGTAAATTAAATACACTTAAAGCTACATGGTCAACTTTTGGCTCTACCTCAAAGTGTATATCAAGGCAATATTAAAAAAATAGCATTCAGTAGATTTCTGAAGTACAAACATATATCCAGATTCCTTCAAAATCCTTCTGGGAAGTACCTGTTGGTCCTGGAAACACGTGTGCTGCTAACATCCTGTTTGGGCTTACATTTCCATTCAAAACCCATTGATTTTCTTTTCCAAAAAAATTGTGTTGTTGCCTTGACTCCCAAGTCCTTGACAGTCAACCCTGTAGGGATATTATAATCCTTCAAAAAAATACTGCTGGAGTGAAATAAAGCCATTTATCACTACAGGAACTAAGAAGATATAAAGATATCCTAGAGAGGGAGGTCTGGGATTTAATTCGGTTAATGACTGAACAGACCCTTTCACGCCACCTTGTCATTATAAAAAATTGCTTAAACCTAGGCATACCCATAGAAGAAAACTAAACCAACTTATTTCTTCTGCTTCATAGACTAATGAACTCCATAGGGATGCTGAGAAACCTTCTGCCAAAACCCAAAGGGAACCCAATATGTGCTGTCAACAATGGCTCTTCTTCTGATCTCAACAACCATCCATTAAACTACGATGGGAGCTCAGCTATAGAAATCAATGAAAGCTCCACAGCATCCTAAGGGTGCCTGTCTCCTTTGAAGTTCTGTAGAACATCTCTCTTTTTAAGCTCAGGTACCATGGAAGATGAATATGTATTACCAAGCCAATTGGGACAATTCTCCCCACTATTTCCTTGAGCAATGGGCCCCCATCAGTTCCCATTTTTAAGTTTTGATTAATGGGTTCATTTTAAAAGGGCCATGTTCTTCATAAAAATGTTGGCTGGACCTTATTAAACCAAGCCAGGTTGAGGTTGCCCATCACCATTAACATTCGTATTCTGACTTGAGAGTCCATTTTTCTTGGACATTAATTTTAAAAATAATAAGCTTGTAAGTAAGTTCTAATGTGTAAAGTTGATTGACAGGTTCAAGCTTTGGTGTTACTCATAATGATGAGCAGGGGTGTCATACTCAAACACAGAGTGGGACAAAATTAAGACTTCACTGCCAATCTTTATTGTTTTTATAGCTAAACCTTCTCATCAGATATAACTATGAACCTTTTCATAAGGAAATAAACAAACTAGAAAAAGAAAAGTGTAATACTATCAATCAAATGTCAAATTAAAGACACATTCATTTCTTAAAAACAATCTTGCAGGCCAAATATACTGTTATTACACTGCAGACCAGATTTGGCACCCAGGCCAGAGTTTGACACCTTTGGTTTAGTGTATTCATCACATAAGCCCCAGAAAGTCATTAAACTCGACAATACCTCTTCTGTTTCTTCTATTAAACGTATTTTATACATACCCTCTTTTATTCACCATGTTTCAAATATTAAGCTCAGTGACCAAGTTATCTTCTTCGGACACCAATTGTATTTTACCAGTTTAAACCCAGCATCTATATCATAATATAATTAGAATGTAGAAAACAATGTAATTAGTGTTTAGGAAAAATATCTTCATGCCAGCTTGTGCCAGTTTGATAAATACAGTCCTAGCCTTGCTATTTCCATTTGGAAGTTTTGCAATATTTTCTCGTGCAAGCTAACCTATAAACATTTTGCAAACAAATGTGCCTATGTGCAGTAATATACATAGTGTAATTTTACAAAGCGCTATAAAATACAAATGAGATATTAAAGTTTTGTTCCAAATACCTAACAATACGGTAGAGAACTTTATCCTATAAGATATACAGTACAATAGACTTTCATTTATACTCTCCAGTATAAATTCCCCTGCAGGTCATTAATCAAATGAGGGTTTGTTTCCATAAGTCTGTGATGCCTTTTAATATTAGTGGAGAGATGCACAATTGTAAGGTATTTACCTCGCCAAGGATCCTGTGTTGTCCTTAGAGACCCCAGGTATCATAGGTCTCAGGGGAGCCTACACAGGCAGAATTGCCGATGCATGTCTCCCCGCTCTAGGGGGTTTATCTGTTCTGTTGGAACTACTGTTCAGCTAAACGGCATCTACAGAACTATATACACACACATGCCACCCTGCTTTGGTGGAGGAATCCATCGTGGCCAAACTAATGTACCAAACAGCATCCCCAGCAACTCTGTGGATGTGCTGTACTCAGTACTGTTCAGAGGTGGAATATGTTCAGTTTGAAACTCCTGTGGTTCAATAGGTTACAGGAGATTCAGGAGCCAATCAGATACAGCCAGTTGGCATCTAATAGTGAAATCCACCCATTTAAGTTGTGTCATGCACACCATTATAGCCTCTATATAGCAGTGTTGTTGGGTGTGCTACTGTGTTTGCGTTTCACTCTGCAAGTGTCTTGTTACCAACGGTGATGTGGTCTGATGGCTGATATTGCTTGTCTTGATTTCCCTGACCATTAGTGATGGCCGAACTGCCTGCAAACATAGATGATTGCCCTCCTTCTAGCCGGCGAGCAGTACGGGTGTTCGACCCGCCCTGTTCGCCGGCGTGAAGGAGCTCCGGCAGGATCAGGAGCAGCGAGATCCCGCTCGAGGAAGAATCTTTTCACTAGAAGACTGGGCATGAAGTCGGTCTTCTAGTGAGAAGCCGGCTCGAAAACCCGGAAGTGACGTCAGCAACGTCACATACAGCTATCGTAACCAGGAACTATACTTTCCATTTACCGGATGTGACGACACTGACATCACTTCCGCCCGTTCGTGGACGGATCTGGCCAATGTTGGGCCATCACTACTGACCATGCCTCCTGCCTAATCCATCTGTACCGTACATCTGTGGGCTTCTTTTGTGCATGACCTGAATATCTGGTGATGGTAGTGATTGTGTGCCCACGTTGTACAGCTATAGTATACAACAAACTACAATTCCCCTTTTCTGTACTTGCTCTGTGCATCTGGAATAATATATTATTCACCTGTGATTTTATTGCAAGAGGGACATATAATTTGAAGTCTCAAGTCTTTGATGCATGTACATTTACAATTAATAACAATTGGTTCTGTTTAGGCTTATAGTATTAATAAAATGATTAAGTGATAATAACGCAAAACCAAACTTTGATTTACTTTATCTTTGTCATATTCTATTCATTTGTTAAAAAAAACTTACAGTATATTACTAGTTCACAGTATTACATATATGCATATTGAGAAAAGCACATGTACATAAATATTCACAGCCTTTGCCATGAAGCTCAAAATTGAGCTCAGGTGCATCTTGTTTCCCCTGATCATCCTTGACATGTTTCTGACACCTATTTGGAGCCCCCCTGTGATAAATAAGTTGATTGGACATAATTTAAAAAGCACACACCTGTCCATATAAGGTTCCAGAGTTGACAATTCATGTCAGAGCACTAACCAAGCATGAAAGGAAAGGAATTGTCTGTAGACCCCTCGAGGCACAAATCTGGGGAAAGTTACAGAAAGATGTCTGCTGCTTTGAAAGAGCACAGTGGCCTGCTTCATGACCTGATGGTTACTATGTCTAGATCTAGAGGTCCTCTGTGGAGAGAGGAGAACCTTCCAGAAGGACATCCATCTGTACAGCAATCCACCAATCAGGCCTGCGTGGTAGAGTGGCCAGACAGAAGCCACTACTTAGTAAAAGGCACGTTGCAGGCCATCTAGAGATTGTCAAAAGGCACCTTGAAGGGCCCTCAGACCGTGAGAGCCCTGCTGCAGAGGGCTCTTGAACTCAGACTAGGGCAAATGGTAATCTTTCAGCAGGACAACAACCCTGAAGCACACAGCCAAGATATGTGAAATGTCCTTGAGAGACCCAGCCAGAGCCCAGACTTCCGATTGGAGAGATCTGTCCACTGATGCTTCCCATCCAACCTGATGGAGCTTGAGAGGTGTTGCAAATAGGAATGGGAGAAACTGGCCCAGGTGTGCCAAGCTTGTGGCATCATATTTAAAAAGATGATGTATTGAGCAAAGACTGTAAATAAATGTACATTTACTGTATGATTTCTAAAAAAAATTTTAATACATTTGCCAAAACCTCTAGTAATTGTTTTTCACATTGTCATTATGGGGTGTTGTGTGTAGAATTCTGAGAAAAAAGTTAATGTACTAAATTTTGAACTAAGGCTGTAACATAACACAATGTGAAAAAAGTGATGCAATGTAAATGCTTTCTGGATGCATGGCAAACACCCTTAATGCAGAACCCCTGAACACATGCATATATAGTTGCATGTGCAAATGGGATTACAATATATCAACTGCTATTGTAATTGTTGAAAGTAAATACATAAGAATAACATGGAATCCACTGCTTATTTCACAACCACACCCCTTTATGGCAAAAGTTCTGGCAAGCCTGGAAAGGGGGCCCAATGAACAAACATGCATCAATTCAATGCAAGACCCAAACCCTTGCAGGCCAAGGAAGGGGCAACACAACTCTTCCACCTTTCACAGCAAAACCAGGCTTCATGCTGTAAAGTAATGAGAGGGAGACTCATTTTTAAGGTAGTGGGCCTCATCTCCACAACCTGGCCAGTGTAGTGGGGGTCTGTGGGTGGGGTGCTCATTAACCCGGAAGTGATGTCAGTGACGTCATGCGGCTGTCGCAAACAGGAGCTATGCCTAGAGGTGGGGAATTTTAATCTGCCAGGGGGGACGGTGGACTTCTTTAAAAGTCCGATCCGCCTGTTCGCGGACAGACCTGGCCATCACTATCCTCTGGTAACCCTAATTGACATGCTTAGCGAGAGTGGAAATACCATCTTCCCACGCTCACTACGCATGTACAAGTCTCATATCATTATGGGGATTAGTTCTTTTTCAAGAATAGGCATTTTACCCTGGTTGCACCACCCATCCCCAGTTCTTTGAGAACATCATCCTTGTGGCACAATGGCTGCAGTCTTTGGACTATGTTTTCATTATACGTCGGGACCCCTCCACTAAGCGTATTGCTTGGTGGGAGGTCCCGACGTAGCACATAGACATTGCCTGCTGGCAGACCCTCTGTTAACACATCCGTCGATGCCGAGGCTCAACTTACTCGACTACGTTGAGCCTTACATCAGAGGAGTGGCTCGGCACAGTGAAGACAAAGCATCCACCGAGCAGGTAAGTCTATGTGCTACATCGGGACCTCCTGCCAAGCTATACCCTTAGCAGACGGGTCCTAACATAAATGGAAACACGCCCTTAGACTTGTAAAATACATGTCATTTCTTTTTATTGTGTCCTCAATCTCCAATCCTGTTTGTCCAACAAAAGTGTGAGGTCTTCTCCACACCGACTGATTAACTGGAGAACAGGAGGGTTTAGGTTCATGTCAAGCATCACACAAGCTTTACGGTAAGAGGCAGCAAGGACAATCAAGATGGGTAAAACAGCACTTTGCATTTATGTTCGCACAATATCTATTTGTGCGACACAGCTGGGAACTGCAAGTCAAACTGAGAGTCTTGTATCACGCTGCCTCTAAGCCGAGCTTTCTCTTTGTCTCCTGACACAAACGATCCCATCTAGTGTATATTCATACAGGTTGGAGACACTTAGTAATGTCAGACATCCCGGTGTACCACCATCCTTGGGAAGGTGCAGAGTGGGATCAGACTCTTCCTTTGTCTCCTGTAGTAACAGTCTGATCTCAAACGTTTTATTACACAATTAAACCTCCTATAAGCCTGGATGCCAGTCAGATCCCATAGAAATGTTTACACTGCTGAGATGACATACTAATATTTATAAATGGAAGATTGCTTAATGTTTCGTGCGGAAACAATCTAGCTCTGAATGTGCAGGTAAATTATGCATCTTATTCAGAAAATGATGGTTCTGCCCTCATTAGTCAAATAAACTCAAGTAGCTCATAAACATGAATTCAGATGAGTGAAATGAAAACAACCAATTCATTTTAACAGCATCTACTGCGGGGAAGTTATGCCTAATGACTTTACAGGTGCAAGCTTATTCTGGACACATTCTGCACATTCTTTTGTTGCCTGCCTTAGGGCAGACCTCCCAGTCATTCCTGATGTCCCCCCAACCCTGCCAGCCTATAATCACGATGCCATAGCTGTGCCTACGCTTTTTAATGCCATTACAAGCTGGGCGAAAACAAACCAGATGCTTGCTGCAAGGAATACAGAACACATGTATGTGTTTCTGTCCACATTCGCTCGATGTGTTACGATACAATAGTGAATTATGATTCTTTTTTGGATGTGTAATTAGAGAACAGAGCAGATGGCAGAAGGACGGTTTACAGTGTTGTAATGAGCCGGGATGGCTGTGGCCTGGATGCTTGTAACACTTACAATTTCACACCATTTACATGCGGCCGCACGGAGGAGATTTTCAGAAATGATGTTGGTTTGAGAAGATGTGTTCATCAACAATAATAAGCTGCTGTAGGGTTGCTGTAGATTGATGACTTAAGGTACACCTTGATCAACTAAAAAACTCAAAGCCAGTATAATGATTTATTGATGTGCCCCAAAGTCTTTCAAAATGTTCATTTTATTGGGTTTAATTCCAAGCTATTATGTGTTTATTCCACAGTAGGTCAGAGCTTTTTCCAAATCAAGTTTCCTGCTTTTTTTTGTAGATATGCATGTAAGGATTTAAGGTAACAAACAACGTGTAAAATACAGCACGCAACCCGTTCACAAATATTGTGTACATTTTTAACTATGTTTGCTTTTATTTTATAACAGGATACTAGAGCAGGAACATATGCCCCAATTTTTTGAGAGAGTATCTAGGAGTGATACGTTTGTCAAGTTGTGATAATTGCACCCATACCAACGGATGTGCTAATATAGTGTGGTAAATGTGATGTTTAAAATATCTTACATGTATGTAAATTTATTTTTTTGTGGCAGTATGCTCTAAATGGATATGTATATACCACAATTAATATATACTACCTGGCCACCTGGATTTAACTTAGCAAATAGGTACAGGTCTAGGTTCAGCAACAGTACAGTATGTGCTCCAAGAATGAGGTCAGCTGACAACTTGAACCACCACTATACTGAATGACCAGGTTATTCCATCAATGGACTTTTTCTTTCCTGATCACATGGGTATATTCCAAGATGACAATGCCAGGATTCATCGGGCTCAGATTGTGAAAGAGGTTCAGGAAGCATGAGACATCATTTTTACACATGAATTGGCCACCAGACCTTAATTGAGAATCTTTGGCATGTGCTGGAGAAGGCTTTGAGCAGTGGTCAGACTCTACCATCATCAATGCAAGATCTTGGTGAAAAATAAATGCAAAACTGGATGGAAAAAAATCTTGTGACATTGCAGAAGCTTCTTGAAACAATGCCACAGCGAACGGTGTGCCACAGCGAACAGGGCAGGGCCAAACACCGGTACTGTTTGCTGTGGGAAGAAAAACGCCATCACTACTAAAGATATATAGTGAAATTATACTAGTCATGGACAAAGTTTGATGTAAAGTTGTGTTTCAGAATGTCACATGTCTCTGGCAACAAATGTGAGTACACAATTGTGTACTGATTCCAAATTGATTGATTCCAAATTGTGCCCAATATGCCATTTTCCCATCCTGGTGACATGTGACTTGTTAGTGTTACAAGGTCTCAGCTGTGAATGGGCATAAGGTATGTTAAATATGGTGTTTATTTATATTGGTCACTGAAAGTTCAGCATAGCGCCCCATGGCAAAGAACTCCCTGAGGATTCTTTACATAAAGATGGTATAGGATATAGGGAAGTTGCCAACATCCTGGACCTGACTGCAGCACCATGACCAAGTCTATACAGTGGTTAACCATGACTGGTTGCACTCAGAACAGAACATGAATGACCATGGTTGACTAAAGAAGTTAAGTGCACATGCTCAGTGTCATATCCAGCAGTCTTTTTAAAAGAGTGTTGGCTCCTTGCTGCAGACGTGGTATATGTCTATGTGTGCATGTATATATATGCCAAACATCTTCCATTTCTTTTTTTTTATATCATTTTTATTAGTTTTCAACAATTTTCAAGAAACAAAACTCAAACATTATATGACGCAACATAGGTATCACAGGTATAGGGCACAAAACAGTCGATATGCATAACAGACCTAAAATAACATCATATGAAATCATGAACGATCCAGCGGCAGGATGTTGAGGACAAAAAGAGACGGATGCAAAAACACGGCAATATAGTGGGTACAGGAAAATCAAACACAACAAAAACAACAATCGTTCAACTGCAGGATCCCCAACACATTGTTAAGATCTCCCACAGGTAGGACCTGCTGTAGATAAGGTTCCCAGCGTGCATAAAAACGTAGTGTCTGTGCACCCTTGTTTCTGTCTAATCCTCTCAATTCTGTATAGAGGAGGGAAGAAAGTTGCACTTTTACAGAGGAAAGCTGGGGCGGATGGGTCTGAATCCACTCCTTCAAAATCGTGCGACGTGCAATCAGCAGGCATATATGCAGCCACGTGCGATGTTTAGGCACACAAGACTGGAGAGAGGGCGAAAGGTGACTGAATAAACACAGCATGGGATCAATGGATATCGGTCGCCCCAGGACTGAGCTTATAAAAGTGATCGTGCGTAGCCAGAATAGGGCAACCTTGGGGCAAAACCAAAAGCAGTGTGTTAGTGACGGCTTGGGGGTGTCACATTTAGGGCAGTACGGGCGAGGTTTCTGATCCGTGGGGTCAGTCCCAGGGGGTCGAATACAGAGCTTAAAAGCCCTGTGAATGATTTTAAATTGGGTTTCCCTCCAGGATTCGGCCACCATACATTTCCTAATGGTTTGATAACCGGTGTTCAATGCGGTCGACAAATCTGAATGGCGGAAGTCCTTATGCCAGTTAAGAACGCTGGACAACGCCTGCGTGCTGGAGAAACTGTCTTTGAGGAAGGCATGTAAAAATGAGATTCCGTGAGTAGGAGAAGCTATGATCGCGTCAAACTTGGTGTGTAGGAACAAAGAGGAGAGATTAGTCGGGAGTGAAGCACAGAAATGTTCAACTTGTCGTAAAAAAATCGGGTGCGTCTGCGTCAGGTCCAAGTCATACATCTGTTGAAGGGAGGGCCAGGGGCGGATCGTCTGCGTGAGCGGGTCAATCAAGTCGTGTATATATTTCAAGCCCTTGGCTTACCAAATACCAAAAGGGGTGCGACCAACTCCCGGGGGGAATAAAGGATTATTGGTCAACGTGGAATGTTTGGATATCGTGATAGGCAAGCCAAAGAGCTTGCGGATCTCTCTGAATGCCAGTATCGTGTCTCGAAATTAAAGGTTCTGTTTAAATTGGGCAGGTAACCTATTCAATGGGCAATGGAGGATATTCACCAAAGACCATGGGTGAACCATCTTGGATTCCAAGGACAAATTAGAATAACATGAGGTTCCTTTGATCCAATCTAGTGCATGACGGAACAGGCACGTTAGGTTATAGAGGCGGATGGCTGGCAAGCCTGCTCCCCCATGCAATTACCCCATGGATTGGCATAGCGTTTTATAGGCGATATGCGGAATTTTGCCCTGCCACAAAAAACGAGTTAGGGCACTCTTAAGTAGTTGGGCGTCCTTATGTTTGATCAGAAGAGGGATAGTTTGCAGAGGATACAATAGTTGAGCAAATGGTATCATTTTATACAAATGTACTCTCCCAAACAGCGATAGAGGAAGCTGGGCCCATGCCTTCAATCGAGCCTGAATTTTACCTAGAAGCGGAGTTATGTTTAATGTATATAAGGATGAGGGGCTCTTCCCTATTTTCATGTTCCATTTCAAGTGTAGTTGTAAAAATTTTTATATATGTATATATGTGTGTGTGTGTGTGTGTATGTATATATATATATTTTTTTTTTATTATTATTAATATTATTTATTAAATGTCAATAAACAATATTTTCATGTCTTGGCCATACAGATTCCTCTTCTTTTATTAGTTACAGTAATATCAGCACTTTCATGGTTTGACCTAGAAAAAAAAACTAGGGCACATAAAGAATTTCTGATTTCCTTCATATATTGCACTGTTAATAAATACTGTATAATGTATCATGATGCAACAGGTATATTTTAAGGGCTACTTCCTAAAAGTACACAAGGGAACTCAGTTCAGCAGATGGGTTAAAAATGCTAGATAATCATAATTTATAGACTAGAAATCCAAGAACATTTGCATGTAGTTAAGTCTACTTCTTATATGATGGTGTAGAGCAGTGGTTCCCAAACTTTCCTTGCAGGGCCCCCATTTTCATATTGGGAACATTTTGGAGCCCCCCTCCCCATTGAAACATAGGTTTAGAATGAGGGCCTGCGCCCCCCTGGAATAACTTTGCGCCCCCCCCCCAGGAGCCCGCCCCCAGTTTGGGAACCACTGGTGTAGAGGGACTTCAACGCAAACTAAACCATTTGTGAACATTTACAATATAGGGTTAATTCTGTTCCCCCACACCATTACACCACCACCAGCCTGAACTGTTGATACAAGGCTAGATGGATCCATGCTTTCATGTTGTGGATGCCAAATTCTGACCCTACAATCCGAATGTCACAGCAGAAATCGAGACTCATCAGACCAGGCAACATTTTTCCAATCCGCTATTGTCCAATTCCGGTGAGCGTGTGCAAATTGTAGCCTCAGTTTCCTGTTCTTAGTTGACAGGAGTGGCACTGTGTGTGGTCTTCTGCTACTGTAGCCCATCTGCCTCAAGGCTCGACGTGTTGTGATATGCTCTTCTGCATACCATGGTTGCCTTTCTATCAGCTCGAACCACTCTGGCCACTCTCCTCTGACCTCTGGCATCAACAAGGCATTTGCACCAACAGAACTGCCACTCACTGGATGTTTTCCCTTTTTTGTACCATTTTTAGTAAACCCTAGAGATGGTTGTGCATGGCAATCCCAGAAGATCAGCACTTTCTGAAGTACTCAGACCAACAACCATGCCACATTTAAAGTCACTTAAATTAAGTTTCTTCCCCATTCTGAAGCTCGACCATGCCAATATCCCATAATGCATTGAGTTGCCATGATGTGATTGGCTGATCAGTAATTTGCATCAAACATACATTGTCTACAGTGCCTCCGATCTCCTGCTCTGGCTTCCTGGTTCGGCGCTGACTTCACTGCTGAGGGCGGGAGTTTCAAATAGGTTTCAAAGGTACATAACATTTTTTTTTCTTTGAATTTGTTTTTATTTGTGTTAATTTGTTTTCTTTTGTCTTGACTTGGATTGGATACATTTTTTTTTATCCAATCCAAATCAAAAGAAAAGAAAACAAGTGTAAACTTATAAAAAAAAAGAAAAAAATGTAAAAAAATATTTTTTCTGCTGCACCTCTAAAGCCGGCCATAGCGTTTCATTCTGTGGCCGATTTTGCGAATAATCACCATGCGCATTCGGGGTGATCGCTTTGTGATCAATTGCAAAACGAACGTGCCCACTAGGAGCAACCGTTCGTAGTCGCACACAACTTTGATCAGCCAGAGAATCAAACTGCGCCCGTGCCGGAATCAGGCGCAACCGCTGGCTCTCTGTGTGCCTGCAGCATTTCTACAGAGCTGCAGGCACACAGAGCCTTTCCGTGTAAAGGCAAAACACTGTATCACTTTTGGTACAGAAATCTGGACCTCAGTGAACCGCCAGGGAGGTTAAGGAAAGGCTAAAAAAAAAAAATGGACAGATTCTATAAAAAAACATGTTGAAAGGAGAAATATGGACATTTGAAAACTGTATCATGTGGTGATGTATATTTATATATATGCCTGTCTTGTTGGTTGTCACTTTGTCAATTAGATACATATTTTTATGATGTTTTAAATCTTTGTATTGAAATTTCAATTTGTGAATAAAGACTTTTTAAAACAAATCTCACATACATGCTGCCCTATTTATGCTATGAGCAATGTTGGTGAATGTATACAGTTTTGAGAGTGTGGCACTACCGTGATACAGTGTCTTATATGAATTCTTCCTCCCAAAGATGCCCTACGTCTTATTTTCAGGCGCTGTCTTATTTTTCCATGAAGAAGAATACAGCACTGGGGTATCAGGGATGGGGGGATCACTTTAAATGACACAGGGGGATCAGAGGGGAAAATAATAATGGCCCAGGAGACTCAAAAGGGGGATTACCATTTTACTAACCCCTTCTGATCCTCCTGTGTCATTTTAATTGTCCCCTCTGATCCCCCCTGTCCACAGTTACAGTACCTCAGGGGCTGGCTTATTTCCGGGGGGATGCCTTATATTTCAGCTTGAGGCAAAATGTTAGGGTGCCTTATTTTCGAAGGATGCCATATTTTGGAGCAAACATGGTAGATATCCTATATACTTTTAGCCAGTGGTCAAAAACTGTTCTCTGATATGGTTAATAGTGTTGAGCGAGAATATTCTAAACTGGAATATATTAGACAAATATCCTAAATTCAAGAATTTGCAATATTTCTCGAATGTGCCCTTGGATATTCGCAATGGTTCATATTATGCTTCAGCATTGTTTACCAGCATACATCATGCATATGTGTGCACATTGCGAACGGATAAGTGCAGTACATACAGTGCTCGAACTGGCTAAGATTACAGAATGAAGAAGAAAAACTGTAAAGCTGCATAGCGAATATTTGCGAACATGCGCACGCAATTGAAGGTATTATAATACAGTTGAATTGAACTGTAACTTCAAAGGTTCCTTTGTATATTCGCGAAATTACGCGAATTCAAATATACCATGTGCCCCTCAACACTAATGGTTAATCACTGCGTGATGTTCAAAGGGAACCTATGGAAATGATGTAACAGTTGTATATAACTAGCCGCTACTGGTTGGCATTATAAACACTGGGCTCCATTTAGGTTGCCTTTGTAAACACTGGAAAGCATTACGATTGGCTGGTGGATATCCGAGGTATAAAGCAACTTACATCATCTAATTAAGTTCCACTTTAAGGTAAAGATCATTTGTAAACACCGCCATTGCCTGCCAAAGTGCTTTCATATGGCATGCAGGCACATATGCTTTTTGAACAGCATCTCAGTATCGCTGCGGTTGGCGCACTCAAAAGCTCCTTTTAATTGCTGCTAAACATAATAAAAAAATGTCATGAACTTCATAATGAATTTAAATGAGTTCACGATTTCTTAATAAGGTAAGTGATTTACATTTCTGTTTGCTGGGAATGAGGAGAGATTTTGCTTAAAATAGAGCACATTACATATGCAGATACTTGAACTACAGGTCTATGGTCATGGTAGCACATCCCAGGTACTCTGAATGTTCCTTGTAGCTGCATGGACCCATCATAATAAGCTATCACTACCACTGAAGAGTATGTCAAACTTCCGTACTTAAATGCTTAATATCCACCTGTCCCCCCTGACAGTCAGGCATATCAGATAAGTCAGTATGTCTCAAGCTATTCAGGGGAGGCTGATATGAAATTTTCTTACATAAAAGAAAAATGAAATGTCATTTATACCTATTTAAAAATGGTCCGCAGTCATGCTGATTTTAATTAATGACTATGCAATGTTTTAGAAGATGAGTCACTGCACACAATTAAATCCATCAGCGAAAAATAATTAAATCATAATACAATTCGTCTTATTACAGTACTATTTAACATTTTCTTTGGTAAATTAAATTAATCCAGACCGTTCACTGCCTACTGATTTGCACAGGTAGGGAATCATTTTTATAAGGGTTACTTACTTTTGTCTAAGGGTTAGAACAGAAAAGAGCAGATGACTTGAGTTTTAGAAGTTACTCATAAATTCAACTAACCATTCCAATACCACTGGAGGATTGGATCTGAGCACTGATACACCAATCAGGCAGTTAAGTATTACACAGTGGATACTTTTGGAATGTTTCACCTAGATGTCATATCCTGATTGTCTGAAGATTAAAGCTACAGTGAATTAAAAACTATCCAAATTGAATGAAGCCCAATCTGTTGTACAGGACCGCTGGGATGGGTCCTGCCAGAGAGGCATATTTCCCCTACATGCAGGCTGTGATCACATTTGGTGGTTCATCCTGGACGGAGTTTAGCAAAGTATTGCTTAGCAACAGTTGGTTGCTGAACAGTTTTTTTGTTTAATTATTGTTATGGGGTCCCGAACTCTGGGATAGGGAGGAAGGAACTGGGTGGGCCTTCCTTTTCCCCCAGAAACCCCCCCCCCCTACCAGTGTTAACATCTATTTGCAGGTGAGTGGAGCCAGGTTTTTCTCCACAAAAGGAGCAAGGACCAGTGTGTCAGGGTCCTGATAGAAGTTGAAGACATGGCTTCTGACCAAGTAGGAGACAGAGGGCACACAAGTAGTGTGGGGCTCAGGCCTGCTGGAGCAGTTGATACAGGGGGTTCACAGGGAGTGTAAGGCCCTGGCCTGTTGCTCCTGGGAAGCAGAGTATAGGACAACGGTTTATATTGAACGTTTGAAAGCCAGGAGGCTTTGTATTTCCAAACAACTTTTGTTTCTTTATTTGGATTGCCATTAACCCTGCGAGGGTGAGTTTTCTGTGTACTGTTGACAAATAAATGGTGATGTAATACATGTACTACATTTACAGATGCCATTTGAGTGTGATCCCCCACACTGTATGTACATAAACTATCTGGTTGCCTATATGACATGGTGACATGTCCAATGTCAAGCCTGGCACCAAACAGGGCCCGTGTTTAAGTTTACAATGGCACTCTGAGGTCCACACAATTTCACTCCCAGGAGGAGTGAAGGAGGGGCGACCTTTTTCCAACTTATTTGTTTTTTTTTTGGATAATTGGCTAAAATACTTGCTTCGATTGCAAGTAAGCAAGAGGAATAACATCTACCACAAAAACCACACCTGCAATGTCAGTGTGATCGATGCAGCGCAGTCTTTGAGTTGTCACCCTCTTCCCAGTGAATGGTACAGTTTCAAGTTAACAGAGAGCTCTCTTAGCTTTTATGTGTTGTGCCTGTTTGTGCTGCCTGGCTTCAACGTGAACATTATCCCAACTGCCAGCATACAGAATAAAGGTGAGCAGTGCTAGGAAATCTTCTCATTGATTCCTTATATGCCATAGCTGGGGGTATACGTTAGGTGAAATGCGGCTAGAAAGCTGAAAGGAAGTCATTGTAATGGAATCGAATGACTAAAGCTGGGCATAAACATTACACTTTCTTCCCCATTCTGCTGCAAATCGATGTCATAACGCACGGCGGATTGTGCAGAGAATCTGCCTGCCACCCTTTGTGTGCCGGCACTTACTTTGGATGGGGACCCAACCAAAGTAATGCAATAGTTCTAAAATTTACAGACATGCCCATAAATTCTTAGATCGATTTACTGGCCGATTCATGGCTGAATTTCATTTGTAGGCATTAGATTTGCGCCAAATCTAACCATCAATGGCCAGCTCAATGTAATACCAAGTATGTGTGAAGGAAGAGATCTGTCCCATGTTATAGTTCATTTGCATTTAATGTTAATACTTCAAAGAATGTCAGGCTGAATGGTTGGTCCCCATACTAATCAAACTTGGAAACTCACACTTTGCTGTGGGCATACTTAACTTCTTGATGTGTTGAATGCCAGTGAGTTCTTTGCATGCAATGGTTCCTCCAGCCAGCATTGATGTTACTGATGGGAGGAACCACCTTTACAGGTCAGGAGAGCAGGTATACAACATACCCGGAACCTGCATACCCACAGAAGCTGAACCTTTCCAGCAAGATAAAACATAAAGACACAGTGTGGTGTACAGATAAGAACACAGCACCTGTGTTTGCAGGGTTAGCTTACTTTGTTTTTAACTCTTAACTCTAAAGGTGAACTCCAGCTTAACCTTCACATTCAAGCCCTGACCATTCTGATGTCATTGGCAGAGATGGTTGAAATGAAGAAAATGTGATTTGCATCATACTGTCAAAAATGTGTATAACGTCGAAAAAAAAGCTGTGGGAACAGCTGATAAAAGCAGTGGGAAAGGCCGATGCTGTAGGCAGGTAAAGTGGATCGGCTCCATCGTGCAGGGGGTGCTAACACATAGCTTCAGTGTAGGGTGGTAACCTAGGCTGATGGAGCCTGTTGTGCGGCAGGGATACACGAGAGGGAGCTCCGGGACAGAGTTTATAAAAGAGGGAGAACCAAGAAGTGCAGAGCCTTTTGCCAGAAACAAGTGTTTGGATGACTTGGTCTCTTGGTAGGGGAGTGAGAAACCCTGGCCTTGCGAGAAAGGCGAGCGGAGCATGCAGGTGGCTTATAGGCATAACAACCTGTATCCTTGCAGAGAGTGGATTATAGGCATAACAACCTGTATCCCTGGTGCAAAGCACACGCATTGGTGTGTGTTTTCTGTGTTCACTACCCTCAGGCCTAATTTCCTACAATACTTTTGCAAAATGCTAAATTTCTGGTTGATGTCACTGCATGGGAGCAATTAAGGTGTGTGGCAATGACATTGCTTGTTTAAGTGAGATACTTTAACAAAATGCCATTTTTCTGGCTGTTGACACAGCACTGTGTAACAGAAATCATTAATATGTGTGGCCATCACATGACAATATCTGTTTGAATGATATACTTTGACAAAATCATTTTTATCTGGCTGTTGTCCCAACATTTTGGAATGTCAGACATTTACTTGTATGATGTTGACAATACTTTTTAAAACAAGATATGTACAGAAGGTGGGGGGGGGCTCTGCAAAAGGGTCAATACCTGGTTCCCTGATCGATGGATCACACTCGAAGAAAGATTTTTTTTGTTTGATTGCCACAAATGTACATGGAGATCGATCGTTAGGAAATCGAGTGAAAAACTGACCCGTGTATGGCCAGCTTCAGTTTAATAAACCATTTAAGTTTTTTTTCCCTTACAAGTGATGAGTAGAGATGGTGGAATTGTTTTCGGAAAATTTGACCAGTTCAACTTCAATTGTGAGTTGATTGAAAATGGTATCATCACCAAACTTGCTGGAGATGTAGAGAAGGGTTGGGGATATACTACAAAAGAAAGCAACACTTTTGAATATTGGCATGGAAAATAAAAATCAAAGTTTTTTATTAAGTCAAAATTTCAGGTCGATTTTATCCTGTCTTTTTGGGTCTACTAAACAATATGTAATAAATATGATAAAACATTTGCAAACGAATACTAAAAGAGAAAGAAAGAATTGGGAAATGCTAAATATTACCAGAATTAAATATAGTTTAACATATATGGTTATCTTATCGGTATTCTGAATAATATATGTATTAAGCTCCCTTGAGGTAACCCTGAGTGTAGTTCAGGCTAAGGTACAATAAAAACTTACCTGGGGATATTTACCCATCCTTGGGAACCCTGGGTAAATTTGCAAATTGTTCCTCCTTTCCCTTTGCAAAGTGTCCTCTCCTCTTAGCGTCATTGATGTCACCCAAGACATGGGGAGGGGGGCAGCGCCACTGACCTGCATGATAAGCAGGCTATGTTGTTTTTCCTCCTCACATGCCTGGAGTCATCCATGACGCTGAAGACTTGAAGGGGGAAGGAGAGAGAGTGGGAAATCAAAGTAGACTACTCTATACTCTGACCTCTAGAGAAGTTACAGATGATGTAACAGATTCACTGATGGGGAAAATGTAACTGAATTCAGAAAATTTTTTGAATACTTCAGTTACAATGACTGTTCTTTAAGACAATGTTGGACATTTATCAAGATTGTCACAATGATTGAAGTTGCTAATTTCTCGCATCTCATATTTTATATGGCGAGTCATATATAGATTTATTGTCTGTCTACAAGCTGCTTAATGAATAAGAATGTCTGCATCTGTTGAAAAGACCTTCTATAGAGCTTTAAATTCTGCTACAGTTATTGAAATCACGAAAAGAGAAATTGTGTAGTGCTGTTTCTCCACACAATCATTGATATCATTAAAATTAATATGGAACTGGTAATAAATGTTTACCAGTGTGTATTAGAAATCTTAGGAAAACGGAAGTCTGACCAGTAGCAACAAACTGGGAATTAATCCTTAAAAATGCCCATTAGAGATGGTCAAATTTTTCAACTTTGTGAGTTGATTGCAAAGCCTCTGAAAATGGTATCATCACCAAAATTGCTGGAGATGTAGGGAAGGGTTTTGGAAACATTTGAAAAAAAAGTTTTGCTCTAAAACATGTAGTTTTTGTATAAATTAAGTTCAAAAACTTTGAACTTAATTTGTATAGTATACCCCGAACCCTTCTCTACATCTCCTGAAAGTTTGGTGATGATACCATGCTCAGTGGCTTTGCAATTAACTTGATGTCCATGTTTAAAGGGTCAAGACTTAAGGGGGTTTCCAATAGTTTACATGTGCCTGAAGGCCCATAGACACCACTTAAGATCGTATATTATTATGGCTTTATATTTGTGACCACACAGGCCAGGCATGGACAAGCTAAGGCCCGAGTTCTCGATCAGGCCTGTTTAGCTTTCTTTTTCAGCCATTTGTCACCTTGTTGAAAAGATACTCCGCTCCACTTGTTCTGTGCAATGAGTGCGCATAACGCCTACATGTGTCCAAACATTGCCTTAGGGACAATGCAGTTGTGATCATGTGATGACACTGTGGGCGCATCTTCCTGGTGACAACAGACAGTCCCTAGGAACTCTCTGCTCATTGCAATGAATGAGCATTTCTTTGTAAGTGCAGGAAATTTAAGACCTCCTCCAGATGATTTTCTCTCTCCTCAGACAGGTGCGCGGTTGATGGGGGGAGGCATGAGCGCCAATGTTGTCCCATGCCTTAATCAGCAACTGCCGGTGATGCATTGAATTGGCACACCTATGGCAGGTTGACCATTACAGGTTGTTGGTCTGGCCCCTTTATTAAATTTAAGAAATCAATGTGGCCCATGTGTCAAAAAGTTTGCCCACCCCTGACCTAGGCTAATAGGCAATATACACAAAATTAGGCAAGTTAATTAACATGACGATGATCTTACATTTACTGTTTATCAGAAGGAGAGTATTTATTAGCTACATAACTGTAAAATATATTTTCAACAATCTTCAAAAGTATTCAAGAAAGGCCACATAAAATAAAAAATACAGCATATTTCTTGTTGAAGTCAGAGCCTACTCTCAGCTTGTGACAGGTGAGCTCTACAAAACATGTTAATCCTCTACAATAACAAGTATCATAGTCCGTGGAATGACCTAATGTGCTTTTAGCGGCCCATATAAAAAGCACCATGCTGAGAAATGTCAAAAATGGCATCTGAGAAGTTGATTATACAAAAAGACCAGTAAGTAGCTGCTGAGATATGTGCATTATCAACAGCAAAATACATGTTGGAAGTGAAAACTTAACTTTTAGTTTTTTGTTAAAATGAAAAAACACCTATAATATTTTTTTTGTTCTTAAAATGAAAGGAAACATGAATAATTTAATATTAAAGTTTTTTTTCTTTTTAGTTTTTATGAGAATAAGCTAGAGTTAAAATGTCTGTCCCACTGGGGAGATTTTCATATCATGAAGAAGCAATAGAAGATAAAAAGAAAAAGATCTCTCATAAGATAAGTGAAATACTTTCCTTGGAAAGTTGTCTTAGGGCTCATACACACGGCCAGTGGGAAACACAAAGTTTATACTAACCGTCCAAAACACACCTCCATTGGGGAAAAAAGACATTCCAATTTTTGGGTGGTTGCGAATTAGGATACATTGCAGAGTATCGACTCCCTTGAAACCGACCATCTGAGTTGAGCCGTAGGGATATATGTTGTCACAGTAGGATTCTCACTGATTTTTCTGATGCCAATTCAAAATGCTTCATATTCTATCTCACTGATGGCCAATACATAAAAAATTATACTGGGTAAATCTCCCCGAATAGCAATCACATTCTGACATAGGGACTAACTATTCCAACTCTATCCAAAACTATAAATTAGATGTTACTTTTACATAAACGTATTGATCACTAGAGTAAAAAGCCTTAGGGCGTGTTTAAGATCCAGTTTAGCAGAAATTAGTTCGGTTGGCAAAAATGCAATTATCCAATTCTTTTTTTATATCAATAAATATTAAATGGTAAATCTAATCGGCAACTCTGAAATTGTGTTTTATTTCAAATGGGAAGGGCTATTAGAACCTCTTTTGTTGTCAGTTGTGTTTGCTATTGGGGATATTTTCACTCTAGACCATAGACATAGTCCTCAAAAGCGGCAATGAAAGTTATATTAATCACAATACAAACAGTTGACAGGTGTCGGATTGAAATGACTGAAATCAGCAGATTAAATTTATATCCAGACAATGTATTGCTTTGTTGCTATTATAGCTGTATTGCTAAGGTCACAAGAACAGATAAGGTGCAGCAGATGGTGCCCATTGGGTTTGGTCACTAACAGTAAATATCAGCCTGGAGCTGATGTGAAATAGTTGTAGGGCCCCATGACCTGAAAAAAGGGTCAGGGACATAGAGGTTTAAAAATCTCTGTAACAAATAACAGCTAAGAAATAATCATACCTGGTTATGTGCAGTTGGTTACGGAGTCCGGTAGGGGGGTGGGCAAGGAGGAAAAGAATGGTTGCTATCTCATTCAGTTAACTACCTGCCCTTCCTTCCTCTTTGGTTTGACATTTTTCAAATATCAATTCATCAAGACAGCTGGTGGGGTGGTAAGGTCCTTCAAGGTGGTATGTTTAAATATTAACTTTGGATAAGAACATTAAAAGTAGGGAGTCCACCAAGTGGAAGGGATACCATATATGGTGGTATTTGTCATGTGGTACGGCTGGAGGCCATTTTGTTGTGTTACTAATGCAGGTTTGGTGGTAACTGCTTTCAAGGGACCTCCTCTTACATTGTCATGAAGTTTAATACTTATGTAGACAAACCAGATTTGAGGTTCCCTTGATATAACTGATTACCCTATGATTGAATACAACTGTCTATTGTTAAATCAATATAGAGGCCACAAAGAATACTTTAGTGGGATTCTACACTTATGTTTATTATGCTGCCCAAATAAAGCTCAATTGAAGGCTTGCACTTTTTTTCTTTTCATAATTCCACTAATGACATGTTATAATGTTTTTTACTTGCTTTTAGATTGTGCTTTTATAGATCTGTAATGGAGTCATGGGATATGTCTGGCTTGGCTAGTTTAAGTGCACTGGCTGGTAGTGATGGCTCGAACCCGGAATTTGATGTTCGCGAACGGCGAACGCGAACTTTTACGGAAGTTACGGAAGTTACGGAAGTTACAGAACCCGGCGAACACGCGAACCCGCCATTGACTTCAATGGGAGGCGAATTTTAAAAAACA
>CM070033.1:130196057-130222329 GCA_036250615.1 Ptychadena robeensis
AATTGTGTGTACAGGTATTGAATGTGTTTAAGCTGCAATACCAGGTTCAGCCACTGGGGCCACAGCCTTTAGTGAGCAATTGGGCTCCTCTCACATCAAAGATGGAGGGGGATGAGGGGAAATCTATCCTCTGGCTGACAGACTCGACGCAACACCGGCAGCATTAATACGTGAAGGAGCTCAGTAACAACAATATAGGTCCGCATAGACAGATTTTTACCCCATTTGCGTACTGGTGGACCACTTATGTGCACTCCTGTGTATGCCATAGTTAAAGGAAAGGTCAGAACTTCTGGGATTAGATAAAATGTGGCTGAACACATTAGGGAGAACTGCAAGTACCAGCAGTCCTAGGGGCAGTCTCTATCAGTATTATGGCAGTGAATGGTTAATGCTTACCAATGATTGTATCTAAGATGATCCAAAACACTTCCACACAAATCTAAGGCTGGCCAACACCCCAAATAACTAGAATAGAAGGAGGAGGAGGTTGTGGGATATATTGGACACAGGGCAAATGTGCCGATCCTCAATTCCACACCCACATCACAACCTTTCCCTATACAGTAGGGACCTGGGGACTTTAAGGGCCAGAGGTATACAGTTCAAATGGTAATATAGGTCATCCTGTCTAATAGGAGT
Source organism: Ptychadena robeensis (assembly GCA_036250615.1). Lineage (NCBI taxonomy): Eukaryota > Metazoa > Chordata > Amphibia > Anura > Ptychadenidae > Ptychadena > Ptychadena robeensis. Next base: position 130,196,700 of record CM070033.1, read on the forward strand.
TATAAGGATCCCTATGGCGATTGCCACCACATCACAGAGAAAAATGATAAATAAAAGTCCAATTAACAAACATTAGAAGTAAAAAACTTGTCCGGTTTGTTTTAATGTCCATATAAAATATAAAATACACGTTGCATGCTGACTTTATCCTGTTTGCGATGGAATGGGGAATGAGAAGATCAATTGGTCCCAATAATGGATCATGAAATGAGTGATCCCGACATATGTTTCAGATAAGACTTTTCTCAGGGGGTCCCCAAATGTGCCATATAGGCCCCAAATTTAGTCACCCAATGTTCTGGGAATTAACCCCCCTAGCGGTTGAGACGAACCGTTGTAAACGGCGCGATACGGGCGGTGCGCTAGGGAGGTTAATCTCATATCCAAAAGATCAGCAAACCCTGTGTTCCCCAGGGGTGCCCTGTGTCCAATATATCCCACAACCTCCTCCCCCTATTTTAATGCTTACCAATAATAATGGCAAGTATATGTGAAGGAAGAGATCCGCCCCATGGTATAGTTCACGTTCATGCATTGACTTGCACACATGAACGCATTTTCATGGTCCAGTCCACGCTTTTTGTCATAAAGAAGAAATATATTTGACTTTAAATGGTTCAAAAGTCAGGCTGAATGTCGGCCTCCACACATTTTTACCTCACCATACTTGTCCATCTTTGCAAAAAGTTTGCACCCCCTGCCCTACCTTATGAATTGTATACTTTTCTTGAGATTGCCAACAGGTTTAACACCTATTACAGTTGCCTTTTATACATTTTAGATTAGATTCCAACTTCAATCTGATTAAGAGATTCATACATGAGACCAATTAAATTGCCTCTCTATATTTTTGTTTTTAAACAATTAGTGCTGTCAACTGGGTGTTAACTGTTAAGTCAAATCAATCAACCAGTAAACAAGTATCAAAATCAAGCCTTTGAACCAGGTGGGCTTCATAAGAAGCTTCACAATAATACTTATCGAGTTTCAAATATGAACTGCTTGGCCAGGATGAAGGCTCGCTCTTTACTTACTCTCTCTTCAGAAAAAAACAGGTTTTGATGCCACAATTATATATACAAAATCGAATAACCATATGAAGGCGTATATATATATATATTTTGTCCCCTTTACTGTCATAATCACCATTTAACAATTCAGCTGCCTTGGATATTTGACAATATAAACATTGCTAGCTGTTACAAAACCTTTGGTTATTCTGTCAATTAAGCCATTCCTCTGGAAAATTAGAGCCAATCCTAATATATACCAATAACAGAGGCCATCAAATACATTGGCCCTTGTATTCTTCCAGACCATGTTGATATATTTACAATCAAGCAAAATACTGTTGCTTATAATGAATATTGTGTCAATGTGTCAGGAAGCTAAAAACTAATTTAAGTTGGGTTCCCTGTTGTACTTTGCAGAAGCTGATCAAAAAACAAAAATGTTGTGTTAGAATTTGTATAGTGTCCTCAAATACTTGTTATTATACTTAACATTGACGCAACAATTGTGGCATTGTGTTCAAATCAAGAAAAATTGGCAAGCTAAACATTTGAGCAATAGTTCAATATACTGTGTTAGGAGCAAGAAAAAAACACAGCAAACATAAGGATATGAGAACCAAGATATAATCACAAGATTACTTGATCAGAGCATTTTGAAAAGGGCAAAGTTTTCATTTGTCAAGTTGTTGGGTCATGTCTTATGCTTAAGAACGTTGTACCATTATTAGGAAACTATTTTTTAAACAGTTATATAATGTTAATAGCACGGATGGTAAAACATTTTGACTTGTGGGCCACATTGGCTTCCTAAATTTGCTAAAGGAGACCACCCAAGAGCCTGTAATGGTCGACCCTCCATAGGTGGGCCAATTCCATGCATAGCTGGCAGTTTAGGAATAGTTTTAGGCATGGGCAACATGGGCAGTTGCCCAGGCTGGAATCATGCCAGAGCGCCCACTTATTAATCGTGTTCCCACCTGGGCTGAGAGAAGATCATCTGGAGGTGGTCTCTTTCCTGCACTTACAAAGAAATGCTCATTCATTGCAATGAGCAGAGATGTTTCCTATCCACCCCAAACCAGGGACCCGTGGCACAGGGGTCCATGACGGGGGCAGGATGCTGAAGAGGAAGGAGCCAATCAGCGTAAGTGGTGGAGCCAGGTGACATAGTCGATGGCGGAGCCGCGCGGGCATAAAACCCGGCGGCGGAACCGGAAGAGCCTCTCTTCGAGTCAAGACTCCAGCATGTCCCTCCCTCCCTTGTTTTCTCTTGTTTTCTTAGGTGCAGTGCCGGCTGGTGGCCGTTTATTGTCGCAGCAGGCGGATCCGGGCAGTGTCCAGAGGATTTCGGGTTTCTTAGAGACAGTTTGGGGGGGCGATGTGCCGGGACCAAGGCAGTCGCCAGGGAGATGGGGTGAATTGAGCTCTTGCTGTGGTCAATGACCCATCCGGGTGCACGGATTCTGAAGGAGTCAATTCTAGCGTGGACGAAGCCTGGTGGGCGGGGCCGTATCGGTGACTGACCACGTGGGTTGGTGGACACTGCCCTAGGGGATCTTTTGTTCTCTGTTCTTTTGTTATTTAAATAAAGCTGTGGCCTAGTTTATCCACAATTTAAATCAGAAAACGGTGTCAGTATCGGTTATTGGTGGGGGGCTGACCGTTTAAGGTAAGACGGGTAGGGTATGGGGTGTACTAACGGTATCTTCTAAGTCATCCCTGCCCAGGTCATAGAGACTGTCAGTTGTCCCCATGAGGATGTGCCCACAGTGTCGTCACATGATTACAACTGAATCTTCCCTAAGGCAACATTTGGACACCTCTAGGCATTATATGCACTCATTGCAGAAAAAAAATGGAGGGGAGCATCTTTTTAACAATGTCACAGAGGGCAGTAAAAGAAAGCTGAATCCGACCCTGGGGCCACCCCTGGTATATGGCATTGTATAAGTATTCTATTCTGAGTAACAGTAGATAATAAGATATTACAATATTACCAATATTATGGCACCAAACCCTTTCCCACTTTCCTTTCCCAAATCGTTTTCTATCTGCTTTGAATTAATAGACCTTCTTTTCACTACTTGTCAAAAGAAACATTATCATATCATAGAATGTGTGTATTAGATCAAGATAAAACCTAAATATATATTATATGCATATAATGATAAATCCCATATTCTACTACGTGTAATGCAGCACTGCTCCCCACGTTCATATGTTTTACTTTAGAGCAGCTCTTTCACACTACACTAAACTCCTGGGTGTTCAGTTCAGTTCACAATAACTGTTGCAATTGCAAAACATTTTTTATTTCAATTCAAATGACAAAACCAACAGGGCAATTGTCAAATATCATGTAAAAGAGATTAAGTTTAATAACAATGGGGGATTCTCCATACATACAAAAATATTAGCAATGAGACTAAATTCTTCTAAAATATTCTAACAGGTCCCTTAACTTTACTTAATATCCAAGCTCTGAAAAACTACCATTCAATTATCAATTTGTGAGAAATAGATTATAATCATTAAACTGAATTCTGTACCATATGTGCTTAATTATATGCTGTGGCTAGTGATGGCCGAACTGCCCGCAAGGCGGACAGTTCGGCCGCGAACAAGCATGTTCGCCCTCCTTCTCGCCGGCGGACAGTACGGGTGTTCGACCCGCCCTGTCCGCCGGCGAGAATGAGCCCTCTATTCTTCCTCCGGTGGGATCATAAGCAGCGAGATCCCGCCGTAGGAAGAATATTTTCACTGAAGACCGGGTAGAGAACCCGGTCTTCAGTGAAAAACCGTCTCGCAAACCCGGACGTCACATCCGGTTAGCACACCAGGAACTATGCGTTCCAGGATGCGTTCCAGTCGGTTTTCTGATACAAATTCCCCGCGGACGGCGGACTTTTTTAAGAGTCCGCTCCGCCCGTTCGCGGACGGACATGGCTGAGGTTCGGCCATCACTAGCTGTGGCCCAAACGTTAGTGTAAACATTTTAAAGACCTTTAATTCTCACTTTGTAAAACTGTATTTATTCATTTATTGAACCATGCTCAACTGAAGGATACCATTTCTAATCCACTTTTGGCTCCCAACCACGTCCTCTGAGATTTTCCACAGTGCGGAACATCTTGTATTTTTTAATAATACTTTGCACTGTAGCCACTGCAACTTGAAAACATTTAGATATGGCCTTGTAGCCCTTTCCTGACTTGTGAACAGCCACAATGCATAGCCGCAGGTCCTCACTGAGCTCCTTTGTCTTAGTCATGACTGTCCACAAACCAACCGCAGAGAGCTGCTGTTTCTCACCTGTTCAGTTGATTTAAACAGCTGTTTCAAATTAATCAGGGTAATTAGGATGGTTTACAACAGCTTGGACTATTTGGAATGGTATAGAACTTTGAATTTTTCCAGAGACCAGTATGAATTTTGCACGTGACACTTTTTGCTGTAATGTAAAAAAAAAAAAATGTTTTTCCTCAATAATGCAAAGAGTACATCGTCTTATTATATTTTGGGAGACACCAATGTCATTTCCTGTCAAAAAATAACTTGCTGGTTGAATAATAGTAACTTTAAGTCAAAATTTGCCAGGGGTATAAATAATTATGGGCTCGACTGTATATTCCTTCTAGTCTAGTAAAGTTATCCCTTGCATCAAACCAGTGTGTGTGGACAATCCATCCATATCTATAGCCAACTATTGGTAGAAGCACGGACATGGAAATGACTGATAAAAAGAATCTGGATGATCTTGGGGGGCTAGGAAACAGGAGTGTAAAGCCTGCAACATTTTGGGGTGAGATGTGCACCTGCATACAAATCAAGTCTGGTGACTCTGCAGTGACCCCGGTCAACGCTACAAATAAAAGGGCTGGGATAGTGACAGCAAAATTAGGGACTGGATTGGTCTATGCTTATGCTTTAGTAGCCAAGTTATGTATTCCAGTTGGTTTCCAGTTCATATCTTGAGAAGCTGACCGTGTTCTGTGAAATCTGATTAAGCAATTTCAGTATAGTAGTGGAACCTGTGCAAGGTAATTATTATCGATTTTATTATTATAAACTTTCATTTATAAAGTGCTTACATATTATGCAGCTCTGTATGTTGAATAAGGGTTGAAAGGCAAAACAAGCTAACCAAAAGACTATGACCCAATGGAGCTTACAATCTGAGCTTTAAAAGTAAAATACCCCATTAGCATGATAGGATTAGGATGTGGTTGCAAGTTTCACAAATTTACATTTACAGTGAAAAAAATAATTTCACAAGTGAAGAAAACTTTGTGAAAATCAAGCTAATTTTCGGCTTTTCGTTAATTGACTTTGCAAGTTAATTACAAAGTCCCTGAACATGTGGTTGTCACCAGAATGACGGAGAAAATCAAGGGATCTACCAGAATATGCGCCAAGTGAAAAGAAATTAAAGAAGCAATTTAACATGTTGAATGAAGATTTATTACATTTTCAAAAGTCATACAAAAGAAAAAACAAGAACCATGGAAATCGCATAACAAAAAAAGAAAAGAACAGCAGAACAGTGAACAAAATACATTAAACAAGAACACAAGGAAGAAAACCAGGCATTTAAAGCATGTAATATAAAACGGGCCAAAGCGAGGGGGGAAATAACATTGGTACAGCTGATCTGATGATTTTATTAAATTAAGTATTGTCATTATTTTAAACAGCCTGTTGTTTTACCATAATTAAAAGTACTAATACAGCCAGCAGGATCTGTAGGGAAATGAAGAATTCAGTTAAAAAGTAGAGCTATAGTTTCACACCTTATTTCTTAAAAAAAAAAAAAACAACACGTTTTTGAGAAAATACATTTTGCCCATACCTAGTACATAGTAAGTCATGCTTACAGAAATATATATTTTTTCCTAAACCTTTGGTGAAAACAACTGTCTCAATTTTACCCATGCCTTGTACACAGTATATTATGCTGACATGTAAGATGCAATAGGTACATACAGTATACACATTGTATATGTCAGTGGTTCCCAAACTTTCCTTGCAGGGCCCCCCTTTTCTATTTAGGAAAATTATCGCCCCCCCATCCTATTCAAACACAGGCTAAGAATTAGAGCTAGCACCCTCCTGGAATACCTTTGCGGAGCCCCGGAGTTTGGGAAATACTGGTATATGTATTGCATACATAATCAACATTTTTACTGGTACTACCCCCTTTACAAAGTATAATAAATACTTATCTGCAAAAAACAAATCCCCCAGAGGTCACCACAGTGGCAGCGGCCCTCTATGTTGGCAATCTCACAAATACAGCATCATCATTGGTGGCAAGGAAGCAGACATAGGAGCTCTGGGTCCTCACATCCCCCTTGTCATTGATGACTCCATAATGTAAAGGGGGAGCAGGTGAAAGAATCAAGGCAGATTACAATGTAATCTGTTTTGATTACCCGTACCACGTTTTTAAAATAGACCACTAGAGGGGTTAAATATATATTTTTCTTCTGAATTTCATGTATAATCTAGAATTGAAGCTACATTGAACCTAGAACTGGACCTAAATTGAAGCATTACCTGTTTGTATTTGTGTTTTTAGTCATGTGTGATGTAGCCAAGAAATCTAAAGTTATTTTACTGATGTGATCTACAAGCATGTAAGGAACCATACACATCTGTAGCTGGTGTAAGGGAGCCTGGAGGGGGTCCACATCTGTCAGGACACCCTCCGCTGAGCACATTGCTTGGCGGGAGGTCCTGATGGAGCACATACACTTACCTGCTCGGCGCATGCTGTGTTCTCACAGCACTGAGCCGTTCCACTGATGCAAGGCTGAACATAGTGGAGTACGTTGAACCTCTGCATTGGCGGATGTCTGAACACAGCATTTGCCTCTCATCTAAAGTGTATGTGATCCGTCGGGATCCACGCCAAGCACTGCTCTTAGTGGAGGGGGTCCCGACGGATGTGGAACCCCCCCCCCTTACAATCTGATATACTTACAACACATATTAGGTAATTATCTGTTATCATTCTTTGCAGGATGTTGAGAGAATTTGTTGATTATGTCCCAGACCTAACTGAGCCAAAAACTCTGGCAGGAAAAAAGCAATCCTATATTGTGTTCACACTGCTGATATGTTATATGTTCATCTACATACATTTGTATCTAATTTAATTGTAAAGCAATTGCTCCAGAATCTTGCCAAGAAATATTCAGAGAATCTCTCCAAATGGAGCACTGAACAGATTGCCTGGGTGGTGAATTATCTGATCCGTGAGAATCCTTTGCCATCAAATGCTTCAGTTCATTTTTATTCATTTGCACAAAACAATAAACCTTTAATTCTAGCTCTTCCATTAGCAACTTTCAGTTGACTTAACTGTGTTGCCAACATCAAAATGAAAGATAAAGAGGCTTTTATGTTTCCTTATAGGCCTTTGTTGATTTCACAGCTATTTTCGTTAAAACTGTGATTAAAGCTGAACTCCAGGCAGAAACCTACTTGCACAGATCGAATACATTTATGGTAGCTGCTTTACCTGCCAAAGGATTTGTATTTCTGTCCCTGTGTTACTAGGTAGTGATGGTTAAACTTTAATTAGTGTATTAAAGTAGTAAACAGCAAAGCCCCTGAACATGGTATTGTTACAGGCAAGGAAATCACCCAGATGACAAAAGGAAATGGTCTAAACAAATGACATTTTAACTCTAGCCCAATTATCAACTGATATTTCGAGCTAAAAGTTTCTCATTCGAAATTCAACGTATTAATTTTGAAATGATCGCAAATCTGTTAACATAATTCGCAATAAAAATTTGCAATGAAGATATTCACGATCAACACTATAACATATTTTGTAGTAAAAATTTCAGTTTTTGTTGAAATATTTAAATGGTCCCGTCGAAATTTGTCTATGCGAAATTTTGGTGAAAAGAAGAAGAGTTGTAATTGAAAGAAGTTTAAAAACAGCGGAACCAGGAAAGTGCATATTTACCAATAGTGATAGAGTGCAAGGTCTGTAGAGGAAGAGGGTGATCTGCAGTGTCAAAGGCAGAGAAGAGATCCAGCAGAAGAAGCAGGGAAAAGTTGCCTTGGGCCTTGGCACTGAGCAAGTCATTAGCAACCTTAGTGATGACTGTTTCAGTGGAGTGAGATTATGGAAAGCCATATTGGAGGGTGTCAAAGAGCGAATTCACATTTATATAGTCAGTAAGTCTTTTGTATACAAGGCATTCCAGTAGTTTAGAAGCAGAAAGGTTGGTTGGTAGCTAGAGCGAAGAAAGGGGTAAATCAATGGCTTCTTTAGTATAGGGAGAACTTTTGCATGTTTGAAGTATGATGGGAAAATACCAGAGTAACTGCAGATGCATGGGTGAGAGAATGTGTCTTTAGTAGGTCTGCGGGTATCCTGTCAAGTGGTGGAAGGAAAGGAGAAAAGCAAAGAGGTATCTTTTTCCAGACAAACAGTAGGTCATGGGCAAGAATATGTGGGAGCCAGGAAGTAACGTTGTTAAGGAAGTGGGATGCAGGGACAGAAAAAAAGGGTGTGACAGATTAGGAAAGGTGGATGGTGTGTACCATAAATTAAGTAAAGGTGAGGGAGAAGGATGTAGAACAAGTATGAGAAGGAGACCCACACCACTACCTGGCCTGTTGTCAGGTCTGTGAAGGCCTCCCTATGATAGAGCAGATGTAGATTCAGTGGGGGAAAGCCAGGTTTGAGTGAGAAGAATATGAGATTTATAATTAAATTGTTAATGGAGGTCAGTTTGTTACGAACATGAGAGAGAGAACGTGATCTTCTATGGGAAGGGTGGATTGTATTAGATTGTTTTGCAGGCGCCCTTGACAAGTCGTTTCCCGGGCTGCTGCGGACTGACAGCGTAAGTTTAGCCTTACTGGGCCTAAAATAAGGCATGTATTTGAAATATGGATAAGGTAGGGAAAGCAGGAATCTGGTAAGACAATATACTGGATTATTAAAATGTATTAACTTTAAAGGATAAAAAACATGTCTATGTAGTTGGGATTTTCAATGTATAGTTTGCTTTCTTGTTTGGTATTTATATTAAATGCTTACAACTTTCTGTTGATTTGCTTTAAAGGAGTAGGTATGACTGATATGTAAAGCAGGAAGACATATTTTTCATTGTAGGGAGGATACCAACTTTGGTTTTGTGAAATTTGCCCCTGGCTGTTGTACAATAAAGGCACAGCAGAGTGAAATTTCCATGTCAGGGTCTCGTGTCATGCTATGCAAGTGTGTATATATATATATATATAAATATATATATACACACACACTATATATGAACTTTCTCATCAAAGCATATTTATCTTTAGTAGACTAGTGGTAATCTGCACAATTTGATTATAGAATGAACTATAGTTAATTTAAACTTATGCCATGGGTTAGGATTTTGGAGCATTGTAATCCTATTTTTGCAATGAATTCAAAAATGCACATTTAAAAAAGTTACATTTGACTGAAATCTTGTAATATTATTGTTATACTATATTCACTTTGGTAGAAGGTATTTTCATCACATAGTCCCAGCTACACATTTTTGCAATAGTTCATCATTCTAGTTTCTTCATAATGAATCCTCATGGTGATGTCTGGCTTTCATGCATGAGAACCACTCATTAATTACCACAATTTCTTTTCAAAGGAATTAAGATTTCAGCCATATACTTTTCTCAGGTCTACTGCAATTTTTACTTTTTCATTTATTATTATTTCTAATTAAAAATTGTCATGAAAGAAAAACCTGAAGGAATTTTTTTATAATGAAATTAAAAAGCTCATTTGGTTCATTTTAATTCAATAACACCTATTTCATTACCTTGGCCAAAATGACACTTGGGGCTCACAATAAATTAATTAGCAATGAAATTGAGAAACATGTTAAGAAAATATCTTTAACCCTTTGAATGAACAATTTTTTTAAATTATTGCACTAAGTCAACCTAGTCTAACCTACTCTCTAAGAGTGGTCAATGAGATATCAAAATTTCAACATTAGCATTCAAATTTATGTTAATTGTTTGTAGACTGAAAATGAACACAGCAGATGTTGTACTTGAATGGCTCAGTTTCCGTCTGCATAAATTTGCATTCATTTGCACATTAGCGTCAATGCTTTGGCATCTCATTGACCATTTCTATAAGAGTTGGCATTTTAAATATATAAGGAGGTACTACCAGAACACTGTTTCCCTTTATGGGCGTAGGGTGAAGGTTTAAAACAGGAGTCAGAATTTTTCATGTGGAGAATGATTGGTTTAGTTTGGGTTCTAGAAACGATAAGACTATATAGACCCAGCTAATGTAAGTATGGTACATTTAATTTATTCAGTGAAGTCCCCTTGTCAATTATTGGTTATTGATTTTGAATAACATTCCAAATCTGAAGTTCGTGTATTTACAAGAGAACTCATTTTTTAATAGTTTACCTAATTTTGGCATTACACTGGTCTTGACATTCTCTATTTTAGATTTTAGCATGGGTGCATAAGTGCATTGCATCCATGCTACCCAACGTTTGGGGTGTTTGGGGTGCATTGCTGCCACGGTAAGGCCCACCTATTTTTAAAAGCAAAAACACCCAATACTTTTTGGGCACGGCCTTTCCATGTCCCACTGACATGTCCATTGATATTGGATGGACGTGTCACTTGTCATTGACAGCTCCGCAAAGACAAAGGGGAAACGCGGGTGCACCATGGTAACGTAGCAGTGGATCTTTCCTATTAAAATGAATAGAACAGGTTGTGTCTAAGTCTTTATAGTTCAGTGTGCAGCGACTGTGGCAAAATAGATGCATCACATGTTCGCTTTTCTTCTTTTCAGCAAACAGTACAGGTGTTCGATCAGGCCCCTTTGCCGGCGAGAAGAAGTTTATTGTTGGCCGGAGAAAGAATCCGGTAAAAAAACGGAAATGACGTCAGTGACGCCCCTTCTGGCATATGGAACAAATGAACTGTGCATTCCAGGTACCGAAAGTAACATCACTGACGCCATTTACGGTTTTATTAGAATTCCCTGTGAATCAGCGCGTCCGATCCGCCTGTTTGCGAACAGACAAGGCTGATGTTCGGCCATCACTAGCCCTAAGTAGAATTAGCTAGTATGATCTAATGGTGGAACATAAAAAGGACAGGTCTAGGATGGCCCTCTTGGGACTTAATGAAAGAAAGGTAAGAACTAACATTTAAATATAAATTGCCTGTTGGGTCTAGTCCACACACAAAGTCCTTTGTCTGAACAACACAAATGCTGAACATACTGAAATAGTTGGCTAGAACATGGTCAGCAGCAAAAGTTAAAAAGTTACAGCACAGTTACAAACAACTGAAGTGGGGAGGAAGTAGGTGACCAAGCATAAACAGGAGCAAGACTGGTAATGGTATACATGCCCGAAAATAAACTAAAAACATAAGCTGTGTAACAAAAGAGAACCAGGACAATAGGAAACATAAGGATTAAGACAGGTTATGGCTGAGATACAGTAGTTCTTAAAGGACTGTTGCCAAAGACCATCAAAATATTAAAAATAAGAGTGTGTTTTTAATTATGATTCAATAAAAAACCTTGAATGATTTTTTTAAGACTTGTGATCATATAATATATGGTGTCAGTTAAAAGTTTCATTCAAAATTCAAATTTTTAGAGATTCAGAGGTGGGCACCATAGATACATGAGATTCATAGGTCTATTTCTCCCGTTCTTTATATTTTAAATGTAGGCCAGTTGCCAAACTTTTGAATCATACAAAATAAGTGATGGTTTAAGCATAGATGTGTTTTATTTATACTGGGGCCCATCTCAAGGATCACAGAGTACAGAAAATAGAATTTATGGAACACTGTAACAATATTGTTTAAATGAGGGCAGCCATGAACAACCCTGTGAGTTGTCAGGATTTAAGCTAACATCTATTCTAAAGACAAATAAAATATTCTAATAAAATCTGAAAGACAAATAAAATATTTTAATATAATTAATATTCTCAATAATGTATGATCACTGGTCATAAATTTATGTAACACCGCATGTAGACATATTTTAGAGCGAACCCCATCTTTAATGGCTACTAGCATATTTTATCTGCTTATTCTGGCTTTTTAGGATGATAGTCTACATCTCCCTCGCAATAACTTATATAGACTTTTAGAATAGAATGAATTGTTAGATGGTGGAGCTAAATGGAAGCAAATTGCTCAGTCTAAGAAGCTTTGTGTGATAAAGAAATTATATGGGATTAGTATTTAGCGGTACAAATACGAGGATAGTGCACTAAATGTTCTTTCTGTATGTTTTTGCTTTCTTTAATGACTCCTAATAACATTTTATCTATTTTAAAGGGTTTGGTAAAAGGAACCTGGATCAGCTCTAAATGATTATAAATCAGTTCAATGAATGATGATTTTCAGTATCATTCTGATTTGAATAAATGGAATGCAGAGCAGTTTTGTTAATACATTTTTCTTTATTGAGACATAAGTTAATATCCTACATTATATCAGAATGTAAAAAAATTATAATTTTGTATGAGCTGTAAGTATACATACAACTGTTCTATTTAGAGTATCCTATGCTAGTCTGTCTAGAATAAAAGTAGTTTCTAAACTTGACATCTTTCTTGTTTAATGTGAGGACAATCAGTTGCATGCTAAGCTGATATCCAAGGTAGCAAACTCTGCAAAACTGACCATTGGAATTATTAAGACCACCACTTAAACTATGTTTAATAAATAATTACAAATGTAATACTTAAATCAATACATTAGAAAATTCAAAAGAAAAAAGTATCCCGATCAAAACCAAATGTAATTATCCCTACTAGAGATGGTTGAATTATTTTTCCAAAACTCGACAATTTCGAGTTATTTGCAAAGCCCTGAGCATGAGATCATCACCAAACATACTGGAGATGTAGAGAAGGGCTGGGGGTATACTACAAAAAACTTTTTTGGACTTAATTTAGGCAAAAACTTCTTATACTAGAGAAAAAAATTTTGTTTTTCAAATGTTCCTACAATCCTTTTTCTACATCACCAGAAATTTTGATGATAATATAATTTTCAGAGGCTTTGCAATTAGCTAAAAAAGTCAGCTAGTCGAAAAATGCGCCCACCTCTAATCCATACTAGCCACCAACCCCAATTTTCCCAGCTTGGTGTGTACATAACTAAAACTCTTTACTCCAATAATACTTAAATCACCAAAGGTCATTATAACCAATCCAAGATATATATTTGAAATTATAGAGATTGTTGATCAGCCGACAGGGTATAAATTTTTCACATTATCCAAGATTTCCAGGCACTGTCAAGGACCCACCATACTGTAAAAAAACACAAAAAGTGCAAACTAAAACAGAAAAAAACATAATATTACAAATTAGTTAAATAACTTTAAAAATCAACATGTCCAAAAAAGGATTTGGAGGGAGGAGAGATCTTGAATCAAAGAAGGATTTTCTTTACCGGTCCTTCCCTTATCCTTCCACTAAACTCCACCATTCACCTATGTTCCACCATCCCCTTTTCCTCTAGTCAAGAAACTTTTGCCCTACTGGTTCCCCATCGTGTCAAGGTGTACAGTTCAAGGATACAGAAGATATTGCTTAAACCCTTGGATTCTATATATTCAAGTACATCTTATTAATGTTATTGTAAATAAATATCTGCAAGCTATGACTATAACTCCATTGCTGTTTTGCAGAAAACCTTGACAGATTAATAAATGAGTTAGGTCACATTGTCCCTGAAACAGAAAACATCATATATCAAAGAAATAAAAGGGTGGTTGGCCACATTCCAATAGCTAACATATGGGGTACACAAATGCATATTGTACATACATGCATGTGTGTTATACCTATGCATGTGTGTATGTATGTACATATGTATACATGCATCTGAGCCCTCAAGTGAATCACTTATCTTGTCAAGTGCGATTCCAGCAGAGCATTTCAGCCTAGCTGAATGTTCAAAATTGGAGGTGATTATTAAAGGAGTGTTGCTATGCAAGCATTTTATAGTCATTAAATGTCTTCCTCATATAGGATACTAACAAGTAACTGCGTATTTAATGTTTTTTTGCTTTTCTAAAAGTACATCGGTTTAATACAAAGAAGATAATATGAGTCTTTTAAGTGGCCAGGCAAATGAAGACTCGCTTTTACTTCAACGATCCCAATTACATGTCACACATTATTCCTTGCACGGAGCTGTAATTGCTAATATGCCAGAAAACATCAATTTGCTGCATCTACTTCCCATTTTAATTGCTAGTTCTTGAAGTGACATTCTCCTGTCCTCAGACCATCCTCAGCTAATTTTGCAGGGCCTTGAAGAGTCTTTCTGCCATGTCCCCACACTGATGCATAGGCTTCCTTCCCTGAAGATGTTAAGCAGAATTATCAATGGCTCGCTGTATATTTTCCATAATGAGCTTTATCTTTGACAGTTTGCTTGACTCTCTTTGGTTTAAAAAGCTTTGTGAAATACAGAAAACAATGGGTTTGAAAAAAATAATAAGACAGTCATCCTAGTTTTTTATTGTATATACTCTTGTCATGTCACATCTACTGCAAATTAAATACTACTTTAGAATAAAGCGGCTGTGTGCAAATTAAACTAGGCCTTTATTTTTCCTTAACTGCCCTTCTCTGAAATATTCAGAACATTTAAAGGCAATGACTACTTAACAATAAAATGTAATAGTTGCCTTCTTTACATCTGGATACTTAAAATTCCAGTATGTCATTCAAAGTGTGATTGGGGTTTCGTGTAATCATTTCCCTTGAAAGCTATCTTTATTTCATAGGTAGGTTGGTAACTAAAGCCCAGTGGGTCAATTATTTTAGCTATTCAGAATACTGACAGATTAAAAAAAATCTCAATAATGGTCAAATGTACAAGTACAATCCAAGGATGATTGAACTACAAAAAGATCAATCCTTAAATTCTCCTGTATTATGCAGTAAGGAAAATATGTATTTGATTGTCTATTGATTTCATACATTTGTCCTCTGCCAAAGAAATGACCAGTCCTTAATGTAATGGTAGCGTTTAATGTAGTAGCAACGAAAAACCTTCACAAGCAGAGTGCACAAAAGTCAGTGATTGATGTGCATTGTAATGAGTGAAATATGTATTTGATCCCTATCTGATCTTTTTGAAAAAGATGTCTTCGTATTTGGTAACACAGGTCGGATGCTGCAGATCCTCTCGAAGTTTGTAAGGTTTTGAGACTGCTGTTTGATGACTCAAACCTTTAGCTTTTTTCATAGATTTTCTGTGGGATGATGGTCTAGAGCCCAGATGCCCAACCTGAGGCCTGGTGGCCGCATGCGGCCCTTTGGGCTTTCTTCGGCTGCCCCTCTCAGTCCTCCACTTGCAGCTCCCAAAATCTAATTATTAATGCATAGGAACTCCCCTGATCGCCGATCCCCTGCTTACAGTTCCTCATCCGGGATCTTCTTAGAGTAGGAAGAGGAGGAGAGGTGATAAACATATGTGATAGGAGTATGTAAAAGCAAGTGCCTCTCCTCCTCTAGTGGCAGGGGATCAGCAGACAGGTGAGTTCCCATGCTCCCACTAATGAACGGAGGGTAATTGTATAATATAACCTGAGAATAGGCTTTGATGATATCTATGAGGCACATAACCTTTGACGATGTATATGACACAAAATGTGCATTACTATACTACAGTGCTCCCTAATGCTTGAAGTATAATTTTAAATATAACTAATGTATTCTAGCTTTGCCTGCTTAAATTTTTTTCATTAAAAGTTTTTTTCATTAAAAAATGCTTATACAATCAATATAGATTATGTTATTTGCGGCCCTTTAGTGATGCTGAGGGCTGCACTTGTGGCCTTCCATATCAACTTAGTTGGGCACCACTAGTATAGAGACTGGCTGAGCCACTGCAACGACCTTTATGTGCTTTTATTTAAGCCACTCTTGTTTGCATTGGGTGTGTGCTTTGCGTCATTGCCATGCTAGGATACCCATCCATTACTTTCAATGCTCTAGCTCAGGGAAGGAGGTACTCACTCAAGATTTGAGACCTTACATGCTCCCATCCATTCATGAGGCAAAAGGTGCTCTGCCATCTGAAAATTTTCAGTTTGGGTTATTTTTGGTCAATTGAATGTTTTTTCTTCATCACGTACAGTTTTTTTTTACAAAAAATGAGGAGTTTACATTAGAAAACAACAGCAATTAACAAATCAATATTTTATTACAATCAACTATGCATGATGTTTCTTGGGAAAAAAAGAAACAGAAAACTATTCCTGATATATTTATTACTATATTTTTATTCTGTTTGTTTGTGAAACCTTCTTCTCTTTGATGTTCCTATTTTCCATCTTCTGTTTTCTGCCTGAGCACCCAACAGTAATCAGTTAGCATGTTGACGTCCCATCTTGCTTGGTACCGTCTCTCGATACCACGAACATACTGTTGAAATCTCTTACCTTGCTCATCACTATAGGCTTCTACGTTTTTGGGAAAATAATCAATATAGTGTAGGAAATTAACTTTTAAGCTAATCTTGCATCATTAAGTTTAATACACAACAATCATGCCTTGGTTTTGTAGAGGAGGTGTTTAGTATTCCCCAAAAACCTGTGAACTACATCATTAAAAGAATCCCATGCTTCTTCCCCCATTGATTCAGATTTTATTTGAAACTTAAAGGTGGGCGTGGAACTGGTATTTATAACTTATAAGGCACTGGACAAATGTTTATTTTTAGTATTAAAGCCTCTTACATCTACTGAACAGAAATAGCAATCAGTAGTCTTGTTTTGCCGTTCATGTCACTTCATAGGAATGCCAAAACGAAATGAGCTTTTCTTACCCTTAAACCACAAATGAAGATCTTCCTCACATCTTGTGAGGAGCCTATGGTTTGCCTTGATCCCCACATTTGAAATGACACAACCTCTTTGGTACTCCATAATACAAAACACATTTGAATGCTGGGTGCATTCATTTGTTTGAGTCTCGCTTTTAAAATGAATGTAAGAAATCATTATTGGATATTTTTTTTGACTCAAGAATATGATACTAGATTTCAGTTTAAAACGGGAAATGGTATTAATAAACATATTAAACATTATTATTATATAATTAAACTAAATTAAACTAAAAACATAAGTTTGGCATTTTGAAGACTTGTGTTGTTCAAACAATAGTATATCTTTTTGTAGTGACTATGAGTTATGTGTCTGTGTGTTGTATTCTTTTAACCTATGAACCTTGTAAAAAGGGCACTGCTAAGCCCAAAATGAGTTGGCTTTTATATTTGCTTTAGAAAAATAGCATTTACTGGGAATTATAATTTGTTGTATTGCTCCCCTATCAGACTAATCATAAAAGGATTTGTTGTTCTCACAACACTTTAGCTGCTGGGAAAATGGCTGTTCTTTCAGTTGCTATTGGAACCCATAACCTTCATCTATTGCTTGCCCCTGGAATCCTCATGTACAATACTTTAAAGTACAATACAAGACTTTAGTTCTTGCTTTATAATGACATCCGAGAGCTGCAGCAGAGCTTTGAGGGACCAGTCACAAGAATGCCTTTGTCAGGGACCAGTGACAAGAATGCTTAGGGATTGAGATATATGGTTTCTTTTTTCCCACCATGCCATATTAGCATTCTTTCATGCAGCAAGCAGATATTGATAATTGGTAGGATCTTTGAAATTTTATTTAATTTGGATCATTTTACATTTTTGATAATTGATGGAGGGGAGAAAAATGTTTTTGAACGGAGAGAAATGTAGGGAATGGGTTACACTCCATCTTGTTGGAGTTGTTATAACTTGTCTAGCTAAGTATTGAAATACTGAATTAAACGCAGTAAAACCAAAAGCTGTACATTTGTCAACTTTTTCATGGAGCATGAATTACATTTTTGAAAAAGTAAATTAAACTTATTAAGGGGCTGTACAAACTCACCTCACAGTCTTATGACTTCAAGCAGACCTGAACCAACCCATTCACTGATCCCAATACTGAGGGATGGGGTGAGAGTCCTCATTATACTTCCCTCTAAAGCCAGGTTATCACATATTTTTTTACAATGTCATTAAAAACAAGTAGAAACCTATGACAAGTTAAAACTTTCAGCATGAAAACATTTCTTTCCTAGTCTTTGTAAACAAAATGCTTATCTGAAAGGATGACATTTGTGATTTATATATATATGAGGTCTAGATTCACTTTCCACATTAAAAATGCTACTATGCATCTCATGGACATTGTTACACAAAAGCAGATTTATAGTTTCCTCCGTACAGAGCACCTGGAACACTGTGTATGAACAGCAGAAATCAATGTGTCTGTATCGCACAGCTAGGCCCAGATCAGTGTACTACAGTAGAGCTGCAGAATATAAATTATTGGGAGGATGAGAGAAAACTGTGTACCGTGGTTACAGTTCCTTGGGCTATTGGAATTTCTATCAGGCGGCTGCTTTATTGCTTTTTTTGCAGACATATTATGAGTGCCCACTTCATCAGTAGTGTTAATGTACTGTTTGACATTGGTTGGAATGAACTGGTATTTTCTCAGTGTAAATATAATCCTGTTATATGAACAGGGCTACAATATAAGCCATATTTCAGCAATTCTGATTTTTTTTTACCTAAATCTTTTTTTCTAGAGGTAACTCTTCTTGAAACTTGTTTGATTTACAAAAAGAACATGTGACCAAAAAAAAGGAAGTAAAGTCACAACTTTTCATCATCTTTAAAGCAGACCTGCCTCCCTATTTACTTTCTATTACTGGCACCAGAAGTGATGATAAAAGGGCAGATCAAAGGTGGAAACTGTCAGTATCCAACGACGCTTTAGCACTCCTGTGATGTTGTGAAGTGGTGGGCTCCCGACACAAAGGGATGCCTTCTTTCACCCGGCAGCCAGCTTTGGTGATGCTGGAGGGGTGAAGCATCACCAAATTCAGATTCGGATTGGTGGAGGTTCATCTGGAGACCGACGTTTAAAGATATAAAGTCGGTCTCCAGAAGAAGACTTCATGCAGGTAAGTTATGTGTATATGTTTTATTTTTGTTTGTTTTTTCTCTAAGTTTACATCTGCTTTAAGAAAAAAAAATTTATTTGAGCTGACTAGTTACTGACTTCTACTGTTTTCTACATTCATTTAAACATAATATAAGCAGACTTAGAATTTGCATATGTGATGCTTTTGAAGATAACTGCTGCTGATATGAGCCAGGGTTTTGTTGCTGTGCTCTACTGAAAAGCATTACATCACGTTGCACACACAGCTGAATGAATTTTTGAAGATGCAGTTTAGTGATGGCCGAACATCGGCCAGGACTGTCCGCGAACGGGCGGGTCGGACTTCTAAAGAAGTCCGCCATCCGCCTGTTCGCGGACAGATTCAAATTCCCCGCCTCCAGGCGGGGAATTTGAATCGGAAAAACCAGATGTGACGTAAGTGACGTCACATCCGGTCCCTGGAACGCATACTGGAACGCATAGTTCCTGGTTCCGTGAGCAGGATGTGACATCACTGATGTCACTTCCTGCTCCAACCCGTTTTTTTCACTAGGAGACCGGCTTTCTGATCCTGCCGGGGGAAGAATAGAGATCATCTTCTCGCTGGCGAACGGAGCGGGTCGAACACCCGCACTGCTCGCCGGCGAGAAGATGAGCGAACATCCATGTTCGCCGCCGAACTGTCCGCCTTGCGGACAGTTCGGCCATCACTAACGCAGTTAGCAAGAGCTGAGTTGATTCTAGGCTTTCTGTTTAGACAATCCAGCATGACTAACATTGTTATACATATTAATAATAAAAACATGTAGTTATAACAGATTTAAATAACATTGACCAATAAACACTATACATGTGCATCTTAATTAACTATAATATCATTGAAAAGCTTGTCTTTTTTAGAAATTCCACTCTAACAATAAAAATAATTGATCCTTTACAAGTGTTTTTTTTTTTTACATTTGGCGAATGTAGTATTTAGTGAAGTAATTTAGTATCTCAGAAATATAATAAAAATATTTAAACAGACCTACCACCTAGTAGGTCACTGCAGTATGCAAAGATCCCTGACAGCAGGAGGGGTGTCTTTTTAGAGACAGCCCCTCCCACTATGTTACATATCGCCTTGGCAATATGTCACAAGCTGCAAGGATATCTGGGAAATCTGATTCCAGATGCCCTTGTGGCTCAGTCTTGCAGTTGTGATGTCAGTATCACATCTGCCAGACTTTGTGATGGGTGAAGAGAAGAGAGAGAAGCCTCTCTTAACCCAGCCGACAGCTCCATGGATGCAGCCGACTTCTCCGAGGTTGGCAGCCTTCAGCTCTCCTGTTTGGATCTGGTGTCTCTCATCTTCCTTTTTTAAGAATGCTCTATAGGATTTAGGTCATGTAAGGCCACAGAGATACTATTGCCATTAAACCATGTATGGTACTTTTTTTGTAGTGTGGACTGGTGCTGAGTACTTCTTCATAATGAAATTGGTGCTGAGTACTTCTTCATAATGAAATTAACATCCCATGAAACTTTTTAGCAAAATCATGAACCGCTTTTTAGTTTCTACTTCAGCATTTCATTTTTGTCTAATAATTTTAATGATTTTTAATCATCTAATTTACATCCTGCTATAAAATTCTCCCCTTCCCATTGGAAGACCCAGCTACAGCATGTTGAAGGTTCTGAGGTGATGTAACCTGGTAAGGCTTGCTACCAAGGTTATTGATCCTGTCATATAATCTGAGTGGAACATGTGTCTGGGTGCCAGAGATTGTAATCTTCCTGGAGGTGGACACCGAAGTAGTGGCTTTCAGTTATCCCTGGTCCTAGCCGGGTATTCTGTTCCTTGTTACTGTACACCTGTAATGTTTCAGTTCAAAAAACTTACCTGTGTATACTGCATGCCTTCCTTGTACAGGAGCTTTGCAATTTCTAAATTCCATAGTCCACTATTTCTACTTCACAGCCATCCAAGTATTTACACAAAAAATCTCTATATCAACTGGAACAAGGGAAATCTTTGCATTGCATAATTAATAGTGATGATCGCGAATATTCGGATTCCGAATATTAATTGCGCATATCTGCAATTCGGAAATTCGCGAAGATGGTGAATATATTGCAGAATATTCACAATTCCGGATATTCTGTATTTTTTTTCCATTACACATGCCTCTCAATGCAAGTGGACGAATGGGAAGGCTGTAACAAGAGCTTAGCAACACTCCCTGCGACCATCAACAGTTTTTAAATCCAATATTGGGGTGATGCGAATATTTGGAATATTGCGAAAATCTTTTGAAAATTTGTGTCCAAGATGGCGTCCAAAATTCGCAATTCTTTTTTCAACACGTCCCACAATGCAAGTTAAACATATATTATGTTATATAATATATGCAATATTCGCAAAATTCGTGGAAAGCTGCAGATTTTTTCGCAATAAGAAGAATATTGCCGAATGCGAATATTTTCCGAATGTTGCCGCGAATACGAATGTTGCCTATGCCGCTCATCACTAATAATTAATATACGTAAGTATATAAAATTTATTATAATAAAATAGCATCAGTTTTCACACTAGCTATTCAGACATTATAAAGTATATGATATAACAGAATATTTTGTAATTTGGTTGTATATATTAGGGTCAATGTAATACTAACATTTGTATTGTAGAGAAACGTTTGTCTCTTGGAACTAAGATGGAAGATCTCAGTAGCTCAAGTACTAACCCAAACCCACAAAGGGCTTTTTCATGTTTATTTGATTTCCATTGTAGAGAATACAGAATCCAATGGCAATGGTAAGATTTTGTAAGGGATACAAGTACAGAAATCCAGGACTTCTTAAGCTAGCCATACACTTGTCGGATTCCATGTCCAATCGATTCATCATCCGATGGATTCCGGCGATTCTGCCGGGAATCGCAGGTGTGATCAATCGGCCAATTAAGAGTATCCATCGCAGCATACCACCTTGTCCAACGGATTCCGGGACGGATCCGTGTCCGATTGTCCACCTCACAAATGGCAACTCCCCCTGATCCGGACAGAATCGCATGAGAAAGACCAACATGTTGGTTCTCCGTCGGATCTGATTCTGAGCCCCTGATCAATCGGACGCGAACGATCGGACCAGGTGGGCTGCATGCGATTCCGGCACGATCGTTTGGCGTGCACGCGCCCGGAATCGAACGTGCCGGAATCCGGTGCGAATCCGACACGTGTATGGGGGCCTTAAGGATGATCTTGTTGCCTAACTGGTTAAGCCAAATGACAGGTTTGTAATTAAGCTACACTTTCCTACATTACTGCTTTCTTTTTTTTCCTGGGAATAATAAACTGTTGAAAAG
This sequence comes from Ptychadena robeensis, assembly GCA_036250615.1. Lineage (NCBI taxonomy): Eukaryota > Metazoa > Chordata > Amphibia > Anura > Ptychadenidae > Ptychadena > Ptychadena robeensis. The sequence goes on from CM070033.1 coordinate 130,219,099, forward strand.
AAATTAACATTATGTAACACATTTTCTTTTAAATTATACAACAGAAAAAAATACAGAATTACAGAGGCTAGACAGTTTACTGTTTTTGAGCAAGACACATATTACATTCCGAGTCTCTTGTTAATGCTTTGATTTGACTACTGTAAAACTGTTCACTATAAGATGGATCTTAATTAGAGGATTTAATTTCCACAGTTTGCAGCGTCATTAATGCTTCTTGCTAAATGTCCTCTTCTATTGATGCTGCGTGGTGGCCTTGCTGAGAAGCCTAATTTACGCTGCTCTTATTAGTGACAGCTTTTTATTTAAAAGGGAAACAATATTAGAACTGTGATAACTAAAAGTATATTTATGTAACCGTGCCTTACATATCAGGCCTATTTGAAACATGTATCTCTCATGCTGCGGGTGTTTTATACTCAATTTCACTCATGGCTGCTGGTTTCTGCAGGCATGCCGAGTCTTTTATGAGGAACCCTAATGAGTGATTGCTTTGGATGCTACTGTCATAACTTCAGGGCTTGCGTAAAAAAAGAAATAAAAAGATTTGATGGGAAGAACATGTGTCTTCTGTTAAATTATTATTACAGTTTTTACTGGGCAATTGTATGCTACCATTAAGTATAAAATGCTCCCCTTTTTCCATTGGATCTTTGAACCGTACTGGGCTTGTAGATAGCAGATCACGGAGGATCGGTGCTTACACACACTTTGTTTTGAAGTGATGCTTTACATGCTGTGGTGAAGTTATATTTCTATGACAGGAGACATACCTAGTCTTGACTATGTTTGGTTATTATTGGTAGCCTATAAGAATAGGCTGTAAGCATACTGTATAGAGAGCAGTTGAGTAACTGAAATACAATATTAAAGTTTTAGAGTTTAGTTGTTATATCATTTGTTAATATTTCCACTCAGAGCTGCCATCAGAAATCTCGGGGCCCCATTCTCCCCCCCCGGATTTTGGGCAACGACGTGGGTTTGCTAGCATAAAAATTTATTGAGTGGGGGGGGGTGGTGCTATAAAAAGTTGTTGGGCAGAATGCCCCCTGATGCCCTGTTTCCACTTGCCTTGCTTCTCTTTAACCCTTTATTAATATGCACACTGTATTTATTTTCTTAGTGCAATACACTGGCCTCTGTAAGAGTAATTCAAATACCAACACCACCACATAACTAGCTACTTTATTTTGAAATTGTGGAAATATTTACAATATGTTCACTACCACTGAGCCCAGCAGGGTGTACTCCAATTTCTAAACAGTTATTTTACCTCCAGTCAATAGAGCCGCTACAGCCCATGAGTCTCATCAACAGCTCCAATATCTATCTCTCACTCCACTATAAGCTCAGGTAGGAGATTCTCCATCACTCACATGCTGCAGGCTGGTACTTGTAGTTCACATGGACAGAAGCAGTCCAACAGGACTCCTCTCAAGAACCACTACCACTCCTATCTAGGCCTTATTATTATTCTAGGGTCCAGGTGCCCAACCTGCCACCCGGGGGCCGTTCTTTAGGTGTTCTTCAGTGGCCCCCCCTTTGGTCCTCCAATGGCGGCCCTCCAAATATAACTTTTAATGCATAGGGCATAGGACCTGTCCTCCTCCAGGATCTTTTTAGAGAGGGAAGATGAGGAGAGGCGAGGAACTGTCTCTGGCTGAGCACGCTGTTTGGCGTACATGTAGCCAAACAAAACAGTACCTAAGCAAGTCCCTCACCTTTCCTCCTCTTCCTGCTCTAAGAAGATCCAGCTCTAAGAAGGTAAGTGCCTATTCTCCCACTATTCCACCAAAGAACAGGGGATGATTGTATAATATGCGGCACATAACCTCAGAATAAGGGGCAGATAACCTTTGATACAAAGGTTATGTGCCCCATAGATATCATCAAAGGCTTTGATGATATATATGAGGCACATAACCTTTGATGATATATATGACACAAAATGTGCATTACCACACTGCAGTGTTCCCTAATGCTTTAAGTATAATTAAAACATAATTAATCATAAAAAAATGCTTTTACAAGTCAGTATAGATTGAAAATTGTGTGTGGCCCTTTAGTGATGCCGAGGGCTGCATTTGTGGCCCTCCATATCAACTCTGTTGCCCACCCCTGCTCTAGGGAAACAGCACCACACTTGCCTGTGCATTACCAGTACAGTTAAAGGGGTACACTTAGTGGCATATTTCACTTGAAAAAATATTTAGTTGGTAGTTGCGGTGCATACACGTGAATCTGAAATGTTCTGTTTGGAGTCAATGGAATCTCCATGCTAATGTACATGTTACAATTCATTGATCATCTCATTTTAGCATTGTGAAATGAATGTTTTTAGGCAAACTGCATCCTAAATAGCTCACAAGGAATAAACTGGCATCTCTTGCTCCAGGTCCATGAAATGTATTATTATTTCCTGTTTTGAACTTTGTACATATATCCCTGGAAAAAGTGCAGGAAGGCTAAAAGCCTAGGCAATAAATTAAACTAATAAAAAGAGAACATTGTGCTGTAACTTCAATATGCAGCAACCCATAATGCATGGTAATGGGTTATGTTAGGGTTATGTTACATCTTCCTCCAACATGGAGAATGGGACAAAGTGAACCTGAAAGCTGAATAATGAAATAATTCTCCAGTAGAAGTGGTGAAAAAACACAAGGTGTCCTTCCACAAAGAGTTTTGAGATCTGGGAGATAGTTGGAGTAAGATCAGTAAGTGTGCAACACTATGTCCATGTTTCTGACCACCGTGATTTACTTTTTATACTATAAATTACAGTTGCATCAGATATTTCTTCAGTTGCTATAGAAGTGTCAACAGAAACCACCTTCTGTATTTAGAGGTCATCTACTCCAGGTTGGAAGGACCATCTCTGATCACCTCTACGTCTGTCACTTATAATGCCATGTTAACATCTCTGCCTTAGGTAATTAGATACCTACAGACATGTAAATCATAGAACTTTTCATATACAGTTCATTTAAACCAGGGGGATTGTGTAAGTAAAGTAATTAAACATTTTTTTCACTATATTTTAGTCCCATGGTGATTGGATTATGAGCTATGAAACATCTTGAATTTAACTTAAAACTACAGCATTTTAATGTGTCAGTAGGACACTCATGACCTAAGGCAACTATGCCTGTTGAACTATCTTCATAGTCCTGTGTAGAGATGTCCCGAACTGTTCGCGGCGAATATCGCATGTTCGCGTTCGCGCGAATA
>CM070033.1:130237578-130270830 GCA_036250615.1 Ptychadena robeensis
AATGGTTTAGTCAGGGGGTCTGCAACCTGCAGCTCTATAGTCTCCTTGTTGTGGCTCCCTGGTTGACAGCCATCCTCCTCCTTCCCACCAATGCATACATGCTGGAAGGAAAAGAGCAGGCCTGAAGGAAGACATAGTGTGTCAACAGCCAAGATGGCTAGTTGCAGCTTCTTGTTCTCCTTCTGCCATACAATGCTTGGATTTGGCAGCAGCCATCGCAGGGGTTAGACATGTTACTATCTGCCCCTAAGGACACAGTTGTTGGTGGATTGATATAGAACAAAGGGGGACCCAGACACACACCTATCATCCACACCCACCCTTATTAAAATGTTTGGGAAACTTGTCTGAAGGTAGCCATACATGGCCCGATTTTCACCAATCGTGCATGCTCCCACAAATCGCCCCCAGTTGCTCGACCAAAAAACAGGTGGGCCCACCTGGCAAGATCGACCAGGAATCTGCCAGATCGCACAGTGATCCGGCTTGCCAGCAAATTCCCGGCTAACTCCATTACTTTGAATGGGAATGGCAGTCCTCATTCAACATTCAAAGTAATGGCTGGCACACAAAGGGTTTCCGCCGGTCAGCTGAAGGGCCCACTGCAGCAGGATGACGTCATCCCTAGAATTGAGGGAAAATCGCCATGTGTATGGCTACCTTTAAACAGGAGAGTGGAAGAATTGATCAGCAACTACCATGCAAGAAAATCAATGGGGGGAGCAGGGAACACAAAAAAGGAGTGACATAGGGCTACCATTTATATAGCAAAAGAGATGGACGATTTTTTTTCTACTAAATGACTTTTGTGTGTTGATTGCAAAGCCCCTGCTTTGCTGGAAGTGTAGAAAAGGGTTGTGGGAACATTTGAAAAACAAAAAAGTACTCTAGCACATGTACTTTTTGCATAAATTAAGTTCAAAGTCAAATAAGTCAAATCGAAATTTTGACTTGACTTTGAACTTGCAAAAACGATTTGAGTTGGAGCACTACTTTATTTTTGGGGGGTTTACCGTCATCTCCAGCAAGTTTGGTGATAAATCCATGTTCAGGAGCACTAGAGTTAAGTCTCAAAGGTGAACTGGTCACATTTAGAAAAAAAAAATGGACTATCTCTATTTAGCGGTTCTGCATCTCCAGACTGTTGTTCTATAGTGAAAATTGGACAAAATGCTTCTTTTTATAGTAAACGTTGCTGACACCTGGACTAGTTAAGCAACATACAGGGCTGCTGATGTAACACTTCTACCCTGAAAATACTGTGCAGTTTCCAGAGAGAGCATTCTTCATATCCTATTTTTATTGTAAAAGATATCTTGAAGGATATAAGAAAAGAAAAAGCTTCCTTACCTCTAAAAACAAGTCTTGTTGACTCATGACAGTTCCTGTGCTTTTTCAATATTTTTCCCTCCATTTAGCGTTGCTTTTGTCTTGCAGAACTGTATGATGATGTCTAGTGATGGCCGAACTTTGTCCAGGTCCGCCCATTCATTGTGTTGGAAGAAGTCAGCAGTCCGCCTGTTGGCGGGCAGATTCAAATTCCCCGCCTCTAGTACCTGGAACGCATAGTTTCTGGTTGCGTCAGCTGGATGTTTACAAGCCGGCTGCTTACTTGAAGACTGGCTTTATGCCCGGTCTTCTAGTGAACAGATTCTTTCTCTGGCGGGATCTCGCTGCTCCTGATCCCACCGGAGGAAGAATAGAGAGCTCCTTTACGCCGGCGAAAGGGGCGGGTCGAACACCCATACTGCTCGCCGGCAAAAAGGAGGGTGAACATGCATGGCGGACAGTTCGGCCATCACTTATGATGTCACAAAAGAGGTTACACCTTACTCTCTATGTATGGTGAACTCCTTTACATGAAACTGTGTAGGTAAAAATTTATATATAGCAAGGATGGATGGCCAGCACAACAGTTCTGCAGTTCCCCTGTATTTTTACCAGGATGAGACGCTCGGCTGTATAGGATGCAACCTCTAAAGCAGAAGGTGTTAGGAGCCGCAAAATATGGTACTTATTTTATAAGACTAGTCTATTACATATTTAAATTTAAATATTTACGTTTATGTTTACATAATGTACCACATTTTTTGCAATTTAGGTAATTGTGCTCTTCCACAGACTGCACAGAAATTTCCAATTTAAAAAAAGAAACCTGTAGGAGGAAAATTTTTATAAAACCCCAAAAAACTGGATAGCACCCTATACATCGGAGCATCTGAGAGCTGAAAAATATTTCAGCTTTCTCCTACTCTGCTGGCCGGAACTCAATGCTTTAACTGGCAGAGTAGGAGTTAAAGAGGTGGAGAAGCTGTCTCTGACAGCTTCCCTACCTTTAGTCCTGACTGGCAAAGCTTTATGTGAGGTGGATAGCTTGTGCCCAACACCCAATACAGTACAGATGGCAGATCTCCTATCTGCATCTGCACTGTGTGTAAGTTGAGCTAAAGCAGCTTAGCTCACACATAGTTAACACAGAGCCAGAGAAAAGATCTGCCCAGAGGCAGACCCCTCCTCTGTAGTGTATTATCAGAGGACAGGCTAATACACATTGCTAGTTATGCAGCATTCCAGCTTTCACACAGGCAGAACTAGATGGTTAAGCCCTTTTATGTAGCTCTGGCCTTCATTGCTTATATGAGCGGAGCTCTGCTGATATAAGCGATACGGTACAGATGAGAGATCCGTTCATGGCCGGTTTTCCCATCTGACAGCTCCTCCGCCTCCATGGCAAATCTTCTTTCTGGCAGGGTGTCAAGGAGCACCACGGGTGGTCACACCGTCTGAAGGTAAGACGTAGGTATCCCCCCCCACCCATTTTTATCGGATTGATATACTACTGATTTCTTTTCAATTTCATACTTCTTTGAGAAATGGAGATAAGGTCATAACAAATACCATCTTGCTTTTTTGTACATTTCACATCATTGGTCATTGAGTTTCCAGATTGTGTGTTCATGGACTAATTCAACTGGCGTTGTCATTACCCAAAATGTGTTTTACTGTTTCCCCCGAAATTATATTACTTTTCACTCAATATGTTTATTTAAAAATTTTGAGAATAAAAAATAATTCAAAGTTTTGGTGCATGTTTTAATGTACCAGTGTATGTACAGATGGATTATGTACATTACTTGATGAACGCAATTTTGATTGATGTTTGTCCTAACCTCTGGTGCACTGAGACAATTTTCTGCTATAAACATGCAGTATAGTAAAAGCAGGCTTGCTATTGAGAGTGAATAAGAAAGAGGTAGTACAGTTCACCACTTACCAACCACACAGCCACCTCTACTTGCATACTGTATACTTCAGCTCTTCAGACTCTGCAAGGCTGTGTCATGAAAAAGCACTAAAAAAAGTCCCTTTCCTAGCCCTCCTCTAGTCTCAAATCTAACACAGTCCTTGAGGTCCCCTTACACAGGTTGATTTTTCGGTCTCTGTGCATGTTCACAGCGTTTGATCAGAAATGGAATGCGGCCACCCCCACTTCAAGTGGGATCAATCGGTTGAAAAAATCAATTGAAGAAAGCTCGATCAAACAGGGAACCAACATGTTGGTAAATCCCTGTTCAATTGCCATTACTTTGGATAGGGACCAGAGTTCCCATCATAGCATAGTGACGTCACATTCATCGATCAAGCGCGTATGGACCTGTGTTTAGGCACCCCACTTTTCTCCCTCTCCCTTCTGACACAGCCCCCTCCTCTCCCTCCTCCAGCATCACATTCATATGCATGAATAAAATGTATCTATAAATGTGTTAATAAATGCATTCATAGTTAAAAACAATCTAAAATAATAATTTGTTTAATCAAAAATGCATTTTTTAATAGTATTCAAATATTAAATGTTTATATATTGTAAATAATATTTGACAAATAAAAGTAACTTCCAGAAATCTAATATGAATATATCATATATATGTCATCAACTATCAATTGTGTGTGGAATGGCTTTTTTTATAACTGTAAAATAATCTGTGCACTAGAGAAGAAAGGATTGCTATTACATGTGTTACAATCACACGGCTAAACCCCTGACACCTAACTTGCATACCCCTAGTAAATAGTGTGGCCTTATTTTATAGTCAACAGAATGTGCTACATAACCTATAGAGATGGTATAGCACTGAAAATAAAGTTAAAAGAAACGACTAAAAAGTTCAAGAAGACAACTGAACCTTTAGTATAGTATAACGGCTGCGGCAAATGAGAAATATATCTGCGGAGAAATATGACAGGTCCATAAATCGCCCACACCGTGTACCCTCGACAAGTGGCTTATGAACTTGTCCATGAAGGGAAAAGATTGCCCCCCCAGGTCCCCTTGTAATGGATAGGTTGTAATTCATAACCAGTCATCTACAATGGAATGCAGCCAGCGAGCAGTAAATAAGAGATGCAGGCGCACAATGTGGAGGCGGGTAAAAGGGGCTAGGTTAACTTTCCCAAGTCATTCCGCAAAATAAACACATAGCAATAGAAAGGACCATCAAAAGAAAAACGATATATAAAATTCCACTCTGCTACAGACTATTATCAAGAGTGCCTGCTGAATCCTAGTAATCTTCTGATTTTATAAACAGTGCAGCGGATGTACAGCAACTCGAGGGACAGGAAAAAATAAGAATATTGCTTCAATTTCCTGAGCTGCACTAGAAAATAACAGAGGGACCTTCCTGGATGCTACTGGAAACACTGTTACTCACATCTTCAATGATCTTTAAACAGATAAAACAGATACGTCAATAAAAGCCAATAAAATTGTTATTTTTCTTAGAGTTTTCCTTTTAATACTTGGAGTTTGATATTTACAGAGTAGCATCATAAACATGTTGTACATATCCTCTTACAAAATACATTTAAATAACAAAGTTAGCATGATACACAGTAGCATGTCTATAATCTTCAGGGAAATTCTTGGTTGTCATTGACATCCATACATCGGGCCGTAGAGTTGCATTATTTGCGATGTTTGCAGTTTCATGTTATTTTATTTTGCGATCATATTGCAACCTTTTCTTGTATTATTTTTTATTGCATGTTTGTTTCATTCTTAACGTATTTACATTTAATATCTTCAATAACGAAATCTACAGTAGTCAGATTACTAAAAATGGCTTTCATTTGATCAAAGCCTGCGCACGTTATAGCAGTAAAAAGTTTCTGACCTTTGCCACTAAAGTTTGTGTAATAGCAAACTTCTTTTAGTTTAAGATTGGAGACTTAGAAAGGGTTTATCCTAAACTTTAATTATGGATAAATAAACCTATCCAGGTATGATTTGTTAGAGATTTGCCAAATATTCTTAGTTCACCCAACCCAGTTTAAGCAAGCCCATTAAGAACATTTTGGAAACAAGCTTTAGTGGGAGCTGATTGCAAAGGTAGCAAGCAGGGAGTGCCCCAGAAGCTTTTGTTAAGAAGGGAGGTACCACCCACCGCCACCATTCAGAAAGCTTACTGCTAGGCAAAATGCCAGGTGGGAGTTGGCTCTCAATATGTAGGTTTGCCACTGATAAATACATGGACAATAAGAAAAAATCAAGGCTATCCATAGTTTTGATTTCCTCTAGTAGTTCACAGAACTGGCAAAAAATGGTGAGCAATGTTCCAATAGGGTGTAATGTTCTAATGGAAAAATAATGGGAAGCAATGTTCCAATGGGGTGCAATGTTCCAATGGAAAAATAATGGGAAGCAATGTTCCAATGGGGTGCAATGTTCCAAAGGAAAAATAATGGGAAGCAATGTTCCAATGGGGTGCAATGTTCCAAATGAAAAATAATGGGAAGCAATGTTCCAATGGGGTGCAATGTTCCAAATGAAAAATACTGGGAAGCAATGTTCCAATGGGGTGCAATGTCTCAATGGAAAAATGACAGGGAACAATATTCCAACAGGGAACAAAGAGGGAGCAATGTTTCAATGGGGAAACAAACGGGGAACAATGTTCTGATGGGGAACAATTTTCTGTCAGGGAAAAATTGGGGAAACAATGGGGAGCAATGTTCCAATGGGGAAAAGGTGGCATTTATAAAAAGAAAATCTTCCTCAACTCCAATTGAATACAATTGAACTGAAAAGAAAGTTTGGCCATCCATAGACTTTAGTGTACATAATTCAAGAACATTTTAGACTTCATATGTTTCTTCTTTCCAGCAGACTAGGTAGGAACAGCAGTCTAATTTACAGAATGTTACAATATACTATCAGAGGATCAGAAGGTCCTGGCAGCTTTTGTAGAATGAATTGTATGGGAGAAAGATAAAAACAAAATTCATTGTAAGGTTTTCTAGAAGATGAAAAATACATAATAAAACGCAGAAACAATCTTGCAGTCTTGAATACACCCCATCCATTATTAAAGAGCAGAGGAACTATCTGACAAATTTCTTTTTTTGTTAAAAATGGATGTATCATTATTTTTCATTTTACTTTTTCTGTTTTTTCTTTTTCTAATGTAGGATTAAGTTAGAGATGAATGAGGAAACATGAAACTCCTTCTTAATAACACATGTGGAGTCATAACTAGAAAGAACAATTTTAAAGCGAATGCATTAAATCTTAATAAAAGCTCCGCAGTAAGTAATGAACAAATCTGAGCAATGCAGTGCATACAAGTGTCCATTTATTTCTTACATCACAGTTCCTAAAGATGAGCAAAATGATAGTCCATTACTAATGATAGTTACTGTGGCAGGTTTGTCTTCATTCTATGACTTTTGACATTTAATAGTTGGCCAACCACATTTGTCTATTAAATTAAGATAGCCACTGATTGACACACAGTTTAGTTTGGACTATATTTAGAGTCTTCACTGCCGTGCGTACTTATCTTTACTGCTGAGAATTAAAATTCTTCAGACTAAGAAAATATACTTATGTTCATAAATTGGCAAGAAACTGGGTTATGTACCCATTTTGACCATGTTATGCTGTGTATTATTACCCTACATAACCATTTTAACAAGCCCATGGCTTATGATGTAATACATTTGCAAATACTTAAAATGTATTACTTGGGGGTATATTTTTAAGGCCACCAAACTTTCACAATAGGTGAATAAGTCTGTAATTCAAAATACATGCATGAGGGAAATTATTAACACCTATTAAAGCAACGTTCTAGTTTACATCTTTTTTCTCTTTGGGGTTGATTGATGCCTACTGTCACTCAACCTATGTCCTGCTAGACCAGCCCTGCAACATGGGGATCACATAATCAATTGTGGGTTCACAGATGAATACATTTTATAAAGGGGGCACTTAATTAAGACCCACCCACCAGCTGAAGGACACATAATTTCACTCAACCTATGTCCTGCTACAGGATGTAGGAGATCCATGAGGAGCCCTGCTACATGGAGAGCACATAATCAATCTTGGGTTCACAGATGAATACATTTCATAAAGGGGGCACTTCATTAAGACCCACCTACCAGCTAAAGGACACATCATTTCAAAATAATAAAACATGAGACGGGTCCATGACAAGGGTTTTAAGGGTAACTTTCACACAAAATACCCTGTGCATTTTTTTCTTCTACACCTCTTTTCCAGCCCTGAAATGTTATAAGCTTTAATGTTTGGGAAAGTCTTAACTCATGCAGAGCTATGTGTTACCCCTCTCTCTCCCCCCATTGCCATTTGATAGCACACAGCCCACTCAGCCCTAAAAAACTGTGTATGTTTTCTACAGTTTTCAGCAGTATAAATCATTTTGCCTGGTATGAGATTTTTAATGAGCTATTACATATTGAATTATACATTGCTGTGAAATAGTTTAAGACTGTCAGAATAAGATACACAGGTAAGTGACTGCAACAACTATAAAGTCCTTACGACTCGCTGGACATTTTATTAAGGTTTTAATTCTGCATCTAAAGCCCCCCATACATGTTTGATCACTCCATACAATTTCCTTTAGATCTATCAACACTTATGTAGTGCCGGGTCCTTCCTGATAGAATAAGGTTTAGAAATGTCCTCATATTACATGGTTTTTGTAGAACAAAACTTGATTTTACAGAAATTGTATACAAAGATTGTAAGGTGTATGGGGGCCATGAGTGAAAGATGTTTTGAGTAAAATTGTGTATAATAGACTTAAAACCCCCCACAAAGTGTGAAAAAGGTGTATAGGGGCCTTAAGCCCTTATTTTTCATGTATCTGTATCTCAGACACATTTTCTCTGCAGATCTGTTTAAATTGCTCTGTTCATGTGTTATGAGTAAAATAAAATATATATTTTTATAAAAATTTTTTACTGAGATGTGAATTCAGTCAAAAAATGTTACATATATAAACTTTTTTTAAGACACATTAATGCAACTCTGTATGTATTAATCCATTAGTGTAATGATCTGAACTTGATCTTGTCTCAGACTTTTGGAGAGAGTATAATTTGCTGGTAGCCTGGAGTTTCCTTCAGATTGCCAAATTCAAGGCATTTTACCTCCTGTCTTAGGAGAAGCATGGTCCTATGACATTTTAATGATGTGTAGCGGTATCATCACTAGTGTTGAGCAGCATATGGTATATTTGAATTTGCGTAAGTTCGCGAATATACAAAGAAATATTCTAAAATCATAAAATTTGATTCGTCTGTATTCTATTTCCTTACATTGCGCATGCCCGTGCGCAATGATTCACAACGATTCTCAATGTAGCTTTACAGCTTCTCTTCCTCATTCTGTGATCTCAGCCAGCACAAGTGAAGTGTTTATTGAGCATATCCATTTGCAATGTGCACACATATGCGCGATGTATGCCTGTAAACAATGTTGAAGACTTATATGACGAATATCTACCATTGCGAATATCTGCGCACACATTCACAAAATATTGCGAATTCTCGAATGACGGATATTCGTTGAATATATTCGAATTTCGAATATTCTCGCTTAACACTAATCATCACACCAATGCAACGAGTTATTACAAGTGCTTATAACTGTTCATATGTGTTGCCATATGTAATTCATTCATTTTTATTGTGCTGCTAAACCAATTCAATGCTCAATATTTTATTGTGGTTGGGTTGTGGAGCACTGGGTACCGACAAATGGCTTAACACAGTTTTATTTGTTACTTCATATTCCAAACACACCAATGTGGCAAAAATGTGTTAAGCTGGGCATAGACAGGCTGAATCCTGGCCTTTTCGACAGCAGATCGGATGCTGTTCGCGTTCCTGCATCCGATCGGCGGTCGGGTCAGCAAGGAATCAGGTGCGCCAACTTGTCATATTGACCACAGTGATCCAACATGACGGATAATTCAAATTGGATGGGGACTGACGTCCCAATCCGAAGTATTGGCCGGAACACAAAGGGTGCCCGGCCGATTCTTGGCACTAGCAGCCATGCGTTATGACGTCATCACGCCCGCTAGGTCAGCTTGGCAGTCAACGGGAAATCGTCCCTTATATGCACAGCTTTACTGATGCTTGAAACTTTTTATAGTCCCTAAACAGTCAAGGCCAAAAGTGAAATGGAGATCATCCATTTGTTTTTGGTTGACTCAAGTTATTAAAAAAACAAGCTTTCAGGAGGACTCAGATCCCTTCTTCAAGGTAATACAGTTCTGTTTTTTGAGCTTTACATTTATACACAAAACTACAAGGTCATTAATATTTTAACAAAATACAACTGTCTTGTCTTGGAACACATCATGTGCCACTTCTTCAATTACATTCTGACCAACAACAATAAAACGGCCTGTTGAGGCCTATATTGGTTCTATGCCTGAATTTACCTCACCCCTGATGAAGGTTTAACGAAACGTACGTCGGGTTGAGAGATATGTTACCTACCTAATTCCAGAACCTACCTATTTTCAATCGCATACTCTATATCTATGCATGTTATCAATATAGTGCTCTTTTGTGTGTGTTTGATGTCGTCTGGGCCTGCGGCCCATGGACCCTCAATAAATCTGCATTGTGTTTTACACTTTGTTATCTGACCTACCGTTTTCTTTTGAGCCTTTAAAGTCCCCTCGCCCCTGATTTCCCAGGGGGAATTGTTTTTGAATCCGGCTGTTGAGTGCCCCTCACCTCCCGGTGCCATTCCCTAGTTTTTGTATGTTTGGGATGTTGGCTCACCTGCCAGCAGAATAGTTAATTTTTGGTGCAACAACAATAAAACCAGTTTTGTTTTACAAACTGATGGACACTGAGCAACAGGTGGGTCTAGACTCATTGCTTTCTCTAAGAAATATCTATATGTGCTGCATTTCTTTGCTGCCCTATGGACATTTTAATTTCTAAAGAAGCTGAATTTTAGGTCTGAACTTCTTATTTCTAGAGGTGGTCAAATTTTTTTTTGACTAGCTGATTTTGTGTGTTGATTGCAAAGCCCCTCACCAAATCCAAATTTTAAGATTTTGAAGATATTGTATATTATATATATACAATATCTTAATCTTTTGTTTACATGGTAGATTGTTGTTTGCCTTTAAAGTCTAATATTTGTTATACATCTTGTACCACTTTCATTTCACAGTAATGTATAATTCATTTGTATATATTAAGTTGATCAAATACTTCCTAATACAGACTAAACAACCAAATTCGAAACACCCATTCTACTGTATGTCACATAATGTTATCATGTTTTATATTAAATAAATTCAATTTGACAGACAAACGAATACTATCATCCTGAAGAAGTGATCTGCGGTACAACAAAACGTGTTGATGTTTATTTAACAATAAAATTATTTTCTATTATCTATAGGTGCCTCAATAACAGCGTTGTTTTTTTTCTGGGGATACCCAACCTAAAACTGAAGAGAAAACAGTTATTTTTGTTAAAATATTTATGTCCTTGTAAAAAGTGAGTCTTTAAAAAAACAGAATTGCATTAAGCCTGACAAAGGCATCTGAGGATCTGATCTGAAAGCTTGCTTCTTTAATAACTTTAGTTAGCCAATAAACTGTATCACTTGAAGTCCAAACTTTCTGTATTCATTGATGGCTAACATGGTACAACCCTCTTTAAACCTAAACATGTTCTCAAAGTGAATGATTTGTGGAGACATGTAGTTGATCACTGTTGATTACTCATCTGCATATAATGATGGTTACCTAGAAAACATGAGCTGCCAGTGGGACAGATTAGGTAAATACTAGCCTAGGGAAGGGGCACCGGAAATCTATCTGACACTTAGTCTGAGGCAAAATGTAGGAAGTTGATGAAATGTCTGGGGTAACATCAACATTGATCACAGTAGTACAGTTATTGATTATAAATGTATTCAGAGTTCCTCAACTTGCTATGTTAATTAAGAAATGTTTATATTTGTAATAAGATAGATCAGTATGGCTGATCTACCATAATGCTAAACTTTAAAATGTCATCATTTTGTATGTAGCACACATGACATACTGTATGTTTTTCTGGATCAAGAAAAAGCTTTGTTAACTTTCTTTAAACTTTGATGCACTCTTTATTGAAACTAAGCCAGTGGCACGCATAATAATTGAGCCTTTATTCAATTATACTTCCAGTTCCGCAAAGAGTATAAAGAAAAGTAAGCTCTCATCAGTGTTAAAACAATAACTTCCTTCCAAAATGTATTTTAAGGTCAGCCTGTCTTTTCATAATTAGTTGTTTTTAAAATACATAATAAGATTTCCAATGCAGTCCTGTAATGCAATCTAATTTTCCAAGCCATATCAATGTGATTTGGGAGTTGAAGAGCAACAAATAAAATTTCAATAAGAGTCTGCTGCTTTAACAGAATCTACTGGAAACCACAATAACAAGACTTATCAAACTAATAATTTGGAAATTGCTTTTTGTTGTTTTTGCTTTGTGAAATACAATATGCATACATCCTTTTAAAAAATGGTGTAAATGAGTCCAGAGAAATAAAGAGCTGCTTATAATCTATGTTTTTGGAAGCTTGCGGTAAATTTTTTTTCTTTTGCTTAGACGATGTGGATACAACATAACTGTGATGACCTCAAACATTAAGGGGCTGTTTTCTTAAAGGGGCTGTATAATTTTCACAAATCTTACTATAATCATTGTTATTATGGGCATTAAGTTGGCTCTGCCACAAGTTGAATATGGGCAAACATTCTCAAGAACATTGGTGCACCAAGCTGATAATACTGACATTACTGGCTACTAAGTCGCTAATCTTAAGCTACTTCATACCAAATTTGGTCATTGGGAGCGATTGTATTGGGCTGCTACAGGACATCCAAATTTTTAATATCCCCTGCATAGTCAAATACTCATTGCAGATCCCTCATATGCAAAAAGGCTAAATGTGCAGTTATGGTTAGACCTGAAAACTGTTTCAATGGTCATGCTGAGAGCACTGAAATGTCAAAAATTGCTTAACATTTTTTTTCAAGAGTAAAGCTAGCCATACACGTGCAGGATTCCATGGCCAATTGATCACTCACCCGATCGATTCCGGCGATTCTGCCGGGAATCGCAGGTGTGATCAATCAGCCAATTAAGAGTATCCATCGCTGCATACCACCTTGTCCAACGGATTCCGGCACGATTCCGGGACGATTCCGTGTCCGATTCCACCTCCGATTCCACCTCACAAATGGCAACTCCCCCTGATCTGTGCAGAATCGCATCAAAAAGACCAACATGTTGGTTCTCTGACGGATCCGATTCTGAGCCCCCGATCAATCGGACGTGATCGGACGGACAAGGTGGGTTGCACACGATTCCGGCACGATCGATTCACGTGCACGCGCCCGGAATCGATCGGCCCGGAATCAGGCCGGAATCCGACCCGTGTATGGGGGCCTTTAGGGTTTGTTTGTCACCCACCAAAAGCTGTCTACAAGTTCATATACCACTACCCTCTCCATAATTCTAGTTCTCCTCTAGCATGGATTACGTGTAGCCCTCCTATAGAAGGGTAACTATTTATGTATCTAAACTAGAGATGGTTGAATTTTTTTTCCAAAATCCATTTCGAGACAATTGCAAAGCCACTGAGCATGGTATCATCACCAAATTTGCTGGAGATGTAGAGAAGGGTTGGGGGTAGTAATGGATGAACATCAGCTGTGGCTAATCGAACAGGCGAACAGGCGAATCGAACGGGCGAATCGAACTTCTGCAAATACCCACCGCTCGCATGTTCGCGGTGAACCTCCATTGACTTTAACTTCTCAAACCTTCAGGTCATATATGTAGCCGAAGTACCCCCAAAAAAGTGTCAAAAGTGTACAACCACCTGGACAGTGTCATGACAGAGGGGGAACAATGGCTAAATCTCTCCCCCAAAATATGGATTTTTTCAAAATGCTGTAGATTAAATATTTTTGCATAAATTAAGTTCAAGGTCGAAATTTTGACACTTTGAATTGGAACAAATTTTTGGCCAAAACTTAATGTACTAGAGCAAAAAATGTTTTTCCAATATTCCCACAACCCTTCTCTACATCTCCGGCAATTTTGGTGATGATACCATTTTCAGAGGCTTTGCAAGCTCACAAATTCATCTGTTTGAAAAATTCAGCTATCTCTAATCTAAATTAAAAGTCCCATTAACAAACTGGGACCATAGGACATGGTTCTCACAACACACACCCTCTTAGTTTTGTCATGCTTATGTAAATATGAGTGAATGAATGAACCCTTGTATTCATTTATTTAAACCATCAAATTGTTGTTGTTTTTAAACAAGACAGGAATTTTCTTCTAGTAAGAATGGTGATTGTAGCTAAACAGATTTACTGAGCTAAATGACTAATCAACCTCTTAATATAACACAACTGTTTATAGCAAGCAATGAAGATATAGGTGCTTTGGAATGTTTTGGAGGATCATCCAGTATTTGCAGGTCATTCAATTTTGTACATTGACAGCATTGAGAGTCTCGACATATGAAAGTTGTATCTGAAACATTTTACATCTCAAACATAACACAATTTCAAGAATGCTATGAGTAATTTGGCCAGCAAATACAATGCTTAAAAAACAGAATATGATCAAAATAAAATCATTATTAAATATAATGATGGACAATAAAAACCTGAAAAAATATTAAAACCTAAGCATAATTTATCTTGAAACAATAATAATATCTAATTTTCCCTATCAATCCATAAACAAGTCTGCCCATCCATGTCGTGTCCACAATAGAGTCCTACGTAGGATTATGGAACATGGAAAATGATGGTACCATAATCTTATGTAGGATTCGACACGATCATGGATATCATGGATTCATGCCCATGTTTTGATTTGAACATACACATGGTTGTTTTGATAAAAGTAAAAAAAAAATCACACTTACTTTTAAGTAGTTGATTTTCCTAAATTATTTAAATTTATTTTAAGCATATAAGCTATAAAACAGGCAGATAATGTATTCTTAATGGCATTTAAACCTGATTTTATTACACTGCAGGAAACCAAGTTCTTTTGGAGAGTAAGTGAATACGTGTGCTACAAAGTAATAGGATGCTGTCTGCCAGTTGCATTACCCTGCATGTGTCATGTGAAGAGCGGGAATCAGATGTTATGTGCATATGCTAATTGCTGTCATTTAAAGGTAGAGAAGCAATTTGGCCAAGATGAAAACTCCTCCTGTGACAAAACTTGTCTCCTGCACGGTTAAGAGCTAGCACCAATACGTCATCTACATTCTCAGCCAGCAGCAATTAAAGCAAAGAACACAAGCGCGGAATCTTTTGTACATGTTTCTTTTCTGACAATTTCTTTGGAAAAATTCACTCTTATATCCAGACAGCTGAAACTATTGTTGAGCCGGTGCTGAAAATATAACTTATGCCCTTGCATGTTGATTTGACATAAGAAAATAGATTTAGCTTGAAGGTTTCTTTGCCTTGTTATGGCTAGCTTTGAAAGTAGTGCATGTCCTGCAGTGCACTCAACAGACCATGACTGCTTGGTCATGAACACAGGCAAAAGCAAATTGATCCTTGGTCCCTATGGTCAATGCTATAATAATAGTCATTTCTAGAAAATTCAGGATGGATAACTAATGCTTCTGGTGAAGTTCTTGACCACAGTTGAAACATTTGTCATGATATTTATTTATAAAATAGTTATTTATATCTTATTGAAGCTCCTGCTGTGGCCATGAACTATGAAATGTTCTTAAAGGCAAGGCAGAAATAAAACCTGCTGAAATATTGAATGCAAAATGGCGTTTTCAAACAAGTAGGCTAATTGAGGTTGATTTAAAAGAAAAGAAACTGTTAAACTTAGAAAAGTGAACGCTTACTTAGCTTATGCAAAGTAAGTGAAACTACGCTCATCCAATTAAATGGGTAGAAATGGTAAAATGTTTTTATTATTAAATTCAACTTGAGGATTTTGTGAGTTCATTGCAAAGCTCCTGAACATGGTATCATCACCAAAACAAAAAAAGAAGTTAAGTTCAAAGTCCAGGTACATTTCATTTAGTGTGTGTGTGTCTGTAGGTAGGATTTGGGGGACCTGGATTGTCTTGGATACAGGCAAAGGGGGGGGGGGTCCTAAAAAAAAAGTTTGTAACTACTAGAACAATGTGTTTTACCATGTATGTGTGTTTCCACAACCCTCCTCTACATCTCTAGGTATTTTGGTGATGATGCTTTTTTGAGATGTTTGAGGGCTCTGCAATTAGCTCCCTAATGCCTGCCATACACACACTGATTAGCGGCTGATTTGGCCGCCAATCGGTGTGTGCCCACATGGGGCGACAGATCCCTGTCGCCCAACAGCTCGGCCGGCCAGAGAACGGACACGTCCGATGTTCTCTGGCCGATGCCAGCCGATGACCGGCGTCTTCATTCAAAGTAACAGCCGGCACACAAAGGGTGCCCGCCGATTCAGTCAGCCCAGGAATGCAGCGTGATGACGTCATCAAGCTGCATTCCAGAGCTCATCGGCACTCTCTGTCCGCACCCAGTCGATGGGTGTATGGCAGGCTTAAGTCAACAATCTGAAAAAATTTGATCATCTCTAATCACGGGGAAGTTAGATTTAGCCAAATCAACATCAAATGCTTCTTGACAAATGAACCCTATTAATCCAGTCATGTCACTAAATAAAAAGTATTTGCAGATCATTTGCTGTTAATTATGAAGAAACTACCAGCTAACAAAACAATGAATATTTTATTGTAGATATCATGAGCTATGCTACAACAATTTAAAAGCCCAAATTACATTTTAGCTTCAGTCTTAAAAAACACATTCCAGGTCAGCTGAAAAGCATATTGCAGAGTCAGAGATAAAGCTGGCCAATCAGCAAAGGTTTGCTTATTGGAGAGTTCTAGCTCTGTAAACAGCTTTTCCTTGTTAGTTATCCAAATAAGTGTGTAAAGCTAGCCATACACATTGCGATTCCCCCTGCGATCCCTGTACAATCTATTGTAACATCGATGGTCGATCGCACAACAGTCGCAGTGCACGCCACCTTGGGGAATCAATTTCTGCTTGGAGATTGAACAGAAAATACAGACATGTTGGATCGCCGTTTAATTGATTTCTTATTATTTCTGGTAGTTTGCTCAAGGTGGGCAGTCATCGAATAAAAAATCATCCTGTGTGTATGGCTGGCTTTAGTTAAAAGGACCATGAAACATGTATTTTCTGTGGTTAAACCTGTTTTATGTAAACATTTTTCCAGGAAACAATAAAAAATGACTTCTCCAAATGCATAGTAGGCATTGTGTATAGTCATTCTTATAGTCATACTGATTAACCATTCGCCAATTACCATCTTTTAGCAGACATACGTGGGAGCTTACAGAGCCAAAAAGTGTTCAGCAAATGATAACATTTTCAAGTGTCCTAATAGTGTGTATGATTACACTTTATTTATTGAGTGTTGTGAGTAATTATGTCCTAAGAAAACTATTGAGCCATTTGTATTTAAGATGCTTATCTATTTAAAATGAAAAGTAAAATTTTTAGGTGTCATGTTTAAATTTTCATAAGCAAATTAACAAAGGAACGAATGCAGTCTGGCAAAAAAAAAATTGTCTTTCCTTTTGTAAAACACAACCTATAACCCAGTTTATGACATTACCAATGGAGCATGTTATATATAAAAAGAATAGTATATAAACCTCCATGCTATAGTCTGAGACCATATATTTAGCACTTTGGAATTAAGGACATTAATATGGAAATATAATATTGCTATTGGCCAAAACATTTCACATGTATAACAAGCTCCTCCATAACACCATGATATGTACTGAGAGTAAGCTCATCCATAGCGTATAAACATACTGACTTAAAATATTTGTGGCATGTAATAAGCTTGGCCCAGCCTTCTTTATCAATCACTCTTATATTATTGTTATTCACTTTCACAATAATGGGACTGCAAATTACCATTTTAGAAACTGCATTATCTTCAGCGTTCACTTGACAGGAAGGTAAAAAGTCACATTTCCAAGTCAGAAACTGAAGACATGGTGAGAGAGATCTAAATAACTTCTTGGAAAGAATAAAATATCAAAGATCAAATAAAGTACTTAAAATACAGTTAAGTTGGGTGTTGGTATACTGCATACAACAAACTGTCTCTTGTAATACGTATAATTGTTTTTCTGAGCAGTCCAATGCGTTTTGAGATGTCTTCATGTATTCCATTGTGCAACTTTTAAGTCTACAGGGGTCGTTGCAGTGTTCTTGCTCACTTTAAATGGTGTCAAGTTGGTCCTCTGTTTTATTTTGTACATGATTATCATCCTCCTCTTTAATGTCTGTAAGGACTACTATCCAAATGTATCCACGCTTTGGAAACGAAGATACTTTGCATGGGGATATACAGTATGCCAGTGTAGAACTTTGGCCTGTCACAGCATTCGTACCCTCTGGGTTTTTCGCTGCGTGTACTCCAAACACTATCGTGTAACCTGTAAAAAGAAAAGAAGATTAAATAACTAATCATCGTCAATACATTTTCAACATAATTATAATAGCAGACACTGTTATTGTTAGTTAAGTGCAACTCATATCAAATTAGAAAAATAATAAGCAGTGGTAATTAATCAGAATTTGTCTTAAGCTAGCCATACACGGGTCGATTTGACACCTATCAGTGTTCCATTGGGAATCGATGGAACACCACCTTGGGAATCCGATTTGTGGTCAATTTGGACATGATTCAATCTCAAAAATGACGGTTGGCTGCTGCATAGAGAGCTATGGGTCCACCAAACAATCGAACAAAAACTCCATTGATCGCAGATCGATCGCCGTGAACACGCACAGTGATTCATCAGTAAAAAAACTAGTGAAAAATCAACCCATGTATGGGATCCTTTACACCAATGTGTGAAGCCTGTATACTACTAGTGACCACATGATCACTTATCTTTAAACTGGCCAGTAAGTGAGCTTTAAACAAAGTTCCCTGGCCTATGTTGCAGCACTCACTGTCTAGAAATAGCTTTTCAAAATTCACCACAAAAGTACTAAAGTTTTATCTATGCTGCTTTGTTCAACATACTCCTACCTCATAGAGCTTCTGTTTTTATAATAAACCTTAGAAGCCTGCTAAGTCAGTGCTGGGAGATGAAACAGGAGGAGATGCACGGCTTTGTGAAAGAACTGAAGAGTTTGTGGTGTGAATTTTGAAGATGCATCGCTTCCGTTTTGTCAGCAGTTACATGATAGACATTATGGACATGTCTGTAATCCTAAAGCAGGGTACAGACGGCTCGATATTCGAGCCGTCCGATGTAGCCTGCAGCAGCGTGATGGCGGCATCACGCTGCTGTCAGATATTGGAGGAGCCGGGGAGAGCAGAACTGTCTTTCCCCGGCTCCTCCTCCTCAGGCCAAGCTTTGCCTGGAGACCCGCGGTCTTTAGGCAAAGCATCGGACATCGGGCGTATTAACGGTCATGTCCGATAAGGCTGTTTTCGAGCGGGATTGATTTGTTCTGCGCGAAAACAGTGATGGAAGCACAATAAATGGGTCAGATAGATGGCCGTGAGCGTGCACGGTGCTCGAAACGGCCATCAATTTGACCCATATCTCCACGTCTGTACCCTGCTTTAGATTGGTTAAATACTTTCAAGAGTGCCCAAAATACAGATATGTCTACTTAGCTCTGTCATCCCCGACGGGGCTGAGAACACAGAACCTGTCCTCTGAAGTTGTTGAGCGGGGTAAGGGGGGAGCAAAAAATGCCCAAAAATTTGCGTCACAATCTCAAACGTGTATGGGGGGGCTTTACTGTTTGATTAAACTATGGAAATAGTTGAAAATCTTAACACTGGTATTCAATACATGTTCAGCACAAAGTAGTTTTTCCTCAACATTTTCAGTTCACAATTGTAAAAATTTGTAAATGATCTATATCTTAGGTATGTTTCACCCCATGCTCTCATACTTTACTGACCATGGCAGCTAAGTGAACTACAGTTTTTTATTACAATTATACAGAATGTTGATTTCTAAAATGACCTCACTGCACATTTAGCCTTCAGCTTTTTTTGTATTTGTGTTAATAAAATTTGTTTCTAGTCAAATGCTTTTACAGTATACTCCCTCTGATTTTCCCACTGGCACACATTTTATCCCAAGTTATATTTAATTTGGTTTATTTTAATTGATTGCTCTAACTATGGACCCACATTTTCTTTTATAAAAGTGGTTTTCAGAACACCTCCACTACTAAATAGGGCTAAATGTGTGATATAAACTCAGTACGTATTGAACAATTTTTGTTTTTCAAAATGTCCAACTGGAATATCTTGTGCTATACAGTGCAGCAGCAATTGTTATTAAAGAATAATTATGATTTTTTTTCAGCAGTTGTAAAGGTAATGGTGTGTTTAGTAAACAAGTGTATTACCTACTAGCCACTTTCACCAGTTCTTAAGTTTCTGAAGCACAGACACAACAGTGGTGATGTCACTGGGTCTAAAATAATATTTGTAGTAACAGCAAGTACAAATAAAGCACGTAAGAAGGGAAAATAACCATAGAAAATAAAATACTAGCAGACAAAACTTGCACTTTGGAAATCCTTAATCTATAAATTGGTAAATATTGCTTTTTAATGATCCAAACCTGGTGAAATCAATTTTCTGCCTTTCTGTTTCTTTGATCTCATAATCGAGATTGGTTATTTAAAGTTAACAGGCGTTTTGCTAAAACATTGCTTTTGACTAAATAACTGTCATAAAATTCGCAGAAATTCTGTTATCTCTTTTAATAAAAACAGTTGTATGTCTGCCATATAGAAATGTCTTGTAATTTCACTTGTTGAGGAAGAAGAGGGCAACAAAAGAGTACACGACAGATGACCACTAGAGATGGTCAAATTTTTCGACTAGCTGACTTTGTGAGCTGATTGTAAAGCCTCTAAAAATGGTATTATCACCCCAATTGCTGGAGATGTAGAGAAGGGCTGTGGGAACATTGGAAAAAAAGTTTTGCTCTAGCACATGTTTTTGTATAAATTAAGTAAAAGTAAACATTTTGACTTGACTTTGAACCTAATTTATGCAAAAACTATTTGTGTTACAGCCATACTTTTTTGATGTATACCCCAACCATCTTCTACATCTCCAGCAAGTTTGGTGATGATACCATGTTCAAGGGCTTTGCAATTAGCTTGAAATCGTTGAATTTTTGACCACACAACCAATATAGTGGTCATTATTATAATTCATTATTTGAGCTGACTAAGCAACATGAAAACAGGCAGTGGGTTCATTTAAGGACTAATGCTTTATTCATCTAAATATGATTTAAAATTAATCCCTTCTTTTCAGAAGCATTGGAGGTGACTGTATCCAGAAAAACAGGTCATTTCTTTATGTAGCGCAAATGTGTTTGCTGTGGGCAGGATTCCTAAATATTTAAGTTAACAAAAGTAGGATAATTACAAGAACTTTGAGAATTCAAAAATTTTGCAAATATGGCAGCGAATATTCGCAATCTCGAATAATCGCAAATATTAAAAATTCAGTTGTATGGTCATGCATTGCAAAATTATATTCGCAATGCGAAAATAAAAAACACATTTATTTTAAAGGTTATTGTGATGCCATTATAATGTTTTCGCAATATTCGAATTGAATATTAGTAGAATTTTTTGTGAAATATCGCAAATTTGAATATTGCCTATGCCACTCATCACTATTGGCTGGCAGTTAAATAGTTTGTACAGATTCAAGAAGTTTAACAGTAAACTGAGCGGTTTCTCCATCTATTGGCTACTCTACAAACTGTTGCATTTAATACAATTTATACGATATAGAAACAAAAACATCACATTACGGGTTATATACTGAAAATACCTTATCCTTTGCCTTAAATTTAAATCTGAAAGCTGATGAACAATTAACAGGCATTTAATTAACACTATCTAGATACCAGAAAAGCTGCCTATATGATGTGGCACCTTTCATCTTCTCTCATTGTTACCAAATAACAGAAGTAGAGACCTGTAACAG
Source organism: Ptychadena robeensis (assembly GCA_036250615.1). Lineage (NCBI taxonomy): Eukaryota > Metazoa > Chordata > Amphibia > Anura > Ptychadenidae > Ptychadena > Ptychadena robeensis. The sequence goes on from CM070033.1 coordinate 130,259,009, forward strand.
AATCCAGTGTAGTGTGCAGCTAATTAAGTGCATTTAGGTCACTACTAGAACACGTATCTCAATTTTCAGGATTACAATGTAATGTGTGCTAAGGACTAATTGCTTCCTTTTCAATGTAAAATTCAATTAATGTAATTTTCACCATTATTCTTAATTTTAATGTTACACAAAGCCTTTTTTTAATTACTGAAGCCTACGAAGATATGCATCTACAAAGCTAAATGTACACCAGACACATTTCTAAAGATGAAATAATATCTTAACCGAATAATTTAAATATAATAGCTCTATTGTTTTTATTCTTCTGGTAATGCACTTTGGAAACATTCATCCATCCAACTATATATATAGAGAGGAAAAGCATTCTCAATTTAGAAGATGGCTATACCCAATCTACACTCCTAGTAGTCTTTCTGTAGTCTAAGGTATCAGCTCACTGGATTCCTGGTAGGACCAAAAAGCTTTTTTGATAAACTATATCAACCAAAAAGGGGGAAAAAATTTTATGCATTGTTAATATCTATACAGTATATATATATATATAGTGACAGGATGACACAGAAGATCACTTAGTGTATACCCGATGTGGTATATGTCTGTATGAGTTTTAAAACACAAGATGACGATCAGCCACAGATGAGTGAGCTGGGGAAGTAATAGGCAGTGGTGAGGCTGGGCAACTAGACTGGCATACACCCACTCTGCTTGCTCTAGGAAAGAGCTCTACCCTGGAACCAGAACCTGTCAGTCTGGGGAGCTGTCAGACACCCTGTTTGGCTAGGAGTATTTTGTTTGTTATTGTGTTCCTGTTTTTGTACTTGAACTACACTGTGAATGAACTGCATATTTAGTTTTTACCTACAACTATCTTGTTGCTGTGTCTGTGTGCCATATAGTGACTGTTCCAGGGAGTTTCACCCTCACAATAAATATATATATATATATATTTATATATATATTTATATATAAAACAATGATTTCTAACGCTATGGAATTTCCAAACTGTCAAACAATTCTGCAATGCACCTTCCCCCGACTTCCTCTCCATAAATCAAAGATACCAAAGAAGACATGTCCACACTACACTACTCCTATCTATCATATCTCAACTTACCATTAAACCAGGCTTTTGTGACCCTGAAGAATTTCAATGGTGGACATCACAGAGCTTTATATACACAATACTATCAACACTCAAGGCCTAATCCCATGGACTGATATAGTACAAGTAAAAAATCCAATGGCCTGTTTTGTAACAGTTTTGTTACTTCCAGATTTGTCATTGGCTAGCCTTCCATGTGCACTTAGGTAAACCTCTCCCTCTTTAAATCAGCATGATGTTATAGTCCTTCTGGACCAAAAAAATCCTTTACCCTAGGCTCAACTCCTCCCAAACACAAAGTGCACTTAAATACATCACTGAATGGCGAAAAACTGGACTATTCACCCATCACCAGAATACTGGATGTTGACAAGTACCTAAATGTTGAAGCAATGTTACCAGCCTAGAAGTATCCTATAAAGTTATCAGTATAGCACACATAAACACCTCATATCCAGCCAGCTGCTGCATCAGAGGATCAGAAAATGCACATTTGTACCTGTATTGTTTGTACAAATCGCAAAAATCCAAAGCACTCATGACAGATCATTTATTTTCCTTATTGACAAGATGAAATTTGTCCTGTTTACAGTTGTCCTTTAATACAATTGCACATAAATATTCAAGGTATGAGAGGTGTGTAAGTAGGGATTACCAATATGTATCATTAACATTTCTCAGTGAGTTTGAAAGAATTCATGGCTCTATCATAGAATTAAAATATACCATGTATTTTGCACTCCTATATTTTGAATTTCCTCCTAATGTTTTCCAGTTGGACATTTTTGTCTGTGGTCTCTGATTGTATCATCCATCCTCACCATAGATTACAGAACCTTTTTGTACCACCTGAGCAAAGCTGTAATGGTTGACTGTTTTCCAAAGATGGATGTCTGTACATATGTTACTTTCATACACAACGTAGTGTGCAGGAATTACATTTTTCTTTCTACAGATTTTCAAAAATGCCATTGACAAGATCTGTCATGGCAGGTTTCATTTCTATTGCATACATTGTCAGGTTTAGATGTTGCTCTAATTAAACCCCTACCACCACCAGAGAACCTGCCTGCAAGATACTGCTGTTTGGATCATGTATTATAGGACCACCAACTAAGCAAAACATATGCCACAGATCAACAGAAACAGAACTTGACTCCCCATGTTGTTTACAATACAAAGACGGCATGATCAGTAAGGCACTGGCAGGACTAAACAACTTTCTTAATGGATTTCAAAGTGCGCCATATCAACTATATAACACACAATGGTGGCAAGGTTTAAAATTGCCCCTAATTTCCATAAGTCTATTGAATGAAATTTTCTTCTGTAGACAGCACTTTTCTTTAAGACTAGTTTCTTGCAGCATTCAATTTTTTCTTTCTTACTGAACATTTCTATTTTTGATTTATGCAAAGAATTAATGATGCAGATCTTTTAATGGAGTGGTTTACCATCTGGTCAGATGTCTTAGCTAGTCAAATCATACTGAGAATGAATGTAAAATTAAAATCAACAATGATGCTGTGAACTCAACGGAACAATCACTTCATTTTATCTGAGTGAGCAATCCTTAACATTTCAAATCCATAACACCTCTCCTGCCAGAAGGACCTGAATCAAATTAATATCCAACTGCCGTAACGATGTGCCCATTATTGTGTAGTGAAAACAACCAAAGAGACTGGGCATGTCACTTTGTATTTACTTATACTCCATGGAAAGTCTGCAGAACTTTATTTCTCCTTATTTTCTTTTATATGATCAATGGATAGTATGTTATTTCACTGAAGATGTTTCATATTGTCTTATGGCGATTTCTGTCATTGCTAGACCTTTGGAAAAATACTATCTCCCTACATGCTATGTCAGGACTAACATTTTTAAGATAAAGTGAGTACAAAAATATATATTAATAAAGTCAACTGATTACTGGTGAGATTGCCCTTACATGAATATTGCCATGGGCTCAATTAACAAATCAAGCACCTGGAAAGGATTCTATTAAAAAAATTTGTTCCATGAGATTTAAAAATTACATGGCTAAAATTACAAATCCTCATTCTTGCTTCATAGTTAAGGCTTATGTGCTGTATGTGGTTTCTGGGGCAACAGGATAGTATGTGATTCTGTATTGTATATTTAATATGTGGTCATCCAATTGCAAGAGCAAAGAGCTGAGATGGCTTTTAGGGGTTCAAGAAGGCCAACGGTAAAAAACATGTAAAGGTGGCTATGGCAGTGGCATCACTGGGGCAGTATGTGGGGTGCAGCCTGCAGTGAATTACACCCGCATAAGAATAGGGTGACCACAGTTTAGATATGCATACTCTATACTGGTGGAGGTATGGCCCTGCTGTATATATGTATGCAGCAAACCACACCACATACACCACTGGGTTTCCGGCACTGGGTGTAACCAAACCTACCTATGCCACTGAGCTTTGGTACATAATAATGGGGCTACAGAAAGTCAAAGTATATAAAACTTTAGGAAGGGGGTACAAGTGCACAAACTGTACTGAAATTCCACATTATACAGGTATTGATTTTCTCAAATGTATTTCCTATGTACAGCATATGCCCTCCTGAAACATAGCCTCAAACTCAACTCTTTGTCTTTGCCTAAACATTATAGGCAACGTTAACCTCCTGAGCATTTTGCCTATGGCAAATTTTTCAAAAGTTCTCTCTGCTCTACCTCCCCCTTCACATCCCCGATGATGCCGGGGTTGGCTGAAAAAAGCTAGCGGCATAACATGGAAGTCAATGACGCTGTGCCCCCACCTCTTCAACGTTATCGATGACACCAAAGAGGCGGACCCTGTCAAGTCCGCTCATACTCAAAAAAGTTTGCAGGGAAAGAAAACTTTAAATGTGCAGGAGATATGTGGATGTAATGTGAGGGTACTGCACTCTGAACATTTCCATCGATAATCTGGAACTAATATGTTTAAATACTTTTGTATTTACAAATAAGTATCCCATAAGTGATTCTTGCAATTCTTCATCAATACACTTTTTTCAGATTATTGGATAAGAAGTCATGTAATAGTTTTCATATATTTCAGTATTTAAAAATTTGATGGTCAGTGATTAAACATTTTCAAAAGATGAAGTCAGCAGTGGCAGATGAAGTCAAATCATTCATGGCAGTTGTAATTTAAAGTGATTTATGCCATCTTTCTTCTGGGGAAGTTGTTGTTAAAGGTAACCAGGGTTGTTTATTTTAACTGATTTAATGTGCTTTGTATTTGCCTTTATCTGTTGCTGCTATTTTAAATGTTTGTGCAATTTCTTTGTTTGTAAAACCATAAAAAAACTAGACAAATTATTATAGCTGATTTTAAGCGTCAACTGTACAGTTCTAAACCACTTTCTCTTTCTCTCAAAAGCCACTTTCTGTCCTATATTATCTCTGATGCATTTTGTAAAATGGTTAATTAAATTTGTTGATTTGCTAAATTTTGGGGAAAAAAAGCAGCTGTGGAAATTTCACTTTAGATTTCAAATCTATCTAAGAACTAATAAGCATTTCTCCGGAATAATTTATATATGGCATTAACCTACATCTCCAAAGATAACTTTACACATTTATATGCATTGACCCTAGAATAAACAGTTTTATACATGCATATAGTACAGCTCTACAAATAGTATGAATGCACACATTTCAACATGACTCAAACTAATTATATATACTAGTTCACTTTACCCTTAGAACAGTGTATATGATATGTATGTGATACTTGTATGGTAAATAAACATTGCTTAAGCTCCTAGGCGTTATGCATAGGTGATCACGAAGGAGCACATTAGATGCTGCCGCAATTTTCTGTCCTCTGGGAGTTCCCTAACTCGAGTTATACTCTGAAAAAGCGATGCCTCCTCCATTACATGGAGGTCAATGGTGCCGCCTACCCCCCTGCCCCATTGGCATCATAGCTGATGTCATTGGGGTGGGCATGAAAGCTGGCTGGTATGCCGATGTGCAGAATCGCCGGGGGGAACTTAGCAGACAGGTGTGTTTTATTGCAGTTGTCCAGAAGATCCAGAACAAATCATTTCATTAAGTTCTGATTTTCTGGCATGGGATCTTTTTTTACTTTTCATTGATTAACTCAACAATGTCATTTATGTAACAGCTACTGTAGAGTAGAGATGGACATGAAGTTTCGATTAGTTTATTTGGGAGTTCATGTCAAAGCCACTGAACAAGTTATCATCACAAAATGATATTGCAAAAAAAAAAAAAGATTGTGGGAACATCACAAAAAATTTACTATATACACTTGAGTGTCAGCCACATTTTTTATACTCAAAAATAGCAAAACTTCAGGGGTGGACTTTGTGAGTTAATTGCAAACCCCAAGAATATAGTATCATCACCAAAATTGCTGGTAATTGCTGGTGAAAGCATTTTTTTTAACTTTTTCACATTTTACGCATTCATTAGGATTCTAGTGGCACTTTTTGGACACATGCTAGAACAATACATAGAAAATGTTCTACGATGCTTCTGTACATCTGCAATGAATGCACAATTAAATTAATTAAAATAAACAAATAAACTGTGCTTTTGCTGCTGCATTTCCCCAAAAGGCTTATACTTGAGTCATTCCATTTTTCCAGGTTTTTGGTTCTTTTAATTGTTACCTCAGCTTGCATTCAGGCTACCTTATACACTAGTATTTATAATAAGTTCACAGTTCAGCCGAAATTTAGACTTGATTTTAAAATTTAATTTATGCACAAACTACATGTGCTAGAGGTTTAGACACTTGGTTGGTAGTGATGCATCTAACCCTAGTTTTCCCATAGGGATAGAATATGGATTGGTTGCCCCCTAAAAATTAACAACTGCTCTAGAAACCATTGCATTTGGTTGCAGGGTGGCTGGCCAGTGACCATATATCTGAACGTAGCCTCACTGTATTTGAAATGAATGGAAAATGCACTGTACTCTGCTTACACTAAAAAAATGCAGAAACAGTTTGTAAATTTGATGAATTCCAGTGAAATGGTGTACTTTATAAAGCTGATAAACTTGTATGCCCTTTTACAATGTAGTTAAATAATTCAATATTTAACATTCACAAATCTATATGCTGTTCAACTTTATAGCAAAATCTTTTCCTGACTTCTCAGAGACTGCACTGATTATTTAAATGAATATGCCAGCATCCCGTGGATTGATAAAATATGAGACACATTTAAAAGCATTTGAGGATAGTAATTTTAATGGGTACAGTAACATGGTTTTTCAAACTTGCCAGCAGATACAAAAATTCACTATGGCATAAAATTCTAAAACCACCTTTGGACATTTGTGGAAAGAATAAAAAATGTAGGGGAAATATCATATATCTTAGTAATAAACCATAAATGGGTTCATGCGTGGGACATTAATGGACATACAAATTTAATAGTTAAATAAGGAAACAAATATACAATTACTAATTACAATAAAAAAAACCAAAAAGAAGGGATTTGAAACTAAGCACATGATATCTCCTTTAAGGATAAAGTTATTCAAATGAAGTTGATCCATCAGATTTATTATATGCAATCTAAACTATGTCACCATCCTCTACCTCTGTACCTCTGCCACTGTACACATATACAGAATTTTTGTAAGAGCATTGTACTCACCCAAGCCATTCCTAAAATTGCTAACCATCCATTTCTATCCTATAAACAACTAGTGATTGTATTTGTAATGCTAACAAAATGCTCTTAACCCCATTAGTGGTCAGCCCGTACCGTGTTTTTGTTTTAAAACACAGTAATCTGCTGTGATTCCCTGCCCTTATTACCTCTCTCATCGATGACACCTGGCATATAAGGGCCGAAAGCTAAATTGCATGCATAACATAAAGGTCAATGGTGCAGATGTGAATATGTATATTAACCTCCCTAGCGTTTGAAACAAACCCAGTTTGTTCGCTGTTTCCGTTTCTCCCAAATTCTAGGTGACCGGGAGAACCCGATATACCAGCAGAAATTTCTGGGGTCCCATCACTGTGACGCCGAACCATAGGGGGTCGCGTCATAGACCTCCATGTTAATGGAGGGGCGTCGGTCTCCTAGCCCACGTCGCCGGCATCATTGATGATGTGTACAGGGGTAGGGGGAGGGGGTGCAGAACGCTAGGGTAGGTCTCCTAGGGGTTTTGAGGCAATCTGTGCAGGAAAAGGTCCCTCCCAGCATCTTGATTTACTTTTATTCAATTTGCTTGAACCTGAGTCCCATCGTAAGGTACGAACTATCCAAGCACGGTGGTGTCGAGACTTGGAGATGACTGTACCACCTGATAAATGGGAAGATATTTGGTGGGCAGCCCACAAAAGCACTTTTAGTAGTAGACAACAATTATAAACTCCTCTCCCTCTGGTATGGCACTCCTGCAGTACTACACAAAATGAACCCAGCCGTGTCTCCTATCTGCTGGAGGTGTAATTCCCCCCCGGGTTCTCTCATACATGTCTTCTGGTCATGCACTCACATTTGGAGGGAAGTACACAAATGAATGTCCCATATTCTGGACAGGGGGCTTCCTTTTAGCCATGAGTACTTTCTTCTACACTACTACTGAACCATTTCAGTCGGAGGCTCAAGATGTTGGAACGCCGCATGATTAACTCACCCAGAGCCCTTATACCAAGACTGGGCCTTTACAGGGGTTCCAAAGATTACAGACTGACTTAAGCAAATTAAATTTGTATGTGAGATGGAGGAGTTATTATATAGCAAAAGGGACCGCTTGAAAGCATTTAATGAGTTATGGGATAGGTAGCAATTATTTGAGTCCTTGGGTGAATATAAGGTTCTTCTGCTTACTGCTTGAATGACCACTCATGTCCTCAATCATTTCTTATCATTACTGGTTATAGATCACAGATCACGGAGGTAGGGAGTTCTCATTGTACATACAGATCACGGAGGTAGGGAGTTCTCACTGTACATGCAGATCACAGAGGTAGGGAGTTCTCACTGTACATGGATTTATATATTTTATTTTATTTATATTTTTGATTGGTTTTGTCTTTTGCTTTAGATACACTTAGAGTCATCATCACATTTAGGCTTTGTCTGGGTGAGATAGGTAGGACGGTTCCCACTGCTGCCGGGATGATTAATCTGCCACACTTTTTTTATACCATCTCCCTCACAGGTGCCTTGTATTGTGTGCCTGGCCGCCCATCAATGTCCCCCGTTATCTCGCTGCTGATGGCTCCCCTGGTGGCCTGCAGGCCCTCGGGGGGTTGTCTTGAGCTGTCTGGGTGGGGTCCCGCCGGGTCCGGGGGGAGCCCCCAACCGGCCCAAGTCTATCACATCCACATGTAAATGCAGGTGTGTATAAAAGAGATTTGGATTTCAATACTGTTATTGTATGAGCACAAATTGATCTAAAGTATCTGTTTAGCGACAAGCACGGAAATCTCCTGAGGAAGCCATAGTGCGAAAGGTGTAGAGAAAGTGCCTTGTTCAGCATTATGTAAAATCTGCTTTTTAATAACTGTTTTATGTACATTGATCAATTGGATGTGTGATACCAACATTGTAATGTTTTTTACTGGCGTAAGCCATGACATAGAGTAATTATTTGGATACAAACCATGTTTTAATAAACCATCTTATGTTTATGACTATTAAGTGAGTGAACCTGGTGCCTTAAAAGTCCCCTGGAGGGTCCTCTCTCCAGATTGGGTGTGGATGGTACTGATGTGGTAAACATCTCTACCTCACTCCCATTTTTGTGTCTTTTTTTGTTTTATCGATTGTTGGGATGTGGCACACATAGCAGGTAGGAGGGAACCGATCATTTATTGAAAACAATATTACTGGTTTATATTTATATTATCTCAGATATACTTTAAATGTAATACTTATTTGTCACCGTTGTTTAATAGGTTTATTTGTTGCCTTAATGTTTTCTCTCTCCTTTTTCCCTTTCCCCTCTGTTTCTGATGATATTTGTAATATCCAAACATATGTGACTTTGTTGATTTATATTTTCTTTTACTTGTATTTTTATTAACAATTTCTTACAAACTTTATTGAAAAAAAAATACATTAAAAAATTATGTTTAACCTCCCTGGTGACACCATTAAATCTGCATTTTTTAAAAACAGGCATGCTTCCTGCCCTTTTGCACATTCCCAGCGTTTCCATCAATGATGTGAGGGCTTGGGGTGCCTTTATTACAATATTGGTGAATGGCGAGGACACTCCCCACCTCCACCGCGTTATCACTGACATAAGGGAGGTTGGTCAATAAAAACAAATGGAAGATCTGCAGAAGGGTGCCACTTTCAGCTCACCTTAAAAGGGTAACAGCAATAACAAGGGTGGGGACGGGTTGTCGATTTGGGTAATTAAAGTCAATTACTAGTGGGGGGGTCAAAGGAAACCAAACAGTTGCTTAGCAAGAGTTGGGTTTTTAATCACGTATGTAAAGTCTAATTGATTGTATCACAAGGTAAAAATGTTATAACACAAAAACCAATGCAGGCATTACATCACTTTAAATCCAAGGCTTATAAAGGTGTGATTACATAAACATACCACACTGAATCCAGCCTCGGCTGGTCGAGTAAAGGGGTGGATGGCCCCAAGAGATTTGGGTGGCATAGAGGGATGAAACCCTAAAGATAAGAATATTAATCTTTAGGGTTTCATGCCACCCAAATCTCTTGGGGCCATTCACCCTTCACTCGACCAGCAGAGGCTGGATTCAGCGTGGATGTTTATGTAATTTGTTTTGAGATGGTTTGGCCTTACACCCATGAGCTCCATGTCATGTATTGTAATCTTACTTATAAAGGTGTGGTAAGTTCAACTCAAATCAAACTATCTACCCATCAAATGGCTGTAGCCATAGTTTTATCACATATGCATTGCCATGGCACTTGGATTGGATGGCACTTTCCTTGAACATGAAGGATTGGAGTCCTTTTTTAGTCTGAGTTTAATTCTATAGTAATAATCAAATGTATAAAAAAGAAGTAATTTAATATTTTATGTATAGTATAGTAATTCCCATAACAGATGTTTAAATGTATGAATGCTTATATTTTTTCTAGATATTGTCTCCATAATAGGACTGAGATGCCACTGATAATGATGGTGTTTCTAAAAGTGTTCACAAGTATTCTCTGAAAATATTCTAACAAAGCTAGCAGTCAGTTTACCAGCATAGGACCATAAGTCAATTATAAGTCTATTCATAGGCAGTTTTGCTTGGCTAGGTCATAGTTCAAGTCATTTTCCATCAAATAAGATGCATTTTCTAAAATCAATATCACTCTTTAATGCCATTACAAAACATAACACAAGTCATAAAGCTTCCAATTAGTTCTTTAAACTACAAATAACAATATTAGAGTAGCGTAGAGGCCCCAAACGACAGAACGAGATTAAAAAAAGTTCTGTACAATTTCATTTATTCAATACACCAAACTTAAAGTACAGAAAAATACCAAAGAAACTGGAATGTGGAAACGTTTAAATGAGTGCAAGTTTCGGAAAATTTGTTTCTTAAACTAAAATGAATGCAATATCCATAGATAATATTATAAATATATGATTTTTATTTGCTTCTTATGATCTTGTGATCTATTTGGCAAGGTGGCAGAGTGAGCAAAACATTACATCCTGGTGTCAAACTAATTGGGTAAGTTTACAGTTTGGAGGGGAGCAGAATGTATAGATTGATCTTAATGTATAGATATTTAATCATCAGGCTGTATATTAATGGTACCTATATCTCAAGACATGCTAAACACAAACAGAACTGAATGAGGACAAAGCAGAGAGAAAAGCCTAAGGTTTATTTGGTATTCCCTGAGGGCATAGTTGAACTAGTGCCAGCCATAACTAGTTAAAGTAATTAAAGTTTGAGTAAAACGACGTGCCTTGCTCTTGCCATGCAGATTGACACCAAGCATGGTTTTATAATATAATTCCTATATGAAATTGGAATGAAACAATACGTATGTCTAATGCTTTAATTATCTATTAAGTTACCATGCAAGGATAAAGGTACAACCACCCTCAGACAATGAAATAAGCCCGGAGGGCTCCAGTCTTATCTATGTGCTCATTCTCATTAGTCTCAGAGAATTCTCTTGAGCTCTCTGCCTGTATAAGTATTACTTTTAAATTAATATTCTAGTGTAGGGAATATGTCTTTCAGTAATCCATCTATTTGGTCATTTTAAATATATGGAAATCTACATTGCTTAACCAAATCTCCATGTCTTTTCATTTGTGGTTCTAAATCATGTTTTGGCTGCGCTTTCAAAACTATTGATACTTTCTACTACAAAATATTTTCTTATTCTTTTTTGTAAAGTTGGCTTATGTGACATTGTGATAATAAAATACATCTGACCTATCACACCATGGACTTGCCTTTACTGTCTTTTAATAGTTAAAATGGGTTTTTGTAGTATAATAATATATACTATTTTAAATGTACAATTACATTTGTCTGCAGACTGTGGACACGTGGGAGACACAAGTATGGCATAACAGCATTTAATTGTATGCTAACGTCTTGAAAGGGCAACATATGCCTGGAAAGAGCATTACAATTCTATTTCCAGCCCTGTGGAGTATGTCTTGTATCTGGACTTTGGATTTGTCTGATTTGTCACCCGTGGGGACAGCTTGACCAGTTATTGAATCAGTGTTACAATTCATTTGGAAATGAGA
>CM070033.1:130276598-130293136 GCA_036250615.1 Ptychadena robeensis
AACATGGGCGAACGCGAACATGCGATGTTCGCTGCGGATAGTTCTCCGGCGAACAGTTCGGGCCATCACTACATGACACCAGGGGTGTAAAGGGTAGGAGAGGAAAATCAGAGCAGAGTACTCCATAATGTGCTTTGATTTCCCATGCCACATTAAAAATGATATGGGCTATCTGCTAGTGGGGGCTTAAAATTTTCATGGAGCTCAGCAGCCCCCGGTAAAACTTGCCCAAGAGGCAGAGTGTTTTATCTGAGTACCTCTTCCCTTATCAGGCAGTTCAATGACGGATTTCCGAGACAGCTAAAGCTGGGCATACACGGGTAGATTCCCGGTCGATTGACTGGCAATCAATCACAGCGTGGTGATCCTGCTCGAAGGACTGTGGATGGCTCAAATGAAGAAACAGATCAGAGCAACATCAGGTGCCGTGAGGGCGAACGGCGTCCGATATTGCTCTAATCTGTTCCTTCATTGAGACGTGTATGGCCAGCTTAAGTTTGTCTAAAATAGGAACATTTCTTCTTTGTTTACCTATAGCTATACCTGTGGAAATCTTGTATTGAATGTATTTTTGAAAGTGGAAATTAGCTTTGTTGACTACATTTCAACCAAATCTCCTCTTACTGCTTTTTACTTATTGCCTTCTATTTTCACTGGTGTTATATTACAATGAATTTACCAAGCTAGGTCTGACACATTCCATTAATTTATTGTGTACTCTGGTGGATATCCATTGTATCTCCAAGTGTAAATAAGTCCCTGTTACCTTGGAATATTATGCTTTTTTATTGTGCTGCTGCTTTTGTAATACCAGTGCAAAGCTGTACTGACTATTGCAATTGTAAATGCTGGCTATCATCAGAAGAAGAAGGATTTTTCTTTACAAATCAGTTCAAAGATTATAAAGGAAGATGCTTGTGTTGAGGAAAATGGTCCCTTTTAAACACTAATAGCATTCTTCCACATTAGCCTCTGCTGAATATTTTTTACTGGTCAATGCATATATTTCATTTATAAATTATATATTTAGCATGATTAACTCAACAGAAATAAGAGTGGGTATATATATATATATATATAGAAATTGTTCTTACCTGCTATTGCCTAGAACCAAATGAAATATTACATGTTTACTTGCCAGTCTTCCAGGGTTAAATGAACTGCAGTAGTGTCAAAGGGAGGCCACTAGATAATGGTTTTCAATGGGGAAACCATATTTCTGTAGTTTTGTATACAGAGTTTGATCACATCTTTCCTGGCTAGCATAGGGCTTGCAGATTGGGGGTCTCAGCTGTGGAGCGGTGTCATTAGAGCAGTAGAGTTACAAGAGACAATAGCAATATACATTGCTAAAAAAAAGGAAAAAAAATAAGATATCCTAGATCTGAATGAATGAAATATTCTCATAAAATACTTTGTTCTTTACATAGTTGAATGAGCTTACAACAATATCACTCAAAAATTATCAATATTAATCAAATGTATCAACCCATGGAGGTCTGGAGTTTGGAGTTGCCAAGGGAGGATGTATAAAGGTAGAAAAGGACAGGGCCAAGGACAGAGCCTTGTGGGACGCCAATGGGGAGAGGGGTGTAAGGTGAAAAGGAGCAATTGAAGGAAGTTTAGAGCGGTCAGTCAGCTAGTAAGAAGAACTAGGAGTCCTGTATACCAAATAGAGTGCAAGGTCTGTAGAAGAAGAGGGTGGTCAACTGTGTCAAAGGCAGAGGAGAGATCCAGCAGAAGAAGCAGGGAGAAGTTGCCTTGCAAGTGAGCAAGTCATTGTTGTCTCAGTGGAATGGAAGCCAGATTGGAGGGGGTCAAGGAGGGAATTCACAGTCAGATAGTTAGTGAGTCTTTTGTATACAAGGCACTCAAGTAGTTTTGAAGCAAAAGAAAGAAGAGAGATAGGTTGGTAGCTAGAGGGAAGAGAGGGGTCAAGTGTTGGCATCTTCAGTATGGGGAGGACTATGGCATGTTTGAAGGATGATGGGAAGATACCAGAGGAAAGGGAGAGGTTGAGTTAGTGCAGGGGAGAGGTGGTAGAGTGGGTCTTAAGTAGATCTGCGGATATGGAGTAAGTGGCAGGTGGTGGAAGGGGAGGAGCGACACAGAGAGGTTATTCCCTGACAGGGCACAAGTAAGGTGAGGGAAGAGTTACAGGAGAATGGGATTGGAGGAGAGGAGGTATTGCGGCTAGCAGAAATATCAATTTGGGTGGCTTCAATCTTGGGTGGCTTCAATCTTGTCTTTAACCTCCCTAGGGCTCTTGCAAGGTCCAGATCTCTGTACCAAAAGTGCACTATAGACTCTTTTGTTGTAGGCCTGTAACTTCCCAAAATATGTCCATACAAGAGTCTTATAGACATCCTGAATATAATAATGTTTGAACACACATTATGAAAAAAAAGAAAAAAATACATTTAAAAATTATTTCAAAACAGTATGTATTCATATTTATGTTTATAAAAAAAATTCACTGTATCCAATACAATGCCCTTTGACACCCTCTTTCTCATGCACACACCAGGGGTGGGAGAGTTAACTTCAAATGGAATTACACTGAACAGTCTTCTGCATAGAAAACTGTTTCTCATGTTATTTACATTTGAATCTAATGCCGCCTCCCCCTCCCCAGATGTGACAACATCCTTTGGGGGGGGGTCGGTTTCAAGCCAGATCAGAAGGGACAAGCCAGCTCAGAAGCACAGAACGGTATGCACTGCCAGGGCTTTGATCTTCGCTGGACGGCTCCATCTCGTCCAGAGCAGTACTGACAGGACAGCTCTGGATGAGATGGTGCCAACAGAAGCGCTAGGTTAAAGTATGTGGCCAGGTTCTGGGCAGAGAAGGTGACAGTGGGAGAAGGAGGTGTAGAATTGAGGAGAGAGTTGAAGGTGAACTAGAGGCAGTGAGGGTTGGATGCTTGTGAGGATAAAAGTGAGGAGAAGTAGGTTTGTTTGGCAATGGTAAGGGTGGTTCCTATAATGTGGGTTTTGGCTATGAGGAGCATGAAGAACAAAAGTAAGTATAAATCCACTTTAAATGGCTAACTGTATAGCAAAAGATAAACAGCTGTAACACTATAGAGTATTAAAGAAATCTTTCCTCCTGTTAACTTACAAGAGCATAATACCTGCAATACATTTTTTTAAAATTCGATAGTAAGAACCAGCATAAGGTGCTGAAAAATTCAACAAACTGAATATTGAATAGTTAAAATGTTCAAAACCATTCATCATTAGATACCAAGTATGGTAACTATCAACTGGAATATTTTTTTCCCACAAAAGTTTTTTTTCCAGATCAAATTTGCTTACTGTTCTGGTTCGTAAAATCAATAGTTATTCAGATAGAAAGGCTTACAGTTAAATTTTTTTAGAAAAATGCTGTAGATTCTTGCATGATGTAAAGAAGGATCCTCTACTGTATTTATGGAAGCAGAGGTCTCTTTCCAATAAACAGAAAGCATAAGATTTTGTTTTGGAGCTGTGAAGAGAGACCACAGCTTAATCACAGAAAGCATGGTTCTGTTTATACAGCATGTTGGAAGGATA
The DNA here is from genome assembly GCA_036250615.1 of Ptychadena robeensis. Taxonomy (NCBI): domain Eukaryota; kingdom Metazoa; phylum Chordata; class Amphibia; order Anura; family Ptychadenidae; genus Ptychadena; species Ptychadena robeensis. The sequence continues at coordinate 130,280,153 of CM070033.1, forward strand.
TAGACTTTTCTTTTTTCAGATTGAACTGTTTTCACCTTTTATTTTGATGCGTCTGGTATGTATTTAGCTGATATAAGCCATATGCTCAGCTGTCAGGCGTTAGTTTATGGATAGTGAAATTTGCTAACCAGTTCTTGCCCTGTCATTTAAAAAAAACAAAAAACTATAATTTAGCAATCTGTTAACATATTACATTATTCTTCTCTATATTCTATCCTGAAATCCTTACATAAATGTGTTTATTCCATTAGATAGATGAGACAGACTTTCCTATAAAATATGCAGAGTACACCAACACATGTAATACTTATTGAAAACCAAAACCATCAAAACAAACTTCTCCGAGCTTGAAGAATACCTCCTACGGCTGGCCCAGCCTTTTTGTGTTTTGTTTTTGTAGAAGCACCACAGATGTGCATGGCAAGTAAAACAGGTCATAAGACATTTCCAGTGTCATTTATTTTTTAAAGAGCCTTTTTCTAGATCAATACACTGCGGTAAAAAAAGTAAAGAAAAATAAAGTTATATAAAGGAAGTAGACCGACTAAAACATTTGTCTAGACACTTGCTCACAAAACGTATGTCGATTCCTCCTACGGTAACAAAAAATATGCAAATCGAAAGCTAAAAATAAAAGGACTTGTGCTCATTAAATCCATTAAATGTAAAAAGATCCATCCTTAATAAATCATAACATTTTTTGATAAAACTTTTAGCTTTAAAGCAGATCTATCTGCTCCTTATCTGCTTTCTATTATTAAGGGCAGATCAATGGTTAAAAAAAGTACTTACTTGGGTGAAAACAATCAAACCCCTCCAGTGATGCTATGTCGTAGCAAGCTCTGGGCACAGGGGGACTTTGAAAGGTAGACATCAACTGTGACATCTACCTTCCCAAGTCTCCTTTCACCTGGCAGGCTGCTACGGTGACACTGGAGGGATCCATATTAGTGGAGGAATGAGACTAGAAGAGTCTCACTTCTCCATCTTATATTTTGGAAAAAAGGACATTCCAAGTATGGAGCGCAGGAGTGAAGAAGACGGCAAAGTATGTTTTTTAATCTTTAGGGGTCAGGATCTACATGTAGGCATGTAATGCGTATATGTTTTTCTTCTCCATTCCCCCATATTTCCCTCATACTATAATTTTCTGTCACTAAATGTCCTAAGAATTATGGCCAGTATCATTCAATTAATTTTCTCAAAACCCAAGTCCTTAGGGACTCGCAGATTTGATTAAATAGTGAAAAGCATGCCTTCTCTGCCTTCTCTACCAATCAACATGCTTAGGTCAACATATATGATGACCAGATGCCTGCTTCTTCATCCTATACCATGTCCCTGGGGTACATTTATCCTATACCCTGCCCCTGGGGTACATTTATCCTATACCCTGCCCCTGGGGTACATTCATCCTACACCCTGTCCCTGGGGTGAACGAGGCTAATACTGGGTGAAAATTGACTATAACAGATCAATCATTTGTGTCTTGTTTCTTTTTCAATTTAATATCAGCTTCTCTGATGGCATTAGTACATTTATTTTCTTTTAGTAGCCCAATCGACCATTGGCCTGGGAAGCAGGTTACCAATACTATACAATGCATGGGAATCAACATATGTTTTCTATATTCCTGGGTGTCAGAAGAGCAAAAAAAAGTGATAGAATCACGCTAGCTTTTTGAAATAGCAAACCCATGAAATAGTGATGAAAAGTCTTGGGTTAGGAAAACAGCCTAGGGACAACCATGAGTTCCTTTATAGGTACAGAAATCAAAGGCACCAATCCACGGTGCTCATTGAGTGCAGTGCAATGTTTTATTAATAGTCAATACAAACAAAGGAATATCCAATGCATTTTGGGGGCTAAGAAGTCCCCATTCTGGTACAAGGTTTTCACCTCATCACTCAGTTTCCCTTTATAGGTGTCACCATGCAGTGCCACCTGAAATGAAATTTGTCACTCTCAGGATTATAAGGCAAGATTAAAGGAATTCAAATAACAAGTGGATATATTGTTGGCCACAGCTTGACAAATATAAATTGTAAACAATTTATTTTTTTAACATTTCAATATATATAACAACACATTATGCTTTATGTAGCACCCATCAGCCTTATTAAACCCAGCTTGATGAGTGCTTAATACCACTGACTTTTCACCCTATTAACCAGACACAAGTGGGTCATTGACCCTTTTAAGAGCTAAGTGTTAACCTTAAACCTGACCTGCCATCAACCAGCAACACAATTTAATGAGTAAGGAGTAATTAGTGCTAAACTGTGCGCCACTAACATGGATGTTCGCACTCCTTCTAGCCGGCCAGCAGTATGGGTGTTTGACCCGCCCGCTCGCCGGCGAGAAGGAGCTTACTATTCTTCCCGCAGGATCAGGAGCAGTAACATCCTGCTGGAGGAAGAACTCGGTGCCGAAAACCCAAAGTGACGTCAGTGATGTCACATCCGGCAATCGGACCAGGAACTATTCCAGGTACCAGATGGGACATCAATGGGACGTTAGACTTTTTTAAAAGTCTGATCCGCCATCACTAGTGAGGAGAGTGCAATTTTATTATTTCATATTAAACTGGGGTTAACTGCAAATTTGCCTACTATGGGCAACTGAAATCTAAAAATGCTAAACAATTGTTTTGGGGCATAATGTCAGGGGTGTCAAGGGGATCTGTTCATATTTTAAGGGGCTCATTCCACTCTATGTTTATTAACCAAATTCTTATTTTCTGTGTTTTATTGATTTACTTCCTTTTTTTAATTAAAAGTTCTCAAAATGAAAACACTACAAACGAAACACTATTATCATGAAAGGCAATAACTGGCAATAACCACCCTTTTTTTTTTCTTTGCTTTGTTATTTTTTTTAACCAGTCTCTTGTGAGAAAACAAAATGCTCTCAGTAGTCCAACAGATTCTCTTTACTGAAACATCAGCTAGTAGTAAATCAACCAGCCTAAGCCTATACACGCATAAACTGCTCACATTTTCAAAGCCTTTAATATTTCAACTATTAATACAGCATCCACCTGCTTTTCTATTTAAAAAAATGTGTGTGCCACTGTGTGAAAGCTCCAGTGATAAACTACTGAGTAAGTAGTACAACAGCTGCCCTGATCTATTGTTACTGATTCTCAGTAATCTGCGGCTCTGGGTATTATAATGCCGTGAAATCAATGGGCTTAATAATTCTTACCCTTGTGCCGGAGAGAGACTTGTCCTTTTCCACCCACCTTGTTTTTCCATCCCGCTCATGCTGAGATGATAAAAACACTACTATTTATATATCTCTGGCACTTACATGAAAAGCACAAGTACTGAAAAATATTTATATTTTCCCTCTATAATGTAAGTGTTTTTTAGGTTCTGTTGGTCGGATTTTCACAGAGACGGTTTAGCTATTCCTACAGAGAGGTTTTTTTTAAAAGGATCTCTTTTCCTCGACTTAATTAGAAACTGGAGGTCATTCATGTTGCTTTTCTTCTTAAGTTTTTGATATTTATTAACTATACTCATATATGTTTATATATTTAATGTTCTGACAGTTTTAATAATTTAAATATATGAGGGCAAATATAATACCAATTAGATATGGATTCCTAGGCCATCTAATTGTGTACACCTTGTTAGTTCAAAGTTAGACCACTTTTGCCTCAGAACTAGTGTTGAGCACGAATATTCAAATCACAATAATTTTTTCTTCGAAAATTTGCAAAGATCACAAATATAGTGCTATATATTTGTAACCTACAGTATTTGCAATTCTGGGGAATTGCGCACACAATATTCAATGCACAAATGCCAATATTCACATAGATTTTTACAAATAATTACTTCTGTGTTGTCTTATGTGATTTCACGGCAGCTGTAATTTCACATCTGCCACTAGATGGTGCCGTGACAACACACATTGCAATAAATCGCTTTAACACTGCTGTGCTCCCGAAATATAATGAAAGGAGATCTGACATTTTTAAATTTACTCTGAATATTTGGAGAATACTTAAAAAAAATGTTGCGAATTTGCATATTGCCTATGCTGCTCATCACTATTCAGGACCAGCAGAATTTGTCATAGTATAGATTTAACACATGTTGAAAGCTTGTATACAGTGAACCTATGGGTGGTGTTACTCCTGATTTAATGTGCCACTCCCTCCATAATTATAAACACAGTATAATTATGCCCTTTGACAATACGCCCTACCAGGTGAACCGCTGCTGCCTTGGACAGGACCCCTGTCACCACCGTAGGAATTCAGTTCCATTGGGTCCATATACTTCCTTCAAGTGGGGAAACGTGTATATCCTTGACCCTATTGGGGAGTAGAGTGGATCCCTAGGTGGTGGGGGAAGGGTAGACACTCCAACTGAACCCTGGTGGACCCCGGATGCAATGTAGGAGGACCAAGAGCACATGATCTCATCATTACAATTTATGGACTACGTGGTATTTCTAAATGTGACAAGCCATATATGCATCAAAGTTTTGTTTTTCATGACCTTTTAACTGTATCTTATGGTCGGTTTTGATATGCAAGTGCCAAGAAAACCGTATTGTCTAAGGACATCCTATAAATAGTTGTACTACATGTTAAAAAAAAATCCTGACATTGAAGCATATTCTCAATGTGGACTCTGGTAGCCTTTTGAGTATAAAGTGATTATGTTCAACAAACCGGTTTGAAGAGATTACAGCTTTGTGACATGACGGGTTATCATGCTGGAAGAAGCTAACAAATGATAGGTACACTGTGGTCATCAAGGGATGGACATGGTCAGCAAAGAAATTTAATTACATAATGTTACAGTGGTATTAGTGGGTCCTGAGTGCCAAGAAAATGTCCCCCACACTATTACACTACCAGCAGGCTAAACAGTTCCTATGAGCCAGGACAGATTTATTTTGATGATACAGAAGATTCACCTGATTATGAAAGTTGAGTCATTAGACCAGGTGAAATGTTTGCAATCTTCTTTTGACATGCCTAAATGCAAATCCATAAAATCGATCCTATGCTTGGGCTGCATTGGCTGATTAGATATTTGTGATAACAAGGAGTTGAATTTAGATGTGTGTCCAATAGACTGCACAGTGAGTGTATATATTATATATATATATTAAAACAGAAAAATCACCTTTCTAGCCAAGGGAGATATTTAGACTGTCATTTGAATGGCAGCTTTCACTCTGCTTGGACTTCTGACATTACTTTCAAGAGGTTCTAAGCCTAGTATTGATTACCTTACACAAACTTTCTGATTTCTCTGCTTGTGACCCAAAGCCATGATGCAAGGGTTAGGATCCACTGATTACCTGTGTATAACCCCTCCCTATTCATTTGAAAAAAGAATTTAAACATAAATAACCATTATCATCAGTGATGGCCAAACTGGCCGCGAAGATAACATGTTTGACCCACCCTGTTCACCGGCGGGAAGAAGGGTATTTTTCTGATCTGGCCAGTGGAAGAATTTTCTCACCAGTAGAGAACCCGGTTTCTAGTGAAAGAAAACTGGCTTAAACCCGAAGTGACATCAGTGACGTCACGTCCAGATATAGAAACCGGAAATGTGCGTTTTTTCAGATTCAAATTCCCAGTGAACAGGCGGGAAATTTGAATCTCCCAACGGACAGACCTGGCCGTAGTTCGGCCATCACTACTTATCAATCAGAGCTTTTGCTCTGTATGTCTGTATCTTCATATATTCTTGGGTATATTTTTTGTAAACAATAAATAGTTCAGTAATAATACCTATTCCCATCTAGGGGTGTGAACGGCTTAGTCAACTTGGATAAATGAATAGCTTTTTTCTGTTTAGGGGTTGACTAGAGGTTGCACTTACTTAAACCTGTGCTTCAGGAACTTCACCTTTAGTGGTCTGATCTTCCCTTAATATAAGAGAGCAACAGCTCTGCATTGTAGGGGGATGTTATCAGACCCTTAGGTTGCTCTTACCAGAACCAGGTAGGAGGGGAGGAGTCATTAAGCGACTACAAGAGAATTAGGCGAGTAAATGACTTTTATAGCCCACTAGACATAAACAAGCAATTAGCTCCTACCCACTGAAAGGGTTAAATATAGGTTTACCAAAATGTTTAGCTAGGTGGTGATATTAGTCATTCATAGTGGAAATGATACCATATTATATATAGAGAACCCCTTGGTGATACCCAGAAAAATAAGGAGAATTTGCAGATGTGACACAAAGAGTGGCCTAGGGAATGTTAAGCACCCTAATGACTTATAATCTTAAATTCAAAATTTTTTTCATCTTATATTACGTATATATGAAATGTTTTTTGGAGGCTCAGATCCAGTTGTACGCACCTCGTGTTCTGCGCTCTTCCAGGTGCAAATACATGTGTCTTTCCTTTAGAAAGCAGATGATGTTTCCAAGTCTCAAGTAGCACAAGGTGCTGTTATCAGCAGAATAGCTAAATACCACCGTGTCCTTTTTCATACCCAGTTCTCAGCTGTTTTCACTTCGCACCCTATAAATATCTGTCTGCTCTTGAAGACAATTAAGGCTTCACTACTCCTACTTACTCTTGCCTTACAAATAATCTTGCACCTCTTGTGAATGCCCTGCAGTGTGCAAACTCATTTGCATGGGTGAAAAAGGCTATACATAGTGGCAAACCCTGGGATTCGCAGACAAATTAAGAGGAAAATACCTAGTGAGAATTTTTCAGCACATGGTAATCGAAGAAAGGAATAATAAATGCAATAGAAAAATATTTAATTAATGACAATTGTCTAAAATTATTTATTACGTTTGTACTACTTAGCAAGAACTGGTTAGTTTTAATGAATGTTAATAGTATTTAACGTTAACAAATATTTTGTTATGTAAATGAAATAAAAACCCATCATTAAAACCTAATAGAGGCTGTAAGGTGTTATAAATTGAAATGTAAATTGAAAATGTATTTTCAACAGTTTAACTTCTCCGACTTAATATTATTTTTTAATCTTTTGAGCAATCAATTCTTTCTCTCACTGGTTGACAATGCTGCCCTCCCAGCTGTGCATATAGACTATTACCCCATCATATGAGCTTCCAATACAGAAGTTCTCAACCTGTGGGTCAGGACCCCCTTAGGGGTCAAATGCCCATTTTACAGGGGTCCCAAGGTTCACTTAAAGCATCAGAGCTCATACCCACAAGCAGGGTGAGAAGTTAGGAGGGGGCGTAATGCCCCTTTCCTTTTAACTTAGGAGGGATGGCGCGTTATTCTCCCTCTTACCTTACCCCCCCCCCCCTCACATCAACTGCACAAGGGGGTTGGAATAAAAGGGAGGCATTACACTAACCTGATCAGGCTGAAAGTGACGTTGTGGAGTGTCACTTCCGGTATTTGGAATGCGGAAGTGACACTCCACAACAGCACTTCTGTGTTCCAAAATACAGGAAGTAACACTCCACAACAGCACTTGTTGTGTAAAAAAAGGTTGAGAAATACTGCTCTAATAGAAGCTAGCAATATAATGATCTATTAGCTTTGTTTCTTTAATGAACCTTTGCATATACACACTCATTCATGATTGTAACCGGAAAGAATTATTAGGATGTTTATGTGTGATTCCAACAAGGATTAGGGTAAAAGCCCTGCATCAGACAGCTGCTAGGAGATCCTGTGCATTGTAAGACATTGATTGAATATGTACTTCCATTTCCTGGTGTATGTTTGGGGGAATACAAGTTGCCTAATAAAGTTGATTAATCAAGATAAAAAATGTCTGTAGTTCCTGCTGTGTATTTGACAAGAGAGGAAGCAGATTAACATGTTGACTGTTTATTAGAAAAAAAACCTTTTTCAGAAAAGCACACAAGCACCCCAGTCAGTATATATATATATGTACATGTTCGTTTATAAATCAGCACATCAGAAAATGTTCATTTGATTAAGCTGAGTTTTCCTTCATACATATGTTCATGCTCACACTTCCAGACAAAGTCTGGCTTCATGAATTAATTAGAGTTGTGTATTTTATTTGTTCCCAAGGTTTTTCCATTACAGCTAAAGAAAAACATGAACCGTCTCTTTAGCCTAGATATAAATGCTTGGATTATATTATTTCACTAACATATTTTTGAGAGGCGAAAAAACTGCCAACTTTCAGGCATTGCAACTATAACAAATCATATTTTAGCATCATAATGCATTGCATCAATATATAAATAGAGATAACATTAAAATATTTACATTAAAAGTCAGTATTAGTTTTTTCTCTCTTCCTCAATTGTTCCCTTTGTCACATAATGATGCGTTCCTGGGCCTAAATCATTAAAAAAAGAAAAAAAATTACAAACCATTAGCTTTCATACTAATCTCAATACTTAACAACCACAAATCCAAATCTAACCTCAAATGAATTTCAAGTTAAAAATAACGCATTCATGCAAACTTGTAAATTATATCTTGTGGCTCCAGAAGGTCCATGACGACAAGACCTGATATTTTTTTTTTTTCAATAGACCTGATATTTTCAGCTCCACAAATTAGAGGTTATAGGCATTCCACCCTCCCCACATAGGTAGTTGTCATAATATTTCTATACTTGTATAAGAGAAAAGGACTACAACTGCACAAAACATTGCTGATCAGAATTTTTCCTTCTCACTGATTGGCATCTGTATTTTTGTAACAAAAAAAAGGAGGACTCCGTGTCAAACCCTGCCCCATTATCTTGAAAATATTTTTTTAAAAAGTGCATGTATTCAGAAAATCCCTAATTTCCCATGTTGCTCCCCTCTGATTATATTGTGCCATTGCAGTAGCAACTACTCTTCTCTCCAAAGCAGAGACACTTGGGAAGAGGGGTAATCAGACTCCCTTTACAAGTCTACAAGATAGGTTTTCAGTATTGAAAACCATTATCTAGTGCCATAGCAGGTAATGACCACCCAAAACACTGACAGAACTAGAGAAAGCACTCCAGAGGCTCGAGGGAGTAGCAGGTTAGTATATGTTTTAGGAGTATGGAGCACTTCTCTTTATTATGCCTGCTGTGGAAAAGCCCACTGTTGTCATTATGAGTACACATAACATGATAATGACATGTAGAAATGCAGAATGCAAATGCTGCAGAATTCTATGGTAAAAAAAATTTCTATAGGGAAAATGATGTGTAATTTGCTTATGATTCGTCATGCCAACTAAGGCTAAGTTCAGACAAATGGTTGCAGGGCAGCTGTTGCTTGACCTGTCCTATTCTAGCTTGCAGCAAAAAAGAATATTTGCTCTTTGTTTAGAATAAACAACTCCTCTCCTACACCCCTTGTGCAAGCATCAAATTGCTCAAAAAGGTCTATTTACATTTTAGAGCTCTGTCCATAAAAAAGCAGGAGACCACTACTTTCCCAAAGAGGCCAAAGCATCTCTGCATTGTGGGAGAGGACAGGCTTTGGTAGACAATAGCTGCTTTATAAGAAAACAAATTGTTAAACATGCATAGCTTTTACTTTGCTGCATCTGTTATCTGTATTTATTGGGTTTAGATAAAGGGTCACACCTATCGATTGGAGTTCTTCACCTGTTTGATCCATTTTATGTCATATTTTTCTTTTTAACATGCATTATTGTGCTTTTCATGCTTTTTCCATGCTTGCACGTTGGTTTGACTCATATATCACTATCAATAAGAGGACCAAGCAGAGCTTTATAGGGAAGGTGTTAGTTGCCATGCCCTGAAACGCACTACAAAGCATGGTTATAAGCATTTTGATGGTCTGCTACAAATATCAATGTTAGATGAAACATACACAAATGGGCAAGGATGGAAAAAAAAAACGTGTGAACCCTTCCTTTTTTAAAAACCAACTACAATGCACATGTGTGAACTAGCTCATTGGAAATAATGTGAATGTTTAGTGTGTGTAAAAACACACGTTGTTGGCTCACAGTTTCTTGTTATTGTCTGTTTATTCTGTAGTATGTTCACATAAGTTGTACTATTGCCTTCTATTGTGTATGTGCACAATAAACAACACTTGTGTATGTGCAATAAACAACACTTGTGTATGTGCACAATAAACAACACTTGACCTATTTTGTTTTTTAGGTACGTTTAGTACACACTGCCTGGTCATTCCTCTACCTGACAGGGAAACTCCAGACAAACTGTTTCCCATTTTACATACAAAGCTATAAACACATAAATACGTTAACTGCTGCTTTTTAGACATGAAAATTACATGAACCGGATCTCATTTTCATCATTTCATCGTCTTTGCTCATGATAATCTTTTGGCAAACCTTTAAATGTTTTTTTCCAAATTCATAGGAGAACAGGAGCACTCTGGGGGAAACTCCAGCCTGCCTCATCTGCATGGCACATATCAGCTGGTTATATACTGTACATTTCTGTTTCATATAACAAATGATTTAGCTTCCACATTGAAAGTGTTTCCTTGCTGATTCATGCCTTCAGCTTTTATCTGCATTTTTACTGTCATGTGCAAAAATGGGAAATTTTAATGAGTCAGCTGATTCTAGATAAAGCTGAACTTTAAGTACCATACAGTGAACTCACAGTTTGAAAATGACTCTTGTAGTGGTGCTAGACCCAACTAGATCAATGCTGCTTTTATTTCTAAAAGCTTGTTTCCACTGAACCTGAGTGTGTCCAAGATTGCCTTCAATGCCTGCAATGTGGCGGTAACTCACCCTATTCATTTGCTTACGCCATGTCCATTGATTGACTTTAATGAAGGCGTCACTGGCAACCCCACCAGTCACCAAAATGACAATGAGGGACACTGCCTGTAAAACAAGCATTGCTGGCACACCACTTTGACAATGCAGAAGTGGATACTGTCCCATTCATTAGAATGGGAGGTGTTCTAGCTGTGTCTTTTTCTACATCCAACGCAGGGGAAAAAAAGGTTGCAGTTAATTACAAAGCCTCTGAACAGGGTATCTTCAACATAGTTATTGGAGATGGAGAGAAGGGTTGTAAGAACATTTTAAAAAGAAAGTATTTGGCTAGCAAATGTTGTTTTTCCTTGAATCAACTTTAAAACAGAACTTGATTTATGCGTTTTAGTTTTTTTGAGAGATGTTACCCTGTTCATGGGCTTTGCAATTAACTTACATAGTCTAAATTTAGTGAACATTTTGCGACAATCTCTAATTGCTAGAAATGTGAAAGGAGAAGAAAATGCAGCCAATGGGGGAGCTCTGGATAGAGAAAATGAAATTGCTTTTACTGGCATGGGAAAAGCAGTATGGGAAATATAAGCAGATTACAATTTGTTTGTATCTTATGCCTGCTCTCCACCCAAGGTCACATTCCCAGCATCATCATGACGCCGGGAATGTGAGAATTCTGGATATCTATGCCTGTATTTACATATAGATGAAGGATGGGGGGACCCCCCATTTCCCCATCACTGATGTTGAAGAAGTGGAACCCGGAAGAATGCGCGAGGATGCGGACACAGGACATGGGCTCATCTGTAACAGTTAAGCTGCTATGAGTGTAGGTCGAAGTGAGCAATATTTGTAAACAAACTTACCTCGAGCTACACTCGCGGTGACCATCATGGAGTAATATACTCATTGACACTACATTTAACCCTTTCACCCACAGGATCATTCTAGATCATGGTTGTCTAAATGGTGGAACCGGATCTACCAGTAGATCACAAACCTGTGTTTACTAACACAAGGCACAATTGTATGGCCAGAATTATATTTTAAAAACTCTATATCTTCTATATATGTTTTTACTATTGTTATTGTTCATAGATCATTTGGGCTTTTTTCATGTTAATAGTAGCTCACAAGCCAAAAAAGTGTGGCATTCTTACTTTACAGGTTACATTTTTAAACTAGTATTTGTTCAATCTTCCAAAGAAAAAGCAACCACAATTTGATTAATTTGATTAAACAGTTCTAATCCATACACAGAGCTTTATGTATTAAGAGTTGGGTACAAAATCAATATTTACCCATGGACTAAAGTTTTCCTGACCTTAGTAACTTAGTCACACCAAAACATTCTGCATAAACGATCCAATGTTTCATGAAATATTCTCCTTTTCATATAATAAACTTGACAACCATAATGTTCTTTTCTCATCATCATTACTGTATATTACTGTATATTTTGAATAGCATTGTGTCCTTTTAATATCTGCATATAATATTAAGACATAGAATATCTACAAGATGTTACTGTTTTATAGATTTTGACTCATTTAGGCTTGCATACCAAAAGACGTTTCTCCACTGGATACCCACAAATAGAACTATGAATTCGGCCAATCACATCAAACCCAAAACGTTTTCTTGTCTATACAAATATGGAGATGGACACCCAATATGCATGTCAATATGGTTTGATCATCCGCTACTTTTTGTCCTTTAAATGCTGTAACACAAGTAGAACTAGGCCCAGCAGAGCTTAATCCAACCTAAGGCCAAGTGCTATAACAAACTATCAATTAATATTATTGAACCATACCCAGCTCTCCATTTACACAGCTTAGTAATAAGAAAGTGACATTCCCAAAATACCTGGTTCTTGGTCTTCTAAAGCTCATGAAGAGTACCGCCATTTTCTTAATTTTTTCAAAATGTTAATCTGATACAAATTATTGATATAAATGAGAATTACGGTTATCGCACCTACAAAAGAGTTATCTTTAGTGTCTTCAAAATAATCTGGTTTGATCCCAGCTTTTTGTTCTAGCTTCATCTTCTGACATGTCATGTCCCATTACATGCCCATTAACTGCTATTATTCCTCCCTAATGACTTCTACAGGCTTGTTCAGACTTGTAAAAAGTTTTCATATATGCTAATAAATGTTAACAATAAGTTGTGATCTGATTATGAAAATAATAAGTGTCCAATTTTATTGGAATTCCACATGAAATACAAAGTTGTGTACACGTGAGCAGTGGAACTAAAATCATACATGATTCCAAATTTTTTTTACAAATAAATAACTGCAAAGTG
>CM070033.1:130305065-130338073 GCA_036250615.1 Ptychadena robeensis
TGCGGCGGAGACGGATCCTCAAGTGGGGAATGGCCACTCCCCGTGGTTGCGTTGCGGTGTGACTGCTGTACACAGTGCGGATCTTGGGGGGTCTGCCCGTTCTTCTCCCTCGGATAATACTATTGCTGTGATTGCCACACTGTGTTTTTGGACTGTATACCTGTATGATATTTTGTGTACTGTAAATTTCCCCAATAAAAAGTTTTTGTTTAAAAAATAGTACAGTCCTAAGTGGCTGTACAGCCTGGTGCTGCCGCCCCATGTGCATCAGTGTTATGGCAGTGAAAAAAGATATATGTGCCATAGTAACCTGAGCTTGCAGTTGTCACCCTATGTTATAATAAATAACAAGGTGACTGATCATCCCCTGTAGTATGAATGACTGAATGACTATTCCCTGCAGTATGTTCACAGCAACTGGCCTCCCTTGAATTTTGTTGCCAATAACTGACCCTTTTCATAAAGAATGTCTGCAGTGACTGATACGGAAGATGGTCATCGTGGTGGGTTCTAGATGTCACATTTTAGTTAAATAAAATATATATTTATCCTCCAATTAAAACATACCAATTGTGAAGTGAAGAAAAATTTGCACTCAGTTGGGTCATTTTATTATACAAGAATAGACTAGTTGACTGTGTTCGAGTAAAAAGGCCTATAATGGCTAGGCCTTTATTAATTTATATAATCTGTATGCCTTTCTTTATAAAGACACTCGATTGAACAGGGTCCCAACATGTTAGAAAACCCTATTCATTGTCTATTACTTTGGATAGGGACCACAAGTCCCCACATCCAAATTCAGTGCCAACCAGTCACGGCACTGTGGGGGGGGGGGGCATGCTGTGTCTGCTCTCCTGGCTGCATGCAGCTACTAGCCAGAGAGAGCCAACACCGTACCAGCTTTCACACTAACGGGTGTTCTAGGTTTTCATTGAACTGATGTACTGATGAATAATGTTCAAAGTGGTGCACATTGATTACCGTTCGATTGACCTGCAATCAAGCGCTGCATGGTGACATCACAGGCCTATTGCACAGGAATCTGTACATGTATGCCCAGCTTAACAATCTTACCATACAATTTCTGTACAACTTTTGTTCTACCAAAACCATGTAATACAAGGACCTTTCTAAACCTTCCAATCACTATGTATTCTATCAGGGAGGACCCAGAACTACATAGTTGTTTGTAGATCTAAAGGAAATTGTATAAAGTGATCTAAAGCTCTATGGGGGGCTTAAGTAAAAGCGTGGATTGCTCACTTATGATTACAAGTCTATGGGAAAAGCCTTGTTTGATTTTTCAGAGATCTTCTTACCCATGATCACCTTATCTCCAAAGTGTAAAGAACACACTGGAACCCTGAACTCTATCAGGCCTTCTCTACAATGCAAAGTAAAGATCAAGGATCATGTACAAATGTAGAACCTAAATCATCCTACCCACTATCATTTTACTATAGTCAGCTCATTAAATAGGCGTTATAATTGATTAGTGTGATATACATTGTATTGCTCCTTTTATTGCTTTACCGAATGTCTTGCATATTTATTACTTATCACATTTAAAAGCTTCCACTGCATGTTGGCACTTAACTTTTATGCATTATTTTATCTCTTTCATTCCAAGAACAAAAATACTGTTATGCTGCTCCTGATTAACATATATGTTTACAGTGTAAATAATGGTGGGTGTAAGCGTAAAAACGGATTGCTATATTGCCAACAGGAGTGTTAATGAGCAAAGGCATTTTAATTATGCATTTCAACCACCTTCAGAAAGAGGTTCTGAAACATGGATGGCTCAGTAATGGCTACTGAATATGTAATGAAACATAAGATACATTTTAGAATTGTTTTACCTTGTTCTACTTACTGAAAAAAAAAGGTTGATGTCATAATACATTTAATGCACTGTAATTATTTCCTCTGGGCTGGCTAGATTTAATTAAAGCTTTTGTACATGTGTATATGAATGTACAGCTATAACTTTCCTTTATCTAGTGGCATTCAGATGCCATTATCCTTTAGGCACAAATGCTCTTGGTGATAGGTGAACATGAACTAAATCCCAGCATCTAATACAGTGAGCAAGAACAGAATGTTTCTACTTACATTACATTTTTTTAACCAAACCATTGATGCCTTGAAAAAATACTGAATGTGGTATGCACGTTAAACACTTTTACTTAACACTTAAAACTGTAAAAAAAAGCTCCCAAAATACTCTGCAAAAAAACAAAAACAAGATAAAAAAAACAATGCACAACAGACCTTATAAATAAGATTTAGGCAGGGTACACACATGTAGATACGGGCCAGATTGATGGCACTCCCGGACATTTATCTAGCCCATATCATATGCGGCCATCCTGTTTTTGAGCGGGACCAATAAATCCCATTTGAAAACAGGGATATCGGACATGACCATTAATCACGGTTGATGTCCGTTTCTTTGCATGAAAAACTGCGGGTCTCCATGAAAAGCATCGGCTGAGCTTTTCTCTCCAGCTCTTCAGATATCTGACAGCAGTGTGATGATCACGCTGCTGCAGGGCACATCGGACGGCTCTAATATCGAGCCGTGTGTTCCCTGCTTTAGAGTTCACTGACAGAGGCGTTTTGACCAACAATAGACCTCCTCTTCACCTACATTTGTCCTGATTCAAGAGGGTTTTGAATTTGCATAGAATGTAGAATGCAAAGTAGGTCTGGTAGAAGCTCAAGTTGGTTGGGGAAGACTTTGTTTATCATATTCTTTATAGTTTTCCCTACTTCAAATGCAACATGCACCCTCTAATATTTTAACACCCCTGCTAGAGGTGTTTGATTTTAAATGTGTTTATGTGAGAATAAATAGATGTGAAATCACACAGTAGGAATGATGACAGTGGGCAGCAAGATCAATGGGTGGTGTATAGAACTAGGTGAGTTTTAATTTCAGGCAGATAATAAAAAGTTCAGGATTTCTTGATCTGTTGGGTAATATAGTTGGGTGGTGGTTTACAGCTCCTAAAGTGGAGTGTGATCCCCTGTAGTGACTGACCCTGTAGGTAGGTAGGCTAAGTTTACACATTCGTTTACCGGGCTGCTGTCAGTAGGCATTTAGAAAACGCCCCTGTGAGGTTTATTGAGCAAAAGCCTGAAAACCGTGAGTGAGTTCAACATGACGTGGTAATTGTGGCAATAGCCCTTACTGTAGCTGCAGATACTGTGGAGCAATTCATTTAACTAACAGCTATTGCACTGATTTTCAAATATAAGCTCTCACCAGCTCAGCTCAGCCTTCCAAATCACTTTATTTTAGTCTGCATTAAACAATAGAATGTTGCAAGGCTACTTGATCGCTGTTCGGAATGAGGAGGATGTTTGTAAAAAACATGTAAATATTTGAATGTCACAAACATTGTCACTGGTTTATTTTAAGTTGCATAATTATTAAAAAAATTCAATTATAGGTATATTTATATAAATGTAATGTTTTGCTTGTTCTTACCATCTACACAAGATGGAGCTGCCCTTGTAGTGCCTGCAACTTGGCCAGGAAAACAGGAACATTTTACCGTCTGTGACCTTTCCTCAATTTTGTTCTTATTGCAGCATCTGTGCGCAGCGATCACTTCACAAGTGCCAGGTTGTACATGAACTGCAAAAACAAAAACAGCAGACATTTAGCAAGCCCCGTTCATCAGCAAAGTGTTTATAGATTTAAGTTCTCAATATAGTATGCATTACATTGTATTTCTAATGAGCACATTGTAAACACCCCCATAACCTAAATCAACTAATATGAAATCATCTGACTGCAGAGAATTGAAATTTTATTGGCTACTGTTAATTTATAGAGGACATACACACTTTTTCTCACTGAATAGGATACATGCTGTAAATCCTGTTATACAGTCGGGAAATATTTTGGAACTCCGGCAATTGCTCTATTAAAATATATATGCAAAGTTATAAGATCATTTGAATGTACACAGATGGATATGTTTATAACGAGGGGTGTTAATTGCTTTTACCCTGTAGTGTAGGTGTAAGCAAAATAAAAAAAAACATATGCCGCATATTTATGCAAATGTTACACTTTATGAACCCTTTGAGTTCTGTAAAAAAAATCTGTTAATTATGCCTAAACTCCAGTGTGCTCGTAACTTCATATATTGGGGTGACAACAATGGCTTGGAGGAAACCAAAATCCCAACAACATCATCTTGCAGTCAACACCAGATAAAATATTTTCTTTCAGTCACTTAAAGAAGAAACATGGCAATTATGTTTTCTTTTTTTAATGCATACCCTCCATGCTACAACTGCATATGGAAATGTTGCCCTAATTCTGTGCAGATTTAAAATTTTGACTTCGTATAGAGGAGCCCCAATTTCCGAAAAGAACTAACAGTTGTCTCTCAAGAATCTACATCCAAATGTAGGGGAGGATTGTTTTCTTATGCCTCATTGAGTTACTTCCCCTACAAATCTTTCTAAAGGCCCCACCATACACGGGTCCATTCCCAATCGGCTTCCCAGGCCGATCGATTCCGGGACGTCGTGCACGCGAAACGATCGTCCGGAATCGACATGAAGCCCACCTTGCGTCCGATCACGTCCGATCGTTCGGGGGACCCAGAACCGGATCGGACAGAGAACCAACCATCGTTGGCTCTTTCTGATCTGATTCTGCACACCTCAGGGGGACTGTTGCCATTTGGGAGTAAGCGATCGGAACACGGAATACGTCAGGAATCCGTGGGACAAGGTGTTGTATGTAGCGAATACGGACACCCTTAATTGGCCGATCCGATCGGACCTCCGATTCCCGCTGAGATCGCCGGAATCGATCGGATAGAGTGATCGATTCGGCATGGAATCCCGCTTGTGTATGGGGGGCCTTAACTGTCCCAATTTCCACCTTCACACATCAGCAACATCTCCATATCATTACAAGTGTGTGATGTTTGTCGGATAGTCCATGGAAAACTATTCATATCCACCCCACCACCAAGGTGTATACATCTACACATGACACTCCTCTTGAATGGATTGCCCCATCTGTCATCAAGCCATCTATGTTTACTGTAATCGCTTGTGGAACCTGCAATATATTGACCATCTCTCCCTTAAAAAAAATATTATTTTGTATTAACAATGATCCACGCTCTAAAGTATACGCTCCTAAACTTGGGGCTCTTGAGAGCTTACCCCATGCTTGGCTGGGGCGAATAGGTATTGTAGGCTGCCCTGTTAGGGACCTGTGAGTGTGCAGACTGGCCCACCAGGAAGTGAGACATAGCCTGTTTGGCCCATTAGCTAGTCGTTTTAATCACCGTGACACATGTAACTCAATATCCCCCCACCACTGGTGGCACAAACTGTTTGCCCCCTCCTGATTCTTTTCCTTTGCATGTGCCACACAATGTTTCAGCGCATCAAAAAACGTAACATTCGTCAAGTACATAAATTAACACAAATGCCAGTTTTAAATGAGGTTTACGTTATTAAGGGAGAAAAAAACCTCCCAAACTACATGGCTCTGTGTAAAAAAGATGATTGCCCCCCTTGTGAACAAAAATTACCTCTACCTACTGGTTTACTCACACCTGGTTCAATTCAGTAATACACCCCCCAGGCCCGATTACTGCCACGCCTTGTTTCAATCAAGACTCCCTAAATAAGAGTTCCTGTCCACAGGAAGTAGACCAAAACTAGACTCATGCCAAGATCCAAAGAAATTCAGCGAACAAATGAAAACCAACAACGTAATTGAGCTCTATCAGTCTGCTAAAGGTTATTAAAGACATCATTTCTAAAGGTTTGGGACTCCAGCGAACCCCAGTGAGAGCCATATCCCACAAAGGCACCAAAACATGGACACGTGGGAACCTTCCCAGGTGTGGCCGAACTGACCAAAATTCCCCCACGAGCCGCAGAGACAACTCATCCGAAGAGGCCACAAAACGACCCCAGGACAACATCTAACGAACTGCAGGCCTCACTTGCCCCAATTAAGGTCATGTTCACGCCTCCACCATAAAAAACGGACTGGGCAAAAAACGGCCCTGCATGGCAGATATCCAAGGTGCATAACCGCTTGTTAAGCCCAAAAAGAACATTAAGGCTCGTTCTCAATTTGCTAAAAAAAACTCAATGATTGCCGAGACTTGGGAAAATACTTGTGGAAGACGAGACAAAAGTTAACTTTTTGGAAGGTGCGTGTCCCGTTACATTGGCGTAAGAGTAACACAGCATTTCAGCAAAAGACATCATACCAACGAAAAATATGGTGGGGGGTAGTGTGATGGTCTGGGGTTGTTTTGTGCTTCAGGACCTAGAAGGCTTGCGTGCATAGATGGAACAATGAATTCTACTGTCTACCAAAAATCCTGAAGGAGAATGTCCGGCCATCTGTTTGTCAACTCAAGCTGAACGCTCTTGGGTGTGCAGCAGGACATGACCCAAAACACACCAGCAAATTCCACCTCCTGATGCTTGAGAACAACAAAATAACAGACTTTGTATGTGGTCCCTAGTCAAATCCTGACCTGATCATATTGAGATGTTTGTGGCATGACCTTAAAAAGGCGTTTCAGCTAGAAAACCCTCAATAAAGCTGAATTACAACAACTCTGCAAAGATGAGTTGGCCAAAATTCCCCAGAGCGCTAGTTTGCAAGTTACGCCAAACGCTTGATTGCAGTTATTGCTTGCTGCTAAGGGTGCCCCAACCATTTGGTTCAGGGGGCAATATTACTTTTTCACACAGGGCCATGTAGGTTTGGAGTTTTTTTCTCCCTAAATAATAAAACCAACTCATTTAAAAACTTCAGAACTCTGCATTTTGTTTTTACTCTGTTATCTTTGACTAATCGTTAAATGTGTATTGATGATCACACACATTTTGTGTGACAAACATACAAAAGACATAAGATCAGGAATGGGGGCAAAAGTTTTGCACACCACTGTATACCGTAGAAGAACCCTGGCCCATGATCTTGGAATTGGAGAGTTAGTGTGTGGTTTTTTTTGATAGTTACTAAATGTATGTATAATGTGTGCATATGTATATATTGTTGACATATTTATGTAGTTGTTGTGTGTGTATTTGACTGTGTTTAATGTTTTAAAATGCAGGGGGAACAGAAAAGGATCAGGTGATACAGTTCAATGCCAAGGAGTAGTAAGCTCAGGAGAAAGGTGGTATAGTCTATCTACGTATTTACCATACTTACTACAGGGAGTGCAGAGCTTAGGCAAGTGTATTTTGAGGAATCATTTTATTATTGAACAACAACCATGTTCTCAATGAACCCAAAAACTCATTAATATCAAAGCTGAATATTTTGGAAGTAGTTTTTTTGTTTTTTTGTTTTAGATTTTAGGGGGATATTCCGTGTGTGCAGATGACTATTACTGTGCTAAATTAGTAGGCAACTTAAGAAAAAACTAATTTATACCCATTTCAATTATTTACTTTTACCAGTGAAAACCAATAATATCTCACATTCACAAATACAATTTCTGACATTCAAAAACAAAACAAAAACAAATCGTGACCAATATAAGCCACCTTTCTTTGCAAGGACACTCAAAACGCCTGCCATCCATGGATTCTGTCAGTGTTTTGATCTGTTCACCATTAACACGGCCATGAGCAGCAACCACAGCCTCCCAGACACTGTCAGAGAGGTGTACTGTTTCCCTCCTTGTAAATCACACATTTGATGATGACCACAGGTTCTCAATGGTGGTGTTCAGATCAGGTGAACAAGGAGGCCATGATCATTTAGTTTTCTTCTTTTCATACCCTTTCCTTGCCAGCCACGCTGTGGAGTACTTGGACGCGTGTCTGCAGCCCCTGCATCGCAAGATCATTTCATGCTAAATCGTTTTCTTGAAGAGTGCGACCCCCAATTCCTAATATACCACTGCTTGACACCACCCAAGACAGGTTTCATTCCAGAACTGGCAGTAGACTGGGATTCAGTGGACCCATCCTAACCCGAAAAGGCCCCACAAGCTCATCTTTGATGATACCAGCCCAACCAGTACTCCACCTCCACCTTGCTGGCGTCTGAGTCGGACTGGAGCTCTCTGCCCTTTACCAATCCAGCACACGTGCCCATCCATCTGGCCCATCAAGACTCACTCATTTCATCAGTCATTTTTAAAAACCTTAGAAAATCAGTCTTGAGATATTTCTTGGCCCATTCTGGACGTTTCAGCTTGTGTGTCTTGTTCAGTGTGGGTCATCTTTCCAGCCTTCTGTCTCTGAGTATTGCACCATCTTGTGCTTTTGGGCACTCCAGTGATGGGCGCGTGAAATATGGCCAAACTGGTGGCAAGTGCAGGCATCTGGCAGCTGCACGCTTAACTTTTCTCAGTTCATGGGCAGTATATATTTTGTGCCTTTGTGCTTGCAATTTTCAGAGTGCTGCATCCCTCTGCAAGATATCTCACTATTTTTGGACTTTTCTAAGCCTGTCAAGTCCTATTTGACCCCATTTTGCCAAAGGAAAGGAAGTTGCCTAATAATTATCCACCTACTATAGGTGTTGATGTCATTAGACACACCCCTTCTCATTACAGAGATGCACATCACCTAATTGCTTAATTGGTAGTAGCTTTCGAGCCTATACAGCTTGGAGGAGACACATGCCTAAAGAGGATGATGTGGTCAAAATACTCATTTGCCTAATAATTCTGCACCTCCCTGTATATTTTGTGTACGGTAAGAGGACTTCTTTTAGCACATAATTTCACTCATTTTGTATGTCACATAGAATGTCCCTCCAGAGATAAAGCCAAAACTGGAAGTGGACATACATTTGTGAGGGTCCCCATACACCTTTAGATTTCTCTGTCAGATTTCCTTTGGATCTCCTTTTGTTTTAACCAAAAACATGGTAATATCCAGGACTTTCTAAACAATCAAGTCTACCTGTGTTTTCAGGACCCTATACTTCATAGTTATTGGTAGATCAAAGGATATCTGACAGAGAGATCTTAAGCACCCACCATACACGCTTAGTTTTATAGCCGACCGACCGCCGCTAAAAGCTTAAATCGGCAGCCAATCAATCTAAGCCATTACGGACATACTCCTTATTCATAGATCGGTGTGATACTTTAGATGGGACACAGTGTCCCCATTCTAAAGTAGGGTATATTCCCTTCCTCAGCTCTAAGCTGTGAGGGATCTAGAGGAATCAGCCCAGAAGAAGCAGAGACAGGCTTGCCTCCTGCTTCTTCCCGGTGAGGGAGGAAGGGGGGGAGGGGAGTTGCTTTCTCTCCCTTCATGCGACACAATCACAGCCGTCTTTGGGTCTACCGACTCGATTGACACGATGGCAAAAAGGATGCCCAAGGAAGTTGGTGACCCCGATGTTTCGCGCCATTGACACGCGTGATCTAGGGGGCGAGAGGTGTAAGGCCAGCTACAAATAAAGCAGTGAATTTACCAAAAAGGTCAATTTATTTAAAAGGCCAATAAATGATTCACTAGACATTTAACTCTCTTAAATATTGCATGACATATATATGATATAATATACTCACAAAAAGATCCCCTCAACTTTCTTGAGATTTTGGCAATTTTCGTGTTACCTTCACTAAAATACAATGATGCAGATGAACAGATGAAAATTTAGTATTCATTCATTTAAAAAATAACCAATAAAGGTTTTTTTGTGTTTTCTTACATCGGTATTATAAATTCAACTTTACACCACCATCAAGCTCTCAGGATATGAGTAAAACGAAGGAAAGAGGCATAATTTCACAGCTCAGACATTAAATGAGAACTGCATTCTATGGTGATAAACGGAGTACAATTATAAGCTGATTTTATGTTGCTTTTGACCCAGGAGTAAATTCACCCTTCATCTAACTCTCTCTGGCATTCAGATCAGGAAGCATGCCTTCATTTTATGATCTGATCTTCCTGTCATTAAAATTCTTGCTGTGTTTTCACTATGTGCCATAAAATAATGATGACCTATGATAGCATAAGGAAAGCACAGAAAACGGCGCACACAATGGCCCTGTCCGCCAGCTCTGAAGGTACTGATCCACATAACAAATTGGGACAGAAGAGCACTTAAATGAAAAGAGCCTCTTTGCCAGATTTTAATGGAAGTCACAGACATTTGGAGATATAAAGATGCAGCAATAAATAACATATTGGAAAACACATAATGCACAAAATTGAGTTAAGAAAATTTCATAGTATTCTGTATTCGTAAGCTTTCCTCTGCAAAGGTAATCTTTAGGATGGTCATACACTAGACCATGGTCAGTCATTTGCATTTGACTCCTAAAGCTTTTTTTTTTAACACATTGCGAATATGCATATTTTATGTACGTGTGTCTGTAAACGTTGCAAACATTGCTCGGTTATTAAAGGAAAATACAGTTTAATTAAAAGAATTCATGAAACGGAATAATTAAACCCTAAAAATGCCAGATTATTTGCTAGATCAATCTCTTACAGTAAGAATCCTGCTTGTTTTGGTTACGTTGCAGGCAATGTGGGCACTCAGCGCTTTCATCATCAAACTTTAAATAACTATACAGCTAAATCAGGTACAGAGGATAACAGGGTCTCCCCACCACCACCAGCCAAGCTTTCCACTGTTTTTATTAAAAATAAGTCAGGCAATAAGGCTTATCACTCTTGACCACAGATCAACTTTAGGCCCCCATACGCGTCTAGATTTTTCGTTCAATCAACTTAATTCAATCAATTTTTTGGGTTGATTGATTGAAAATCTATGGCAGCCCACATGGTTAGATTGACCTAAAACGATTAAAATTGGGAAAATTTTTGTTCGAAAAATTATCGGACATGCTGGAAATTTTTAATTGGTTGTAATGAAATTAAACCTTAATTAAATTCCGCTTTCAGTTGATCAAAAAAATTCGATCAAAAATCTGTTACTACAGTTGGCATACATTACAATCAATCACTTAATGTTTTTAGATGTTTTTCTAACTTAAACTTCTCCTGCTTCCTATATTTTAACAACATTAAAAAATGTAAGATTATTATTTGCTTTTTATTTGAACTAAGAATTTACCTTGTAGTAACCTCACTGGGGAACTTACCGACTGTTTCAGAGCTGTTGAGGCGTTGGGGCAGCACCATTGATCTGCGAGTTAAGCAGGCAATATCACTTTTCCTCCTCAAATGATGTGAAGGCAGGAGGGTGGAAAATCAAAGCAGTCAACATTTCCCTATATCTCCAGCAATTTGCAAGATCATATCATGTTCAAGGGTCTGTAATTAACCCCCAAAAGAACTAGTTGACATTTTGCAACCATCTTTAGTAGAGAGTAAAGAGTTCACTCAGGCTATGTTCACACATAGGCGATCAGCCGCGGGGCTGACGCGATTTTAATCACGTGCGGCAATCACGGAGGATCACCTCTATTTATTTGAATGAGCTTGTGTCAACGTCATCGTGGTCTGATTGCGGGCGGTTGCGGCCACGGCGGCCGGTTGCCCCCTGATTGTGGCCAGAGACTAGAATGGGCGCGGTTAAAATGGCTTTCAACTTCAACCGCGCCCATTCACTGTCTATGAGCACGATCAGGCAGGTAGGGGCAAGATGTGCTTCCCCACCCCCCATTTCCTGGCTGAAATCACTAGTGATCTCCCGCATCTCTGTGCCGTGATTAGAATCACAGCTTGATCGCTAGGGTAGGAACATACCCTTACAGAAAGGTCCAATGGTGTGATATCTACTTAATGTGCTATTAGGGAACAGGAGATTTGACTAATTTTGGTGATTTATACAGTACAAAACCCATGTTATCCAAACCAATAAGTCTTACTTTCCATTTTTCTAAATCACAGGTTAAAACCACTAAGCTATTATTATCTGAAGCTGAGCTTAGGATGCCAGCCACCAGGTATGGCTAGTATTATTGTGACTCATGTTGCACTTGACTTTTTATTCATTTTATATTGCAGACAATGCAGAATTGTCCAGTATTCCTTGCCCATTATATTTTCATGCAGAGAAAACTTTAGACCTATTGACTGACAAAGCTCTGCTTCCAAAACATTTAGGGACCCCCTATCAAGTGAAAGATCATCTGTCACTCTTTATGTCAGGTAATGCACCTTTGTGTGTTGGCCTAAGTGTACCTAGAAGTGTAAGCTCACAGCTTCAGGCGGCAATCACCATTCATCTATTGATATGGTTGTCTATGTTTGGATTATGTTGTTAATAGATACAAGCTTTGACCTTTTTTGAAGAATGGAAAGAGCTCAGTTTTAAATATAACTATTTTGTTTTACATAGCTTTAAAAACTTAAAATCAAGTTCTAATTGGCTTGGAAACATAGTACTAACTGGCAAATCACCTAGTATGACTCACCTTTACTGTATTTGCAAGTATAATTTGGTTATTATAAACTCCTTTCTCGCGTGTTTTTGGTAATTTGTCTACTCCATTGAATCATCTTTTGTCAAGAAATAATACATTAATTTAATTAAAGCAACCCTGAACTAAACTTTGCTATGCTTGATCTAATATCTCCATGCTCTCAATACTTGAATAACTTTGTGTTAGGTCCCAACTTAATGTATTGTAGAGTGTCAGGCACCCTAAAACTAGCCCGCTGAAACCTCATCTGTGCCGCTATGTGCAAATTTGACACACAGTGCAGGTAGTTAGGGAGCTATCACTGACACGAACCCAGTGTTATCCATATGGATAACCCTGAAAAGTATGTCACGTCCATCTGGAGGTCATGGCCCCCCTGTCAAAATAGGGCCATCTAAATCTCACCTGCATATACAACTGTGACTTTTAACCACCCTGGCATTATGGGCTGTGATTCTCTGCCCTCCCCCCAGCTCTCTACACAACGCCGGAGTCAATTAGACACCAGGGGTGTGTGCGGGGAAAAGTGAGGCCCCCTCCACTACCATGGAGGTCTATGGCGCCGACCACCCTCCGCAGGCCAGAAGAAAACCGTGAGCCTGCAGCGATGCAATATCGCTGCAGGTTCACGGAGCACCGTCGTTTTTGCCCAATCCAAACACGGGCACAGTTTGTTCTTAGAATTTGAATAAACGCCAGGGAGGTTAATGCAGTTTAAAAGCTTAGTAATCAAAAATACATTTATTTTAATAAATAAAATCTTTCTGAGCTGATGGATCTCAGCTGCAGGTTTTGTTTTTATCAATTGTTCCTGAATTCAGGTATACTGTGAACAGTTGTTTTTGCATTGCTGCCTTTTGGGTCTGATAAAATGTTGCACAATATCTGCAGCTGTATAAAGAATAAATGTATCAATAATTAAATAATGTGAAAGTAAGCTCAGATGTAGGCAAATTACTTGAGATATCAAAATTCATATACGATTATAATGTATAGCAGTACACTGAATTAAATATTAAAATTCCATAATCACTTTTAATAATTCATGACCATCAATGCTTTACATTAGATTGGTTTGATAATTGTACATTAACTGTGTGCAGCCATTTCCATAAAAGTACTAACTGCCAATTCTGGCCAAACTCCCATCCTGTACGAACAATTTAATGTAAAAACATTTGCTCTTTACTAAGTGACAGTGTTCTTAAAATGCTTTAAAAATCCTTTTTTATATCCATTTGCCAACATATATTATATATCATGATTTAAGTCTGATTGATTCCGATTTTTGAAGTTTGTCACTTAAGCTAGGCATACACGGGTTGTAAAAAGATTCGAGTACAAAAAATCAACGTGCGCGGTCACGGTGATTAATTGTATTCTAATCTGCTTACAAACCTACCTGTGTGTGCTTTTCTTCAAGCAGGATCAATAGAGCCCGCTTGAAGGAACTCGATTGAACGGGGTTCCAATATGTTGGAAAATCCCGTTCAATCTCCATTACTTTGCATGAAGAAAATTCTTTATGCAAAGTATAGGAACAGCCAGCTCTGCCTTCTTCCTACACAGCAGTCCGATTGTCAGTGTGAAGGGGGTGGAGCCAGCACTCCTCACACTGAAGCTGTTGTGCGGGGAGAAGCAGGCTTGATGGATTTCTTCCCAGCTTCCAGCCCATATTCTGATTCACATGGGTTAGAAGCTGGGGAGAATGGGTCCCGGAGGTCCCCATTGAACGGAAATCGATGTGCCCATGTGGTGTACATTGATTTCCGTTCAATTGATCTATATAGGAAAAAATTGTGGGGAGGTATCGTTAGAACCTCACGACGAAGTACATTCCCTCTGCAGCAAAGCAGAGGCTGGGGGACTTTAAAGGGCACCTCAGGTAATGGCAAATGATGACAGGTAATGAAAGGTATAACAAAGTGTATAAAAAATAATAATAGAGACAGACCAAGGAGTAGTTTACTTGGGGTAATCTAATATATCACTGCAAGAACAAAAATAAGTACAGAAATTACAAAAACTAATAAACAGTTTGCAGAGTTTACATAAACCATAAGCAGCGCTAGCTGCGAGCTCGACGCGCGATGGGATGGAATGTCTCGAGTCCGTCCCCCGAGGATGAACGGGGAGGAGTAGGCCTAGGACGATGGCGAGGACTGTCCCGACGTACGTTTCGTTGGGGTGACTTCATCAGGGGAAATCAACCCGCCATAGGTCAAATTTTAGGTAGCTAGGCTTTATGGGGTAGCAAATTAGTATTTAGTTTATGAGGCAAATAGCACAACCAGGTATTGGAACTGGAGGCCCCTCCTCCACAGGCAGCGAGCAGCCACTCGCCAAGGGCGCATTTACGTCACCCAGGTATGATCAAAGATTTGGGGCGTCCAAAAGTAAAAAAGTAGCATAATTCGGTAGTGAGATATCAGCTCATCAGGAGGACTGTCCCGTCTCTATTATTATTTTTTATACACTTTATCATACCTTTCATTACCTGTCATCATTTGCCATTACCTGAGGTGCCCTTTAAAGTCCCCCAGCCTCTGCTTTGCTGCAGAGGGAATGTACTTCGTGGTGAGGTTCTAAAGATACCTCCCCACGATTTTTTCCTATATATATTGTTTTGGGATGCCAGTCACTTCCTGGTAACAGAGCGAGAGACTATTCTTTCTTTATATTATTCCGTTCAATTGATCGGAGGTTGATTGCACAGAAATTTACCCATGTGTGGCTAGCTTTACTTCCTGACAAATCTTCATACCTTGGTGATTGCAGGTAGCAGTGTCTTTGCAAAGGACGCTAAAATGTACCATGTTAAATACATCTTAGGGCATGTGTCCACTGAGCTTCTTTTACGCAGACTGGACAATTGCCTGTGATGTGCAGATAGCTTACCTGTGGTTAAGGGCGCATTACTGCCGCATCAGCCATAGAATCATTAGAATGGGAAGTATCCTGTCTGTGTCCAACACTGGGAAAAAGGTGCATTCTCTTGGTACCAAGCACCCGGAAGAGAGATCATTCTACCTCCCTGGCATTATCAATATTTATTTTTTACTTTAAAAGTACTATGGGGAATTTAACCTCCTGGGCTTACCCCTCAAACTCACCCTGTGTTACACTCGATTCTTGGAGATAGAAGCCTCTTGGTGGGGAATTTGAATCAAGAAAACCAGAAGTGATGTCACATGCGGTACCTGGAATGCATAGTTCCTGGTTCTGATTGCTGGATGTGACTTCTGGTTTTGGAGCCAGCTTTTCACTAGAAGA
This sequence comes from Ptychadena robeensis, assembly GCA_036250615.1. NCBI lineage: Eukaryota > Metazoa > Chordata > Amphibia > Anura > Ptychadenidae > Ptychadena > Ptychadena robeensis. Next base: position 130,320,731 of record CM070033.1, read on the forward strand.
CTGGCTTCTCTACCCGGTCTTCAAATAAAAGATCCTTTCTCCGGTGGGATCTTACTGCTCCTGGTCCTGCCGGAGGAAGAATAGTGAGCTCCTTCTCACTGGCGAATGGGGTGGGTCGAACACCCATACTGCTCGCCGGCTAGAAGGAGTGCGAACGCCCTGCAGACATTTCGGCCATCACAAGTCATCAATAGTGCTGAAAAGGCAGGGGGACAGTGACATGGACCACTATGTTATGGAGGCAATATTACTTCTCCTTCTCACACTCCCAGTGTCATTGATGTGATGGAGGGAGGACAGGGAATCACAGCAGATTACAATGCAATTTATGGGTGAAACACCAAGGAGGTTAAACTGATTTCAGTGTAATCTTTTTTTTTGTTTACTGCATGGTTATGCCCCCATCGCACACCCCCAAGGTCATCAATGGCATTGGGGATGCAAGGACTTGGGACACCTATACCAGGTAGCCATTACTTGCAAACACCCTGGCCAGTCACATTCCTGCAGTCATTACTAATGCCAAGAACATGCATTCCAGATAAACATTTCGTACGGAAATAGATGGAGGATGCTGCCGGCTTGCCTGGATCCTCAGTGGGGCTAAGTGACTGACTGCTTTTGATCATGAAAATTTACTACCTCCAGCCATACTCGGGGATACCACCACCATGTACAGAAGATAAAGTAGGGTTCCATCTTTAAAAAAAATTAAGGAACAGGTCCACTTAAGACAAGTCTGCACCATTCTTGTAAAATTCTGGCATCACAAAATCAGCAAGTAGTGGTAATCTGTTTAACTGCTAATTTCTTTGTGTGTTGCTTCTGGGTCTTTGTTCTATAACCATTGTTTAATGTCATTAAACATTGAAACTTGCAGCTTCATACTAACTGTATGTTGCCAATACATTGACATATAGTTCCATAAAAAATATAGTGATGAGCAGCATAGGCAATATTCATATTCGCAAATTTTTTTGCCTTATATTCGCAACAAATTTGTGAATTTGTGATCCCCAGTCATTATTACATTCAGCGCGATACAGATTTTCTAAATAAAAAGTGCTGGTATTTGAATATTTCATGATTAACACTACTGGAAAATCTCGAATATTTGCAATTACGAAGGTATAGCACAATATTGACTATAGTGTGAGATCTTTATATGAGATCTTCACAAAATCTCAAAGTGCTGTTATTCGAAGTAAAAATTTGCGATTCCAATATTCACGGTCAAACTGGCCTAACTTGCCAAGGAAAATATTTGGTTTTGAACCAAGAGACATCATTTGATCTGGGAGTGACTGAAAAAGCATCGTGACCGTAAGGTATCATACAACTGCATAAGCTGATAAAGCATATTTAACCCTTACTTGTATAGTTTATCTAAGCCACTTATTGTCTTTTCTAGTGTAAGTAAATAGAACCCCCCCCCTCTCAGTAGATTCTGCTCACATCAGGTCCCCTGTGTTTCGGCTCTCTCCATTCTTCTACTTCCTCGCATTTACTTTTTAGATTATTGCTCTGCAGCGAGTTTTACTACTAATCAATAAAAGGGCAGCAATTCTGCCACCTCTGCTGTGATGGTTTTTAATGTACCAGGCATTTCTCTACCAAGCTAGTAGCTTGACTTTCATGTTAATGTAGAATGGTCTTTAGTAGCTAAGTCTCAGCTCTCTGTGTGTAGTCTGGTCTTGACTGCTTATAACTTGAATAAAAGAAAAGCTCTTGATAATGTCAGATCTCTGTCCATACAGGTTTATGTAGCTTGTATAGGGATCTATTGAAAAAACAAGATTTCCAGTCTTTTTAGAAACATGTCGGGGCCTTCATATGCTTCTAAAAGGGTATCTAGAGATCAATAAGCATTAAAGGAAACCTTTGTCCAGAGCCATTCTGTAATAAATATATTGTTTGAATATTTATTTCCTTTTTTATCATTGTTGTTGTACTCTCTGATTTTTGACCTGAGAGAATTTAAAACTTTGCACTACCAACAGCTAACCATTACCGGCAATTACATTTGACAGAAGGCGCCCTTCGACACTTAACATCCAAGTATATCTCATAGAACCTTATTTTAAGCTGTTCTACAGGAATGTACAAAAAAAGGATTGCCTTTTCATTATAACTTGGTGGGGAATCCTGACTTTTGCCTGCTAAGCATTACCACACAGCCAGGTTTATGCACCATTGATTGTTAAAATCTATTCATGGTTATAGTGCGTTGTGATCATGTGTCTTATATATAAAGAAACTACTAACACAAATGAACAAATACTGGTATATATTATAAAAAAATTATATTTTTATCTTAAAGTAAACCCAACTCATATCTGGATCATATTTACAATTCTGTGCATAACAAACAATGATATTTTTGTTATTTAATACAAATACTGTTTCTACCATTTTTGGGGGGTTGCTGAATTTTCTTCACGTACTGTCCGCCAATATGTATGTTACACATGTACACTGATATAATTGGGAAAAACTCCACTTAATTTTGGTAACATGTGTCTTTTGCATGCCCCCATTCATTTTGAATGGTCGGGTCCTCACATCTTATGTGCAGCAATACACAGGGATGTGTATGAATGGGGATTTCTAAAAGATGTGTCCATTAGGGTTTTAAGTAAAAAGTTTGGCATTTTGTAAAGCTGGCCATAGACACCTCGATCTATGGCCGGCTTGTAGCAGACTCATTACAGCGTGGTAACGTCACCATGCTGAGAGGTGTCGGCTACAGAACTGACGGGAATCCTGTGTGCTCCACTTACACAGGGATTCCCAGCAGGTTATAGCCAATTAACTTGGCATAGACTCCCCCTCCAAATTAACTGCCTACAACAGGATTGGCCACAAAAATGTTTGGGTCGAAACCTCAAGGTGGGCACCCCGTAATTGTGGGCAACCGCCCATTATGTGTTTGGCGGGAGTGCACACTTCGGTCGATCACCTACAACTATGGCCGGGAATCGGCATGTCTACGACCGGCTTAACTTGTGGTGATGTTATTTGTAGTCTTCATCAAGTCTTTATCGAGTCCTTACCCACATGACTGGGTGCAGCAACATAATCAGGGTAAATATAATCCTATATTGATGTAATGTACAAGCATACTGACCATTGATGAAGAAGCTGAGGGGATCAATGGATTAACTTTTATAAGTTGATAATTTTATCAGGATATCTGTATTTCAATAAGAGTTAGTCCACTTTTTTTTCCAAAATTTCAACTACCTGTCTTTAAGAGTTAATTGCAAAGCTTCTGAACCCCACAATTACTGGATATGTAGGGCACATTACAAAATATTGGTCTAACACATGTTTGTTAGTTTTTGCATAAATCACCTTAATGTTTTGAGTCAAAATCCCACTTTGAATGTAATGTATGCATAGTCCCATCCCTACATCTTTAGCAATTTTAGTGATGGTACCATGTTCAGGGGCTTTGCAATCAAGTCCCTAAAAATCAAAAAAATTGGCAAATATCTCTAATTCCAACATCAGCTTGTTGGGACTACAATCACTCCTGCCAAACAAAATAATAAACATCATGGATTTACTTCTTGCATAGGGATATTTATGATAATTGCTGTCTATTTATTTCAAATGTTTCAAGAATCATTTAAAAGAGAGAAGAACATATTAGAAGTGGAAGCTATATTGATTGTAAGAAAATGAAGAATATAAAGGTAAGTGGTCATTAAACAAAAGCAAGCAGGATGTGGCAAGCCTTGTGGTGGTCAGAATGCTCAGACACTGCTAAAATATTTAATAAAGGAAACAAGCAATATATTCACAATCACAATTTCTAAACAAACCACTTCCTTATAGATGATAGATCTACTTTTAAAACGAATCTCATTATGTATGACCCATATGCTTAACATAAGGTAGATGATAGATATTACCCACCTAAAATTTGACTTTATTTTTGTTCTTAAATCAAACTAAATCATATATCTTAGGCAGGACTGTTTCTCCTGCTATGAAAAGTATGATGGCTCATAGGGCTCTGGCTCAACAGCTTTTCTGCTAGCACTTCCCTGACTCAACAACTTTTCAACTAGCACCCCTCCCCCAATTTGGCATAGGGCCACCCAAATGCTAGAAATGCCCCTGATTTTAAGGATATTGGTTAACACCCAATCATTACTCATTGTAGCAGTAAACTTTATGTTCTCTTTTATCAACTTCTGGATTGTGGTTTCTAGGTTCTAGTTTTCAGCAAATCAGATTAAACGTTGTAATGGGGGATTTAAAGTAGAGAAATACTCAACTTTTGTACTTAATGTCCTTTGTAGCCAAAACCCACATTATAGGAAAAATCTGTCAAAAAGAAAAAACATCTTATATGTCAAGAGTACACTTCTTTTGTCCATCCTCACACCTTCTTTTCTGATTACAATGTGAGGTGGCAGGAAAAACCCCAATAGCTAGAAGCTTAGTAAGAAGCAGGCAAATATGTAATCATGCTCTGTATACAATCTTATGGAGATGTTATTCTAATAAAAAAACATAATCTAGCTCCATGAAATGCAACTCGTAATACTGCAGTTAATGAACCCCCAGAAGACTGGAATATATAATATACAATCTCTCATATGGGTCCAAGTAACAGCAGGTCAGTATACTTTGTGGAGAGCTTCTCCACCATCATGATAGCTCAGAGGTAAACAGTATATTTCAACACAAGAAATTATTATAACTTTTAATAGAATTAAATAATACATTGGTATGGCCAAACCTAATATCTATAAACAGATACATTTCTGGATACACAAAATATAACTAAACAAATAATTGAGGAGATTGCAGTAGCGTGAATTAGGGATAATTACCTCGCTAGTGCACCACCCGTACCACCATGTTAAAAACAGGGTGGTACGGGTGGTGCACTAGGGAGGTTATTATCCCAGTGTACAAGGCACACTGCCTGCCATTTCCTCCCTCCCCCTCCCCTCTCCACACAGCCGGTGTCATTACTGACGCCTGCTGTAAGGGCTGGAAAGCCGATGCCCCTCCATTAACATGGAGGTCTATGGCGCTGCCCACCCCCGCCCCCACCGTGACGCCACAAAACCCCAGATATGCTTCGGCTGGAAGCAGCTTTGCCATAGATTTTCGGCTTTCATGGGAGCCCAGCTCATCCAGAGTTTGTTCTTCATACCGCTAAGGTATGACCGCTAAGGAGGTTAAACCCTCATGAAAAAATATAAAATCATCTGCATACACTTATATTTGTATTGCTTTCATGTCTTTCTGGACTTACTGCAAGTATCATGCTCAAGTACTCTTGGGTATTGACGAGCGGCATAGACAATATTTGAAATCGCGATATTTTGCAAATATTTAAATAATATTGGATTCAATATTGCAATGATATGCAAAATGAATGACCACATGCGTTATTTATTTTCCCATTGCAATTATATTATCACAATGCATGGCCATAAGCTTGTCAGTGCATAATATATCGAAAATTCTAAATTGCTAACATGCCCCACCATATTCACAAATTCTCGAATAGCTGATATTCTTCAAAATAATTCTCATATCGAATATTCAAGCTCAACACTACTGTTGGGACATGTAGTCCAGGGAAGGAGTCCTTACATAGACAGTGATGAGTGCTGCCAAATCAGGAAGTTTGGGGCAGCATTGACACCGAGCGATTTAGGGAGGAACATGGAATAAGTAATAATGGGGGTGAAAATGCCTTTGGTCTATTATGTAATACTTATAGGTTTGAATAGTTTTTTTTTACAATGGAATTTATTTATAGGATATTGCTTTAACTAACAGTAAAACATGTAATCACTGGAGCTTCAAGCTTGAGCATTAAAGCTGAAATTGGTGTAAATTTCCCTACAAAGCAGAGCATATAAACAATTGCTAAAGTCAACTGCATTGTGTCCTTTAGCCCACCAATGACCAATCTTGGCTGAACATGGCGTTTAAAAGTCTGAAATGTTCTGAACTTTATGTGTGCATTAACTTGTCTTTAAATAGATGTCTGGTAGTATATAAAAAAAAGCAGGTATGACAAAATAGACTTGTACAATAGCTTAATGTTCATCTATTTATATGCCTATGGCTAGACAGCCTGTTATGTGGTTAATCATAAGACAGTAATATTTTAACGTTACTCCTGGAACAACCACAGTTGTGTTTGCTGGAGGGCATAGCTGGAAGATATATGTTTGATTTAATTCCTGATACAGATAGGAAATTACATAGATAGTGATACTATCTGCCATATGTATTAACTTTATTTAGCCACAAAGAAGCTTCATCAGAATGAAAAAGTTGGTGACATAACGCTCTTAAATCAACGTAAGTCTGAATGATATCAAAAGATACTTGATTTATTAATCATCAAGGAAAAGCTGTTCTGACCATATTTTACAAAGATAGATTAAATATTCATAAGTAAGAAAGCACAAAGAGGAAGCCTGAGAGAGATTCCTACTACCTGCTAGGAGTCAGATGCCAAATTCTAAAAAACACTTTTATTAAATTCCTATATTTACCTATGACACTGACAAATGCTACAGCCTTGTCTGTATTTACTGTATTAGATTAAGCTGGCACGTGCTTCTGCTGTGCAATTTGAAAGAGTCAGATAAATTGATTTATGTTCAGTTAATAAAGAAAACTTCTACATTTTTGGAGATTTCATTAAAGGGGTCTAATCTGCAAGTAAAATTTTGCTCTGACTAAATTGGCTGCAAATTCAGTAAACCGCAATGAAGTAGTTGGTAAAAAGCACATGTTCTTTTCAGTAAGAGTATTTTTAGAATCAAAAAAAGCCCAGGGTATCCTTAGTCACCCCCTCCTTATTATATAGCATACAGGTTCTTATACCAATTTTCATTTTGCCTATGTGCCATAGTACAGTAATGTAAAAGTAGGAGCATGTAGGAGTAGGAGCAGGTATATAAAATTATGGTATTTTCCAAAATATCCCATCAACACCTCTACCTCTAAAATATCAATTGGCACCTTTACACTACTCCTGATTTGGATTGGATACTTTCTGTTTATTTACTCTGCAACCTAACTTTACGATATGTACTATTATATAATTTGGCAGCAGTTTCCATACACAGCCATCTTTTGTTAGGCATGTTAGCCAAGTCAGGCATTAAGACAGCAAATTCAAGTAAATAGTATTATATCAACTATTATATTTTGTGACACACTTGAAGACCTGGGCAACATATACACAGTACTTGGTGGTGATAAGTAGCATAGGCAATATTCATGTTCGCAAAAAATATCGCAAATTTGTTGTCTAATATTAATGCAATTAATAATATATATGCAATAAATTTGCATATTTTAGAATTTGTAATCTCCAGTCATTATTACTTTCATTGCGCAAATGAGCACTTGTACATGCTCATACTGTATTGTGAATGCAATGCATAGAATATGCATTGAATATTCACAATATGAATATTCACGATTATGAAGATATAGCACTATATTCAAGATATTTGTTAATTCTCAAGGTGACAATATTTTCAATAAAAATGCAATTGAAATATTTGCGATCAGCACTAGTACTTAGCAGGCCTTAATAAAGCATCACTTTATGTGTAAAATGATACCACACTATATATTTTATGATATGCAAAAATTGTGATTCATTATTAGAGATGGTCAAATTTTTTTTCAAAAATGTCCACGATTTCGAGTTAATTGCAAAGCCTCTGAGCAGCAAACTTACTGGAGATGTAGAGAATGTAGACAATGGTTGGGGTTATTGCTCTAACACAAATTGTTTTTGCATAAATTAAGTTCAAAGTCAAGTCAAAATCTAAAAAATCTAAATTTTGACTTTGATTTTGAACTTAATTTGCAAAAACTACATGTGACATACTAGTTCAGACTTGGGAGGACACTAGTCATTACTACTCATGAACCACATTTGAAGATAAGATCAGATATATCACCTCTCACTTACAGCTTCCAATACATTTTCAAAAGGGGTGTTTATCATCTGATAAACAACTTCTAGAAAGTGGCAGTCACCACTCTAGGAGTAGCATAGAAAGCCTTAGGCTATGTTCCCACGCAGCGAGGACGCAATTTTAATTGATCGCTTCCCTTTAGTTAAAAGGGCAGATGTAATTTTTCAGCCCTGATAGCGGCCACAGACATGAATGGACGCAATTTATGATAGTGTCCATTCATTCTATGGGTGCGTTCAAGGGGCTTTTTTGTTTTTTTAAATGAGGGTGATTTTTTTTTACAACGCTTGGTCAATTGCTCCCGATCGCGAGTACGATCATGCGCGATCGGCCTCCCGTGATAGTTGTTGCCGATTAAAATCGCGTCCACACTGTGGCTAATTACCTAAGTGGGAACATAGCCTGCGACTTACATATTTACTTTGTTACGGTCATTGGGTCTCCTGTGTGGTTACTGCCGTCTTCGCTGCATGTCTATATACCATATTTTACTGACTATAAGATGCACTTTTTCACCCCCAGAGCTCTGCTGGTATAAGCAATGAAGAGAGATAGATGAACTGCCATTCATCCCTCTCTCCATCCGTGTAAACTGCAATCACTCTGCAGCTTCCACGGACACAGGCACGGCCGGGGGAGGGGGGGGATGAGAGACTCCGCAGCCATCATCCCCCCTCCTTCTGATCAGTTTGGAGAGTGAGGTGATGCGCTGTGATATTACTGCTGTAATTAACATTTACTGGCCTTGATATTGCATTAAATTAATTCATTGCATTAACCCAATTGATATGAAAACTTATATATAATTTTTTTTCGGGTTTTCCTGCTTTTAAAACTGGGTGTGTCTTATGGTCTGAAAAATACAATATTCATTCTTCAATATGGTTCTGTTAGTTTGGAATTGTTGTTTTCACTATGAATGACTCACACTGCCACCTTGTGCTTTAAACAGGAGTTAATAGCAAAAGCCCTCCATAGTCAAATCAGTACTTTTAAATACACACATAATAATAAACACAAAGGAGAAGGAAGAAACTGCAATGGTGACCCAACAGCTGGATCAAAACACAGTTCTTAACCCTAATGACTCACATTAAGCTGAACACAATGCTTTTTGAAGGCACAAACAATATTGGCCCTCCTTTTCAATTATGGTGAAAACAATCACCAGACCAAACAGTTAAAGTCAAGCTCATTAGCAGGGATACAAACAACAAAACAGTGTTTTATCGATACTCCATTTAAAACTGATTGCAAAACGTTCTATGTCTATAAACTTTCTATCTATGAATATACTTCTGAAATGCTATATGTGCCAGTGACTCAGACCTGCTTTATGTTAAATAACCAGCTTTTGCCGTTTTACTGTATTTCCTGTTTGCAATCTCGAAGACTCCAATCTGTGTTATTGAGCCACTGTTAAATTACATGCCTGCTGGTTACCTACCTCCAGGCAGAGCCGCCAACTCATCCGCCTAATTACTGACTTTTCTAAGTTACAGTTTCCGATTCCGATTCAGCCAGTGCGGTACCTGCATTTAATTGGTCACAGGACCCGTGTAAACTACATGTGTCAGTTATTAAAGTGAAAAGTTGACAACCCTGCCTCCAGTGCAATGGCTAAGTGGTTAGGACACCTGCTTTGTAGTGCTTGAGTCCTGCATTCCATTTGCTAGATAGAAATTGCCTTATACGGTATGTGATCTGCTTATGTTTGTGTACTATATCTCTTATAACCCTTAATTCAAATAGATTAATTGGCATCTAATCTTGCTGTGTGTACTTGTATGACAGCTGCAATGACAATCGATAGGGAGCTCCTATGTGGCAGGTAATGATGTGAGTAGTTTTATGTATTGTACACTGGAAAAAATGTTTGAGTTTTATAAATAGCAGAAATAAATTAAGTGTGTTTTAATATATGTACATATCTATTGGTTTAGAAAACACTCTACAAATATAATGAGCTGGAGCTGCCACAAAATACTGTGAAATAAAATTGTTTTTGAATATTTTTTCCTCCTCTATTCCTGACTGTGTTCAAGCCAAGTCATATATTTCTGCAACACGCAGTCTTCAATCTGCTTTTTACCTCAAACACAATTTACTATGTATCATTTATATGTAATATAGCGTGTGTGTCTGCAGCAACTAGATTTCAATTTGTAGTTCTCTCGCATATATTCGATGTATTTCTGTAAATAAATTTGTAAGTATAAAACAACACGGCTTTGAAATATGCTGTGTGAAATTGCAGCCAGAGAGGAGAGGTGGTATTATATGGGCAACTGTAGGGAAAATTGCCACTATCCATCCAGGGTTGTAAATGAAGCACGCAGCTATGCTTATACTGCTACCTGAGATGAAGAAATGACTTGTAGTGAAAACAACACATTCTAAGGAAAAAGAAAGAATAGAGGACAAATGTATAAAGGGCAAAAAACAGACTCTATAAGAAGAAAATAATATAAAGGAGCACCCTTGAAAGACTAAAGTGAACCTCAGGTCAGAAATGTTATGTGAAATATTGCCAATTGCCCTTGCCCTATGCACAAATTTAGGTCTACCTGTGACCCTGTTATTGTATTTTGGTTTGTATTGGATATTGTCGCCGAGTAGAGATCGTCAAATTTTTCGACTAGCTGATTTTGTGAGTTTTTTGCAAAGCCCCTGAACATGGTATCATCACCAAAATTGCTGGAGGTGTAGAGAAGGGTTGTGGGAAAAAAGTTTTGCTCTAACACATGTAGTGTAGTTTTTGCATAAATTAAGTTCAAAATCAAAGTCGAATTTCTGATTTTCAAAATTTTGACTTGACTTTGAACTTAATTTGTGCAAAAACTTTGTGACATACTTGTTTTTTTGCAGTGTGTTTTTTTGCAGTGTACCCCCAACCCTTCTCTACATCTCCAGCAAGTTTGGTTATGATACCATGTTCAGAGGCTGTGCAATTAACTTGAAATCATCAAAATGGTCGAATTTTTGAAAAAAATTCGACCATCTCTAGTGCCGAGCCCCTATCCTCTCTACTCGGAACTGCCGGTATTATGGTGTGCGCGCCCCTTGTGGCCTTTGTTTGGAAATGCTATGTCAGCAACAGAGGCTATTGTATCTCTCCCTTCTCTTTATACATCTGGGTCACATGTAACTCTCACAATACAACACATTTGAACCCCTAGATCGCATACCTCAGTAGAACAACCCTGAAATTTTCTGGCTTAGTAACTAACCACTGAGACCTGTTGTCAAAATGTCATCCTTTTATAGTCATATTCTAGTTGTCACACAGTGCTTTTCTCTTGTCAGCTTTTACTCTTACATATGACTACTCTGAATTTATCCCCCAGATCTCCAACACCCTTAGAAGTCTGTTTTTTATAGTCATGCAACCTTTCATAGTCATGTTTCCCTGCGGTTATCCAAATGACATAAATTGTATAAATTTAGCTGCGGCCGCCCAGACACACTTGCCTCCAAGTTGTAAGTCCGCATATGAGCTTTGTAACATCAATGCAGGTACGCATAGCTAGTTTTTGGCACCTACTTGAGTACCACTTATGTGCACCCCTGACAATGGGGTTCTGGTGGAAACCAGTTGCTAAGGTAAATACTGATAAATGTCCTAATTGGCTTGGAGGTTAATACTAGTGTTGAGCAGCATATGGTATATTCGAGTTAGAGTAATCTCGCAAATACAGAAAGCAACATTTAAAATTCATAAAATTTGATTCGCTTGTATTCTTTTGCCTACTATCGCGCAGGGCTGTTTGCAATTATTCACAAAGATTCGTGAACCAGCTTTACAGCTTCTCTTCTTTATTCTGTGATCTTAGCCAGTACGAGCCCTGTGCGTTTTGCACGTATCCATTTGCAATGCGCACAAATATGCGCGATATATGCTGGTAAACAATGTTGAAGCATAATGTGAATACATAATGCAAATATCCGAGCGTACATTCGCGAAATATTGCGAATTCTAAAATGTCGGATATTCGTAGAATATATTCGAATATTCTCGCTCAACACTAGTTAATACAAGTGTATCTACCCATAACAACTAAAAGCCAATAGCAACATTGCCTACTATATTTGTTAAGCTGGCTATAGACATCTCGATTTCCCCAAGACCGATTTTTTAAACCATCATGGCATGCCATTCAGGCTTCGTTCATAAGTCATACATCGATGCAAAAAATGCACCATTTTCAGGGTCTGATTAATCACCGATCAATCGCCTAAGATCGATGATGTAACTAAAGATTGGCTATACAAAAAAATGTGATCGGAAATGATGGAAGTGGGATATAGCCTCAATGGGTCGACTAAAATTTTCAGACATGTCCGATCACTGCACGATCGATTTTTTTGTGAGAGTTCTCGCCATTTCGATCGATCGCTCAGTTTATGCATGCATCGATTTGTAAACAATCGATCGCAGCTATCAATCGCATCGCTCGATCTCTTAGAAATTGCATGAAGAATCGAGATGTCTATGGCCAGCTTTAGCAATAATTAGGCAGGCAATGCCAATAGAGATCTCTGGTTGTATCATGGCAGTACTGCCTCCTCTTACCCACCTATAGTGATGGCCGAACTGCCCTCAAGGCGGACAGTTCGGCCGCGAACAAGCATGTTCGTCCTCCTTCACGCCGGCGGACAGTACGGGTGTTCGACCCGTCCTGTTCGCCAGGGAGAAGGAGCCCTCTATTCTTCCTCCGGTGGGATCATTAACAGCGAGATCCCACCGCAGGAAGAATATTTCACTGAAGACTGGGTAGAGAACCCAGTCTTTCAGTAAAATTCCGGCTTGTAAACACGGATGTGACGTCAGTGACGTCACATCCGGTTAACACAACAGGAACTATGCGTTCCAGGATGCGTTCCAGGGACCGGATGTGATGTCACTGATGTCACATCCGGGTTTTCTGATTCAAATTGAATGTGTCCGCGAACGGGCGGACGGCGGACTTTTTTAAAAGTCCGCTCCGCCCGTTCGCGGAAGGGCACGGCCGAAGTTCACAATATTTGCAACTGACAAACACTTGATGTCGTTTGAGACTTTTACAAACAGTGAATTCCTAAGGTTCTACAAACATATTTAAGTATTTCATTGCATAGCAATGTACTTTCTTAGCCTTAGCCTTAACTCATAAAGGGGGCATCTCTGATATGAGTAGAGATGTTCAAATGTTTCAACTAGCTGACTTGTTCAGCTGATTGCAAAGTCTCTGAAAATTATATCATCACCAAAATTGTTGGAGATATAGAAATGGGTTGTGTGAACATCTGAAAAAAGTTTTTGCATATATTAAATTCAAAATCAAAATTTCGATTTTTGAGATTTTTACTTGACTTTGAACTTAATTTGTGCAAAAACGATTTGTGTTAGAGCAATACTTTTTTTCTAGTATACCCACAACCCTTTTCTACATCTCCAGCAAGTTTGGTGATGATGCTCAGGGGCCTTGAAATTAACCTGAAGTTGTAAAAATGGTCCAATCTTTTAAATTTAACCATCTCTAATAAGGAGACAAAGGACAATCTTGGATGGCCACCTCTATATATGTGATACAAGGCATGCTAAACTGCTTTAAAACATACAATATCCCTTTAAAGAATAAATTAACAAAGTATTCTTATCATTCCCCCTTTCTCCTTCTAATACCTAATATATGTACTTTAATCTATGGTCCTTGTATGTTCACGTTCATGGGGAGGGTAGGTTAGGCAAGGTTCATTTAGGAAGCATCAGAGAACTTTGTTCTTTAAACTTGTGCGTAAGCCTTTGTTAGCAGAACAATGTAACAGAACTCATAGTTTGTCCTTTAGTTATTTGTTACCTGCAATAGATGGCACTTTGCTGACAAAATGTATCTCGATTAGCAGGAACATCAAGCCAGTAAAAGATAAAAATAATGAACATAAAGCCACCACACATTAAATTGCTATAACACAGTAATGCATGACTAACACATTGATTTTAAATTAATTAGAAAGTCAGCAGCTGTAGAATTGCTCGGTTCAATATCAGCCAGACGGTTACATTACGAATCTAGCCCCTGGTTTTAGTGGCAGCCTTCAATCGAGTTGCAATTCTCCCCCGAGGAAAATATTTTTCCCTTAAGAAATGTACAATTTTCAGTGTGTAGGAGTTTAGCCGGTTGGCCTAGGCCCTGTGTTCAAGGGCGGCCAATGACATTTCAGCCAATTAAGGTGTCAGGACTGTGATGAAAAGATGTAATTGAGACGATAAAGGCAGAGAATGTTAAGTAATTACCACTACCTTTTAGCTATGTAAGACCCAAGAAATCTAAAATGTGGCATAGTCAGTGGTAAATGTCAACAGCCATGGCAACCGTAATGCTGTTATAATGGGTTTTGTTAACCTATGCGTTCCCGAAAGATAAATGAAGTCATTGCACCAATTTAGCTTGAATTGTAAGTACGTTTTAGACTTTGATAGAAATGTTTTTCCTTACAATGATTATTACAAAATTATACTGAAATCTTTCAAATAGACAACGCACGACACATTAAAAGGCAGTTCTGCTGTTTTCTTTTATCCTTCAGTTAATTAACACATTTGTTATAGGACTTTATACATGTATTGTCTATGTTACCCCACAAATAACAAACATTGACGTTTTAATTTTAAATATCAGTGTTCCTCTACGGGGTAACACAGAAATGTTTACACATTGATAAAAACTCTAATCTAACACAAATCAACTAAAATCAGCTAATCCTGTATCAATATTTAGTTTATGTATTGAATGATCACTGATCAGGAATGACCATTTGTTAAAATAAAAACAGTATTCAGAGGGTTTCTTGCCATGACTACAACCACAATAGTAATCAGCAGAGAGAGCTCTGATTGGTTCTTGTTGCTGTTTAAGGACAATGCTGGTAAATAGCTGCACTGCAAATTCTGGGTACATATTCAACAACTTCATGGAAAGCTTTTAGTACAATAAGAGAGGAGCTACTCTAAAAAATATTTCATATCCAGATGCTGTCTTCTGCAAATAGATGCATGAGTGCTGCCCACATTATTAGAATTTTATTTTTCAATCTTTATTGACTATACCCACTATAGGGTAGGCAGGGTTTCCAATCAAGTAAATTAGTAAATCAATCAAGTAAATTATAAAGATTATTGTTTTAAAATGGTGTCATGTTTACAAGTCCAGAGACTAGAAAATTACAGTCATCATCCTTGCATCAAGCTTCATAAACTGAGCTATTTGTCTTCTGGCATTTGAAATGAAGTCAACAGGTGCTAAAATGAACACATATGCAGCTTTGTCAGAATAGGGGCAACAATCTACAGTACATTTTCTTCAAAAATACTCAAGTTCCACCTTAAACCTACGGTACTTCCTGTATCCATTTAAACATTTTGTGAAGCTTTAGTGTCATCAGAGATTAGCACATAAAGCATTCGGTGAAAAAGAATTTAGGAACTACTTGCTTTGTCCATCTCAAAGCATATCCTGCATACATTATGCATGAACTGCTTACAAAGAGGTGATAAATGTAGTTTTTATGCCCTGGAATTTTAGGTCATTTTTCTCTCCTCCTGCAAGGTGCATAATAGACAATTCAGTCACAAGGTCTGTATAACTGCTGAGAGCTGGAAGTATTGAAAAATTATTGTAAGGCTTTCATAGTAACATTACCCAAAAAGGTCAGCATCACTCAGATACACGGCATAAAAGGACAGAACAAGAGAACAGGAACAGAAAGTTCCCCCGTTCACTCTGTCCACAGCCTTCCAGTCAAACTCTTTGCTGTCATTTTTTTTTCAAACTCTATTCTCTATGTTTTGGGATTTAATAGCAGTTTACAATAATGAAGCAGAACTCACCATCCTGAAAATCTCCCTTTAGCTTTGTATGTTTTGCCTAAAACTTTTGATTGTTAGCAAATATATAAGTATGCAAACTGTTGTTATCACAAAAATATGCTTTGCTGCAGTGATTGTAATGAGCTCATTGAATTGTAATGTACAGGATTCAGATAAAGATAAGTCCTAATCACCTGTGATTTTTATATCAATACAGAGACCATGCAACACCATTGATTAGCATATCCCCTTAAAGGGTGCTCTCAAGGTGACATAGAGATGAGGCAGCTGAAACCTTACAGCAACCTAATGACTCATGCCATAGTCCAGATCTGTGATAGTGTAACAATGGTTTCAACCTAAGATAACAACATTTTAGATTGGGGTTTATAGGATGCTTTGTATCATGAAGAATAAAAATGAAAGCTCAATTGCAGCTTTTCAATGTTGAAGCAATTACACATTTTACAAATGAATTAGAATAAGCCCACCCTTATTATTTTATCCTGAAAAAGTGATCTGAAAGTTACAAAAACACAAGATATAAAATCGCTTTCAAAACAATGGCACCTCTCAAAAAAAACTTTCTTTTTGGAAAATCCTAAAGAATTGAGTATAACACAGTTGTACATTTTCTTCCCTGTACTGAAAAAAAATTATTTTATTATTCAAAGTTTGTGCAAGTCAGATAGGGCCTTGCATGATTTCCAGGCTGGAGGGCAAGCAGCATCATTTAGCCCTATTCCTAGTCAAACTGTCTGTGACCCACTCTTTTGGGCTGACATCTACCCATCAAAGCACTTTGAAATCAATACAACATCGCTTCCATCTAGCCTGGACTAAATCTTATTAGTGTTGATTGCAAATATTAGAATCACAAATTTTTGTTTTGAATATCAGCACTTCAAGAATTTCAAGATCACAAATATGGTGCTGCATCTTGTTATCACAAAAAGTCAAGATTTTTACATGGTAGTGTTGAGCCTGAAAATATAGATTTAGATCACAATTTCTCAAATTTACGAATTTGTTGTGAATATTAGGCAGATAAAGGTCAGTCGGCTGCAACTATAGAGGAGCCCAACTTAAGGATCCGACCAAAAGAGCCGGCAGGTCGGATCGCACACAGATCCGTCCTGCTGGTTCTTTTTCTGCCCGATCCACTAATCCTGTGCTGCAGGCTGTTAACTGGGAGGGGGAGTCTCCTCCCCCTCCGAGTTAATTAGCTACAATCTGACAGGAGTCGCGTGTGTTAGTGAAACACATTATGCACATCAGCCTCAAATTGTTTAAATGGATTGTGGAAAGCAAGTTTTGAAAAAGCATTTACAAGCTTTCTGTAGCCCCTCTGGAAGAGGTGACTAGTGTTCAAGGGGTTAACTGTGTTTCTAGAGGTTGTTTGCTAGCTAGGACAGCTGCCTAGACAGAGAGGTGGGAGAAAATGTATCTAGAAGTGATACTTTCAATCTGCCCAGAGATAGAAGATTCTGGTAGGGGGTGCTAAATGTT
>CM070033.1:130338173-130356918 GCA_036250615.1 Ptychadena robeensis
TGCTAATAGAAGAAGAAGTATTGTGAGAGAATACAGAGAGGAATCTGCAAGGTGCTTAATGGGTCAGAGCTGCTACCGTTGAAAGGGCTGGGCCATCAGAGATTCCATGAGAAGCAAGTGTCAGCGAGGCTGAAGTGGTGTCACAGGATAGTGAGACCTGTTCGAGTGTTGTGAGGAAAAGGTGACAGGTGAACTTCAGTGCGCTGAGGTTGGTGTTACAGAAGAAGCCAGACCCTGTCTTGTGTCTGCATCCTGCCTACCCTAACCCTCTCTCCTTCCAAAGTCCTATTTCACCTGTACTGTGCAGTTGGTGAATAAAGTTTCTTCAGTTCTAAAGCATACTTCTGTCTCCGAGCCAATTACTACTACCCAGGTCCCATTTCACACAGCAGCACCTACGGGTGTCAGTGCTACATTTCTTAAAGTCCTTAAAGCATAATTCAAATCCAATTAGGGTATTTTAAAACTAGATCTTAATAAGAGTGATGTATGTCGCTTTCTGCAAGCTGCTATCATGCTTCAGTAAGCTTCAGCAAGATGGGAATCTTGTTGAAAGGCTGCCAAAGCCTACTAGCAGCTTGTTTGCAGTACATTCAACACCCCTATAAAGATCTGTGTTTACATTTGCAAAATGGAGATGAAGGGTCCTTCAACAAGGCTGCCAGAAGTTTGGACTAAGATTAGGAAAGGGCTTGCCCAAAGCATCTTGTTCACACTGCACTGTAACAAGCTGAAGCTCTTGTGAACAACTATAATCAAGTCAATGATTAGACTCTTAAAATACCTGTAAAAATTGTATAAAGTAAAACTGTTCAGCATCCAATCATATAACCAAGAGTAGTCCAGCATCCAAGCATGCATACTCTGTCTAAAGGTCTGTAAAATTGTTGATGTCTGTTGGTGCTAGGCCTCAGTAAGAGGGATACTAATAATGTTAAGCCCTGGTGATTGGCTGCTCAGGCCTACTACGTCACACAGGGGAAGTCATGTGCCCTCCCATACAAAAATGTTGTACTACTTTAACCTTGTTATTGTCAACAGAATGGAAGTACACATGTTTGAGTGTTGATGTCAAGATCTGGGACCACAGACTCTTTAATATGTGGCTGCAGGTCTGTATGCTGAGCCACCTGAAGTTGCTCTTCCATACATGACTCTTCAAGATGGTTTATTATTCGTGTGCTCTAAGTGCAACCCTAAAACAGAACATTTTTACTTTTGTATCCAAAGTAGTATATCAAAGCAGTTAGACTGTAGGCTGAAGTTTTCCTTTGTCATGCGATTACTTTTCTCAATTTAGAATTACTTTCTAGCAACAAATGGCCTGCAATGTTACTCCAACAAAAAAATGCTTACCATAACCAGTATGGCGTTATAACATTAAATCAGAAAAGGCACTGACTACATGTACTCAACTGATTGGAGTAACAACCAAGGGTCATTATTCCTAGAAGGTTGAACTTTGGTACTAAAGATATACCAGGACATTTATGAATGAGACCCTTCACAGACGTTTTTGAAAACATGGTCACGTCTGCACTGAACTGCGGCCAGACAGCACCTGTGGTATCCTTTAGCTCTACCAACATGTAGTAGAGGGTCCTCTGCAATTGAACACAAGTAGACTTGATGGTTTAGAAAGTACCTCATATTACGATATTTTTGTAAAACAAAAGGAGAGCTAAAAGAAAACTGACAGAGAAATCTAAAGCCGGCCAAAGACGTTTTGTAGCAGACTCCTCACTGACGTGACCACGCTACGAGGAGTTGGCTACAGAACTGACAGGAATCCTGTGTGCTCCACTAAAACACACGACTCCTG
Organism: Ptychadena robeensis; assembly: GCA_036250615.1. Classification (NCBI taxonomy): domain Eukaryota; kingdom Metazoa; phylum Chordata; class Amphibia; order Anura; family Ptychadenidae; genus Ptychadena; species Ptychadena robeensis. Next base: position 130,339,996 of record CM070033.1, read on the forward strand.
TCAGATTGTAGCCAATTAACTTGGAGGGGGAGGAGACTCCCCCTCCCAGTTAACAGCCTGCAGCAGGATCCGCCACAAAAAGAACCAGCAGGACGGATCTGCGTGCGACCAGACCTGCCGGCTTTTTTGGTTGGATCCTCAAGGTGGGCTACCCTGTAGTTGCGGGCAAGTGGGGAGAGGGAGCACAGCGGTCAGTGGCCCGCAACTATGGCCGGGAATCCCCCCTGTCTATGGGGGCCTTAAAGGTGTATGGAGGCCCTTAATGAGCTTCTACAAGGTTTACTGATCAATGTACTAGAATTTTTTTCAGGTTAAAATATTACTGCTTGATATAAATGATATAAAATCGTTGAGCATAAACACTCACAGGTTGTATTATTAAGGATTTCATGTGGGCTCAGCTAACACAAGAAAGGTTTAAGGTCTACCAAACCACAGATATTTGGTATATTTAATTTATAGGAGGGCTAGCACTTTGAGGGGCCCTTTAATTTTTGATTCAACAAGAACTCCCCTGTGATCATAAAGGAATATGTTGTCTTTCTGTTATTCCTAGCTTTTTTATTAGTCATGTCCCAGAGACCATATAAGTCTGTTGAAATATTCATTACAGGCAGTACAGAAGTAATGCGTGACAAGAGGAATTTTATATGGCAAGAGACAATCATGAATGTCAGATGATGCGTACAATGTTTTTTTTAACTAAAAAGCTGACATTTTTAAAATGCCACCCTATAAAATAAATAACCTTGTTTAGATCTAAAATCTTCAAATCAGTGAAGTATAAAAGCAACATAATTAGCTGTGATTTTTTTAAAAACACATTTTACATGTTTTGATGATAGGCTTTTAGTAATTAGGTAAAAACCACCAGCATCAGTTCATAAAGTACCTTTCAATGTTCTTGCAATTCAAAGCTTACAAAGGCTGAATTCTCCAAATTACTTGCAGAGGAGACATTCTAATATGTGTCAATCTGTAATGCTGAACTAGAGCTAGAGAGCTAGAGAGAATTAAATACAAAAAAACAACATTAGGCTGTTTCTTTTCTGTGAAAGTTTGTAGGGAATGCCTGAGGCATGTCGAAATTTTGTCTCAAAGATTTTTGGTATTTTTCGGATAAAAGAAAGCAAAAACAATCACTATCCAGTTATGCATAACACACCAAAAACACACCAAAAATTTGAATGCTTATATTCATATTGTGCTAATAATGCTGTAAGATGGTATATGTCATATGATTGGATCATTGATGTTAGTTCAATTTTATGGACTAAGATAAGTGAAAATGTATATTCATATTTATAATTTCAACTGCTTTACAAAACAGAAAGATTTGTGTGGCACAATCAGTAGAAAGCACAAAACATGTTCACAATAAAAAAAAATTTCGATGACGCAGCAAAAAAATATGTCTGTAGATGGCAATATTCATATACACAAAATATGAAAACAATTCACCTAATATTCACAATAAAATTTTTATATTCACAATCAACAATACCTTAGTACCTTTGTAACACATGGCTAAAACAAAAACTAAATAAGGTTCCTTTATTTCAGTATCAAAGCCTAATATCAGCCAGATTTCAGCTTCCAATTTCTAACTCATAAATTAATGACATAACCTGAAGCATCACTACGATCCAATAATATTTGTGGATCTCAAAGCATTGAGGAAGGGGGACTGCTGTGCCTCCTGAAACGTATTGGTTATCCATCCATTGTTTTTTTTTTTTTTTACTTGTTGATTGAATCGGGGACTGGACTTTAAAAGTACTCTGGGTTAGCTTAAAGTAATTGATAAATGTTCAGTACACTCCACAGGAATCCTAAGCTAGCTAGCCAGAATGTTGTAGTATACATACACATCTAGCGTATAGGTTCACAATAAATTCTCTAACCATATGATTTGTTCATGCGCATGTTGAGTGAGTTGGCTGGCACTTACATCCTTAACCTCTGTGGCTTTTTGTGCCATTTTTTGTGGAGCGAAAAGCTGTTGTACGGGCGATCACGGCAGAATACACCGCCCTCCCCTGCCTCTCTACACAATGCCGGTGGCAATAAATATGGGGTGGGAAAAGCGGTGCCTCCTCTATTAACATGGAAGTCTATGGCACCCCCCATTCTAAGAATAAACCGTGACCGTACTGAGTTCGGGCATAACACCAGGGAGGTTAATATAGACTTTTTTTCTTTGTTACTGAAGAAAACTCTTAAATCATCTAAAACATTGAGAGCATGTAAGCTTCATGCTTAAAAGTTGTTTAACTTTGGTAGAAAGTGGCAAAGTGCAAGCAAATCTAGGATGTACCTCATCTTCTCTTCATAATCTGTCACAGTTAGGATTCGCTTAAGACTAGTTAAAGTGCACTCTGCAGCCAACAATAATGGAAATCAGAGATCGAATATAAAAAAAAAGTTTTTATGACAGCAGGAGGGAGCAATTTTACACGGAGATTGCCCCTCCAATGTCGGTTTCGGGGGGTGGACTGCAGTTTCAGTGATGAGAGGCGGGCATGGGGGGGGGGTGAGATTCTCGTCTCTAGAGGAGCACCTCTCATCACTGTGCGGCAGGGGTTTTTTTCTTTTAATTTTGAGCTTGAAGCTGATTAAAGTGAATTTAGATTGGCCATCTCTATTGCCTAAATAATAAATGTGTATGTTGAGTAGGGGAGTTCAATATATATGTATATGTTGAGCCCATAATTATTCATACCCCTGGAAAAATTTTACTTAAAACTACTTTTATTCAACCAGCAAGTTATTTTTTGAAGGGAAATGACATAGGTGTCTCCCAAAAGATAATAAGATGATGTACAAGAGGCATTTTTGTGGAACAAAACATTTCTTCACTTTTATTTACATTCAAGCTAAAAGTGTCATGTCCATAATTATTCATACCCTTCACAAACTGTCCCAGTTTTACACCATTGCAAATAGTCCAATATGCTCTAAAGCATCGTAATTATCCTGATTACTTGGTAACAGCTGTTTTAATCAAATCAACAGGTGAAAAACAGCAGTTCTCTGCAGTTGCTTTGTGGACAGTCATGGCAAAGATAAAGGAGTTCAGTGAGGACCTGCGGCTGCACATTGTGGCTGCTCACAAGTCAAGAAAGGGCTACAAGGCTTCTGATCTTCTGTGTTATAGTCAGATGAAACACAAAAATTAATTATTTGGTCACAATGATGTTTCCTTCATTCCTTCAATGATGTTTATTCATTTAAAAAAGGAGAAGACTTAAACCCAAAGAACACCATTTCCACTGTCAAACATGGTGTGGAAACCTAATGCTTTGAGGGTGTTTTTCAGCCAATGGACCAAGGAACCTAATCACAGTGAAAGGCACCATGGAAAAAGAGCAATACATGAAGATTCTCAGCGACAACATCAGGAAGTCTGCAGAGAAACTTGGCCTTGGGCACCAGTGGACATTTCAATAAAAATGACCCAAAACACACAGCAAATGGTTAGCAAGCAGACAACAACATTAACGTTTTGGAGTAATTGAGAATCTGTGGAGGGAGCTAAAGATTCAGGTGATGGCAAGAAGACCCTCTACCTGAAAGATTTGGAGCTCATTGCTAAAGATGAATGGGCAAAAATATCTGTGGAGACATGCAACAAGCTGGTCTGCAATTATAGGAAGCGTTTTAAATGATAGGCTTTTCTATTGATTATTGAGAAGGTTATGAATTATTTTGGACATGACACTTTTTGCTCAAATATAAATAAAAGCTGAGAAATGTTTTTTTTTCCACAAAAATGCCTCTGGTACATCGTCTTGTTATGTTTTGTGAGATACCTATGTCATTTCTCTTCAAAAAATAACTTGCTGGTTGAATAAAATAATTTATATAAACAGTATATACAGAATACACAGTATTATAGTATAGTCACACCATCTTTAAAGAAATGACCGCCAAACATGGGTTCAGAAGTTTACAATTATTTGATGTTCAATCATGTTGTCATGTCAAGAACATTTCACATGAAATGAAAAATGACAAGTGCATATGTTGCCTGTTGCTATATCAACAACTGTTATATGTAATGGAGGTGCTAATGTGCTTTGAACACTGTGAAACACTTCAAAGGGCATTTTATCACTTTTCTTGCTGTATTATTTTCTAAGCTTTTTTTGTCAACTTGGCTTTCTCCTAAAAAGGAGAAATGGTAAAATTAGGTAAAAATACTCTTCTAACAACAATGACTTACTAAGACAGAAAATCAGCCCACAGTCACTGTATCTCAATTTAACATTTAAGCAGAATACTGTATATGAAATAAAGCTTTTGGTGGATTTTTTGTTGCATTTAAAAGTTAAAACGTTATCCAGGTGTCCTATTCTTATTCCCTTTAACTCTTATTTGGGGTAGAAGGTGAATTCTTAATAGATTTATGAACAGAAACCAAGATTTTGCTGAAGATTTTTGTCCCTTCTGATTTAATTATTAAAAAAAACAACCAAGCAAAAAAGAAAAAAAGGATATTCAAACCATTACTTCTGCATTTACAAAGACTTTATATAGTCAGAAAAGGTAGGAATTACCAAATTCGAGCATACTTTCAATTCTTTTGGCATTATTATATAAACTTATTAAAAATTTCAATTAGATGGCTATATGATCTAGTTTATAACACATGCTTATATATTGTTTAGCCTTACTGTCTGTATAGTGAGTGCCTATAGGTGCTGGCATAACCATTACACCACATGGGTCTGTATGCATTATCTTCCTCCTTTAAAGGGGGTCTGCCCGATAAGGGAGGACAGCAGTTTTCAAAAGTAGAGAAAGTTGTAATATTTTGAAAAGTTTTTTGAGAGTTAATTGCAAAGCCTCTGAACAAGATAAAAATTACTGAAAACATATTGTTCTAGCACATGTAGTTTTAATAAATTATATATATGTATATATATATATATATATATATATATATATATATATATATATATTATTTTATTTTATTATATGTCCAAAATTTAGTCTCAAACTATGACTTTTATTTATGTAAAAACTGATTTGAACAATACTTTTTTTTAATGTTCCCAAAAACCTTTCTACCTTTATCAGAGACTTTGCAATTAACTCACAAAGTCAGCTAAATCATTTAAAAAAACATCCAACCACTTCTAGTCATAGGTAAAAATACAAAGGCTTCCATGGTTAAAAAATCTTGTGGCCTAGTTGCATTGATGACGAAGCTTGGAAATTAGCATATCAAGAAGAACCAATCAGTCTTCATGTTTCTTATATATATATGTATATATATATATATATATATATATATATATATATATGTATGTATATATATATGAGAAACCTTGGGTTTAATAGTTATACCCTAATAAGCTACACACCTTGTATAAGAGATCTTGGTAAAAAAAAATATTTATAATCGTATTTTATTGAAAGAATTGTACTTATTCTGTAGTGAGGGTTGAGTTCCACTTTAAACTTTTGCCAAAACGAAGGGAAACAAACCACAATCCCATTGCCTCCGTTTATCATCAATGGGCGCACACTATGACCCGGTGACTTGTTTATAGATTTTTTATCGACTTTTATTGTTTTCTGCTTTCCTCATAAAAGTGTCACCTTCATTGTGACTTCTGTGACAGATGTCCCTATGATTTCAGAGAAATGACTCCACCGGGAGATCCAGCAATATTTTAGAACTAATTTACTGTATCCAACGGGCAAAATCTCTTTTCTTTCATGGACTCGCTGTCAGTAAATAAGCTCCTACTGTGCATAACATGAAATATTTACATCCTCTTGACCAGGAATGCGTACATATGCATCATAACACTGTGAAGAATACTGCCTTAAATTGTGTGCTTGGATGAAAGAATATGTGCCGCAGCAGAGTGTAGAGTGAGTGTGTAAGTGCTGAATGTTTTATGGACCATGTCTATTAAGTAGAAAAACATCTTTCCTTCACAAAATATATTCAAACACTGCATTTACCTTCCATATGTTTGACAATATTGCAATTCTAGACTTTGGTATAATATAGCGTGTATATGTCTGGCAAATGAGAAAATTAGAAAAAAAAGTAACATGCATAAGAGTTTGACTTTTCCACATTGATTGATTGGTACATAAAGCTGAATTTTCAGAGAAACAGATAAACACGCAGCTGACATCACATATGTGAGTTTATTCTGCCAATGGATTTGGAAATCTGTCCAGGTACTCGAAGAATTCATATACTACCAGACAGCAAATCCAGGTGACACCAATATCTATGTTACAGTCGTGTTACCTCTTCGTTGATTAGAGATGTGGGTTTCAAATGTCTTTCCTATGTTTCTGATGAAAGCGGCCTATAATTGCATCAGGTCAATTTAAAATAAACCTGTCCAATTAGCAAATTAGCTGCTCAGCTTTCCTGATCTCATGATGGAGTCTTTGGGGAGAAAACAGCACTGGGTGGCTATAAAAAAAAAACATATTTAAAGCTCAGGAATTTTCATTACACTGCTTAAGCAACTATAAGCATGGGTGTACATAAGCAGTAGGCTGGTACGCAAAATCATCTAAAACCTAGCTCCGCGTACCTTTTTTCTCTTTCATTAGAGCATCTGCGGACTACATGAGAAGAGGGGAGATACACTGAGCTTTGCCCCTCCTCCCCCTTCTCTCTGAAGAGAAGGAACGTGTATGTGTTGTATAACTGTATGACATATACACTTTATGTCACTTGGATAACCGCAGGGAAACTTTAATAACTATAAAAGGTTGCAGTTAGGAGTGTCAAAGTGGGAATGTAAATTACTAATTAAAAAAAATATTGGACTTGGATAGATTGTATTGGAAAAGGGTGTTGGGCATCTGGGGGGCGAAAATCAGAGTAGGCATATGTAGGGTAAAATCTGACAAGAGAAAAGTTGCACTACTGATATATGATACTGAGATCTGGGGGTTCAAACAGTGTTGTAATGTGAGAGTAACACGTGACCCAAAGCCAACTGGTGACCTGTCGATGGAGACAGCTAACCAGAGGATCAATTAGGAACAGGGAGGTCCATCTGCAGCAGAATCTACCAAACAGGAGGCTGATGCAGAAGACAGTAAGGAAGACCACTCTACATATGAGGTGAGTACCAAACACCATCTCCTGGTACTCATCTGAGGACTATAAAGCCTGCCATACATGCACCGATCAAAGGTGCCCACATGGAGCGACAGATCCCTGTTGCCCCACAGATAGGCCGGCCAGAGAACGGACATGTCCGATATTCTATGGCTGATTGCGGCCAATGCTCGGTGTGTGTGTGGGGGCCTTAAGGCTCTAATGCTAGTACATAAAAGAATCTCATGGATAGCCTAATGATTTGACCTTCGATTGGCTCTTCTTTAACTCTGGAACTCCCACTGCTCTGCTAAGCTTTGTGAATGGAGAAGTGAAGATCACATGCCCTGCTATATCACAATTTTAGTTGTGTTGAAAATAAAATGTTTTGATGGTACCTTGCATTCATTATTCAGACTAAATGGGAACAATAACTAATACATACTGCCAAATCATTTCCCAAAGTGTAGATCACTACTGTTCCCACTGTGCAGTAAACATAAATAGAGCCAAGTGTTTGGCTTATTGAGAACATTTATTTATTTTACGATAAACTTGTTAACACATATTAACCTTGATACATTTCTAATGATAAACATAGAGGAAAAGTCAACAGAGGTGATGATGAAGTTATAATATCAACAGAGGGTGAAAAGCAGCCAGGGAAACAAGCATTTGCTCCAGCAGGCGCTCGAAGGCTCGTGCAGGCGCTCGGGGGTTGTTTAGACAATGACCCCATGACAGGTCTATCGGGCTAAAGCCAGAAAACCAACTGGCAGACGCCTAATGTTGTATCCACCGGTCAACTGTGTTAACATGTCGCTGACAGTGTAAATTAGCCCTAAACCTGCCACATCATGCCATTGTTATGGAAGTCACAGAATCCACCAACAACTTCCTTATATGCATGTTATGCAATGTATGGAAAAGCCTGTGCTATCTTTTTGGTCACGCAATATACATGCAAACTTGTCTTTCATTGAACTTTTAAGTATTTTATTGTATTTATTTTACAATCATTTAATGAGAAACAATGGTGTATAAAAAATAAAAATTATTCAGTGATAGTATACCTCTACTTAAAGTCTAATTCACTCAAGGAAATGTTTAATTACATCTTCACAGTTGATTATCATATTGTAAATGAGTTCCTTTTGTTATCATTGGGAAAACTTTCAGCTAGTTCAAATTTAGGCATCGGTATCATATCTGTACATCACTGTCAAAGACAAATTATTTAAATAACAAAGTTTAGTGTATTAGACCGAGGAGAATTACTTTTTAATGGGGAAAACTCACATTTCATGTGATGAACTGTACGTTTATGATAGCACTTAAAATGAAGGAGGTTATCCTATATTCTACATAAACTGGGATTAATATGGCTATCTGAGTAATGGCTCACCTTTTATGACACAGGCTTGAATAAGGGATCAGAAATCAGTCAACCTGTCCTAACTCAGTAAAATTAAAAGAAAGAGCGAACAAATACCTCACATCATATATTCTGCAAGCACATAAATTGGGAAATAGCTAAATGAGTTTGTCATAAATTGTTTCAAAAGATCCCTTTAACAGAAATTATTCTAAAGTATTTTTAAAGCAATTACTTTTATAAATTACAATACTATGTGGCAAATGTCCAAGGAAATAAAAATGTATGAAACAACAATGTCATTTATATGGCATAAAAATATAACATTTTTAGGGTCTAGTATTATCAGTAGATAAATTGATGTGCCCACATTTATACTTTATTTCATCTGTACATATATACCAATATTGTGATGTATATTCATGGCTAGGATACATGAAGGATCTAAATGAAGAAATATGACAAACATTATCCTGATCCATACAGTATGTAACGTGCTAATACTGTTACAATGTCTGTATGGCGAAATAATACATATTACAAGTGTGGTATACATTATTTTATGTATTGTATAAAAAAATATTTATAGTCTTAACATTTTACCAGTATCTATTTCTGTTTATGTGGTAATTTTATTTTTTGAATCCTAGTTCAGGTAAAAAAGTTTAATAAAAATTCTGTAAGTGGTTCATGTTCACCCTATAAGACACACCTTTTCCTTCAAAATTATAGGGAAAAGTATGTGGATCATAAAGGGCTAATGCAAAGGACAGACTTGGTATAAATTTGTTGCTGAAAGCTGCTGCTCTGAATCTCCTTTGGCCAATACTCTGCATTGCAACACTGCATTTTGGCACAGCGCGGCAAAATCATTGTGTGCATAGTGGTATAGTATGCTGCCAATCCCTTTTTTGATGGACGCATACACACAATGTGAGCGTGTCCAAACATGTAGCGATTTATAAAACATCTGCTCTGTGAGCAGAACTCCTCTGTGATCACTCTCCTCCTAAATGCTAACTTACACACTGCTCCACATCCCTGACAAAAAAAAATAAAAACGACCAAAAATCAGATCAAACCTTGATCCGACATTTTGGTTTTTTGGTCGATTGTTTGTTAATCAAAGTATGTTGGTGAAGAAAATCGACCACTTCCTGTGCTCTCTATGAGGCAGCCTTTCCGATCGATCGATTTTGAGGAACCCTCCTTTTATGGCTATCAGCTTCCATCAAAATCGACCCCAAATCAGATACCCAAGTTGGTGTGCCATCGATTGCAAAACGATCGATCACCGATTGATCAATCGTCTGGAATAATCTAATTGTGAATCGATTGCAGACAAATTGAGGTGTCTATGGCTACCTTAACATAATCATTTATTCTTGCCTATAATTATTGGTGCTAAAATATGTAACATTACCATCACATAAAAATAAACATAGGTGTTTTTCATATTTCAGAGGAGCCCTAAAGCACTCATTTAACCTCCGTAGCGTTACAGGCTTTTTACACCATTTTTCATGGCACGAGAAGCTGCTTCCCGGGCAATCACGGCGGTGTACACTATACTGTACTGACTGCCAGCTCTCTTCATGACTCACTTAGCTTAATAGGATGCTGACGGTGTGTGCGGGAAAAAGCGACGCCCCCATCCATTAACATGGAGATCTATGGTGCCGCCCCCTGTCGCCAAAGACAGGGGGCAGGAAAAGCTATGTGAACCTGCAACTATGCAGAAACGCTGCAGGCTCATGGAGAGTGGGTGATTGCTCCCGATCCCGGCATGGGCACGTTTTGAACCAAGATCAAACTGCACCCGTACTGGCTTTGGGCTTAATGCCCAGGTGGTTAAAAACATCAGACACATGCCATGTTGAAATTTACAGAAAATATGTAGTTTACTTCACCTAAAATTTTATTTTAGTATTATCTATTTATATATAAGTTTTAAAAAATGGAAGGGAAAGGTTTCACCAACACCTTAACCCCTAGTAAAACCCTTAATTAGCTCTAACTAATTTGTCAAAAATAAATGATACTTGGTTATTTTAGCAAGTCAAATCAACAAGCCCCTAGTGGAAAAGTATACATTTCTGTGGCCCATAAAGGGGATAAATTTATGGGAACTGAAACAGTTAAAAAATGCCTGCAGTATCCAGTACATACAAGATACAATTGTAATCACCATCACATAGTAACTAGCTACTGCCATGTCCTTTGCTTCATGGGACATACGTAGATATCTAAAGATCATACACGTCTCTTTTCCTAATTAAAGGATGATCTTTTGGTTGCACATGATAGCAAGTAGCGATGGCAGTCTTAGAAAAAGTCAGATTATTAACCTAATGACCCAGAATTTCAATCAGTAGCTCGTTGGTCATGATGGCATCTGTGCTTTTTACATTATTTTCTTAAGTGTGTAAAAACAAAATGATACAGTTACTTTAAATTCTTTCTAGTTTGTCAAATTCAAAATAAAAAAAAACAGAAAAGACCAGAAATTTCCCAATGCCCAGGGTACTTTTAAAAAACAAATGTGCATATTCGTAATGCTAATAAATAATGTATGCTCTTCTTAATATGCTCTGTTCAATTGTTGCAAGCTTTATATGTTGTAGACATTGTTGATAGTAATAGTTTTATAATCTTTTTACCATGTGTATTATAATAAAATAAAATGTATAGAGGAATGGGGCATATCTGCGCATGTAAAGCATGCAATGGGCAGCATGTGCGTACGTATTTTCTTCTTCTATTATTCTGCAGCTGTTATTCTCTTTGTATCACCCCACCTGGGTGCTATGGCCTATCTCCCTCTGGACAGAAACAGCAGTGTAATGCATCCTACACTGCCAATTATGCTTCATAAAATATTCAGAGATCTGTGTAGCTCTTAGTTTGTGTGCAAAATGTGTTTTAAAGAATGTCATAAAAATAGCTACCATGCCATCAGCAGGGATAATCTTACATCTCGCCAACTCAAAGCACTGTAACAACACCTTAACACTATATCTCCCGTTCAGTTTATTTTTTGTAACACCGACGATGCTTTCTTATTTTCTCAACTTTTTTTTTTTACTGGGCACTATAGAAATCATTTAGGGTCCCCATACACCTTTAGATGTCTCTGTCAGATTTCATTTAGATCTTTTACCAAAAACATGTAATATGAGGGACTTTCTAAACCATCAAGTCTACCTGTGTTCAATTGCAAAGGACCCGGCACTACATAGTTGTTGGTAGATCTAGGATACCTGACAGACAGATCTAAAGGTGTATGGACAGTTTTACTCATTAAATTTTTTGCTTACTGAAAGAATGAGACTGAGGTAAAGGAATGAAGTTGTGAACCAACCAGTTGGTGGGATGGTTAAATTTTTTCCCTCAAAGTTGGAAAGTTCATTAAAGCCCCCCATTTGATCCTCCGATCCTGCTGCAGGCAGTTAACTCGGAGGGGGAGTCTCCTCCCCCTCCAAGTAAATTGGCTACAATCTGACATGAATCACATGTGTTGGTGGAGCACACAGGATTCTTGTCAGTTCTGTATCCGGCTCCTCACCATGTTGTGAGGCGTCTGCTACAAGCCGGCCATAGCTCAAGACGTCTATGGCCGTCTTAACATTTTTATTAGAAAAACAGCTTACAGAAATAAGAATTAAGGTAGAAAAAGCCCAAAAATGGCATTACCTTGATAATATTTTGTGTAAAGTAACAAAATAATCATGGTAAGATTGTATAACTATCATAAAGATTAGAAAATAAAGTAAACACTCAGATACATTCATTGTATAGGTAATATGGTAATTAATTGAATTTTAAAGGCAGTGGTAGAGTTCACTGAAAGCTGGAGTTCATATTGCACTCTGCAAGGAGTTTGCATGTTCTCCCTCAATCGGTGTGGATTTTCTCTGGGTATATGGTTAAGGGAGAATATTCTAAATATAATATATTCAACGACTATCCGACATTCGAGAATTTGTAATATTTTGTGAATGTGCGCTCGGATATTCACAATGGCAGATATTCGCCATATTAAGTTTCCACATAGTTTACTGGCATACATCGCACATATTTGTGCGCATCTATACGCGCAATACACATGAAGCTCTTAGTGGCTAAGATCACAGAATGAAGAAGAGAAGCTGTAAACCTGGTTCGCAAATCTTTGTGAACAGCCCCGCGCATTGGAAGGCAATAGAATTTAGTCTAATCAAATTTTACGTATTTAGAATATTCCTTAATATATTTGCAAAATTACACGAATTCAAATATACCATATGCCGCTAAACACTATCTCGGTACTCTGGTTTCCTACATTCCAAAGACATGCTGGTAGGTTAGTTGGCCTTTGCCTATAATAATGTCCTTAGATTGTGGTAACATGACTTACTTAGTTACATATGACTAAGTTAGAGACATAAGATTGTGACCTTTATATATAACTTTATACTCTGTAAAGTGTAGAGTAATATGTTGGCACTATATAAATTACATGGGTTAAAAGGAAGCAGAGTCATTATTTCATTGGCACAGTGCCCACACCTCACTGGAAGAATATAAGTTGGTATGGACAATTTTAGCTTTGAACCGAGTTTCATGTGACATGGGGACAGTACAAAACACAATTATGAGTCAGGTGCCACCTCATAACTTGAAATGGCTGAACAGGCCAGGATTACTAGCTTTTATTTTAATTAAAGCTTCAAATTTTAAATGACCAAAGACAACCTTTTAAAATTAGTTTAACGTAGTAAAGGTTATCTGCAATTTATGGAGTGGCTTCAGATCTAATTAACTATGTTCTCATACATACAAAAACTGGTGTGGTTTAGTGGGCAAGAAGTTTTTTTGAAGCACAAAGAAAAGTTTAGAAAAAATTAAAATAAATTCCACTATGCAATAAAGCAATATGATATGGACATTTTACAGCACATCACACAATAAATCAGCCCAATGTGTATGGATGGGTGTTGAACTGAATCTCATTTTATACAGCTATGGAGGTTCCAGAACTCATTTTCCAGCCTCTGCTATGTGCATTGTGGGTTTGTCTAAATAAACATATAATTTACCCTGCTTCTATAAATGGTATCCCAACTTGCACAGATTCGCTTTTTCACCATGCCCATTAGAGCCAATACAACTGTGCAAGGCAGAGGCATTTAAGCGGCCGTAAACTAAATTTAGTCTTACTTACTGCTATTTCATGGTCATTTTGTCCTAATGAACCATACCTTTCATCCCCGCCTCAAATAATTACACAATTACCCATCTCTCAAGTAGCACAACTCTTGAAGCAAATATCGTTTTCTCTTAAATGCTGTCCAATTTTACATTTAATGATGTTTCTCCTTTCAGAATCTAAAACAGAGAAGTATCTTGAAAAGATGGCACTTTGCAAAAGTTCACTGATGTGTTTTTTTGGTGTGTGTGTTGTGTTTAGAAGACAACAGATGTCACTTGGTTTTCTTTCATCATATTTTTTAATAGTTGAAGTAAGCTGAAGACCTGACGTGAAAGCAATGGAAAAACAATACGCACTAATTTAATTACTGCGCGGGACCCTCAGGTGCGTTAACACTTAAGCCTTTTTTAATTTCCTTGCTCGGGTTTTGACAAGAAGGGGAGAAATTAAACTGTGTGTCAGAGACATCTAATTGCTTCTATAACTTAACTGAAATGTGAGTCTTACAAATACATTACTGTGAACTTGTTTATTTTTTTGAAACTGAATTTTCTTTCCCATTACTGACACCTCATTAGTAAGGAGATAATGTGTCGCTCTTTGGTTTTTTTTCTCACCACTTTAATACATTATGGATGGATTAGGGTGACCCTCACTTTTAAGCTGATTGCTTAGTCTGCCTTCTTGTATTGTCATAGCAACCAAACGTTAGACTAATTATACTAATGTATTACCACATCTGTTGTAAGGTGTTCATTTAAAAGTTTTCCCACTCCTTTCTGCCAAGACTCCATTTTATCTCCAACTGTAATTGGTTTAGATATCTCCAATGTCTAGAATAAAGTATCTGACAAATAGCTACTAAATAAAGAAATTTAGCCACACGTTAAGCTGTTAAATTGAAAAAAAAGAAATTCAGTTATAATTAGTAATGAACAAACTCACCCAAGTTTGCCAGGCTATACATAATTAACTTTTTTAATCCATTGCCTGTGATCCAGATTGGAACCTGTTGCTTATGATTAGTTCCCTTTTAATTGTTATGTTACTTGGTGGACTGCTAATGGTAACATTGCTTGTAAGGCATTGCTCCTGCGGTCTCCCGCAATTATAATTGCCGCACAGAGATCACTCCCACGTATTTAATGCGTTCATCCCCACACCTGTGGTCGGCCGCGGCCCAAGATCTGAAACCTGGCCCGCCCGATGAATAAATGCACCCATTCATTCCCAGTTACGCCCCCCCCTCCTCATCCTGCCTGCTTACCAGGGGGTAAATGATTGCCCGCGATCTACGTGCCATGATTATATTCGCGAGAGAGCACTAAAGTGGGGACAAGCCCTTACAGGGACAAATTATGTTTACTTAAAAGCTCCAAGGAGACTCTTGTTCAAACTTGAGATCCACCAAGGAGAGTCTACATTAGGGCCCTACGTGTGCTACCTAAAGCCCCCCATACACCACATACAATTACCATGCAATTTCTGTACAACCAACTTTTCTTCTACCAAAACCATATAATATGAGGACCATTCTACACCTTCCAATCACTATGTATTCTATCAGGGAAGTCACTATACTACATAGTTTTTGGTAGGTCTGATGGAAATTGTATGGAGGAATCTAAAGGTGTATGGGGGGCTTAAGGCCTAGTCTTCACTGTGTTAAAATCCTCAGAATCAGAGTCATGTGGATCCCTCGTTGACATTGATGCTTCACTACACAACATGAGGGTGCATAATTCCATTAATGCTTTATTGAAAAATGAAAAACATTCACTGGTATGCTTTTCCCATAGAAGTCAATGGGCATGTTGAAACAGCGTTAGAAAACCGTGGTGTTTAATGTGAGAAAACTTGCCCGCTACATGAACTCACATGGGTCTATAATGCTTAGTAGAGAGAAGGCTTTAGTTTTAAACTTACTCCTTACTCAAGGATGGGGAGGAAAACTATTAACTCACAATTTAGTAGTTGTTCTAGTTTTGTGAGATACCAGGGATTCTCTCAGCAGCTGTACCATGTTTCAGGTCCACACAGACTCTGACTAAATTCCTTTACATTTCTCTTATCTAAGAAGCATACAGGGAACCCAGAACCACCATCCCAAAAGAGAAATTACATAATTGTGAAACTTCTTTTCCTTCTACCCTATCCTTACATAATCAGTGTATACCCCATCAATTGGGCTGGAGCCTGACTATTTATCCTAAGAGTGTGCTCTACCTGGTTAAATTTACACATCCATTCCCATTAAATGCCACCACCCCATGATAATCCCAAGCTGAAAAGGTGTGACATTTGTACATTTGCTAGTATAGGGATCCATGAACAACTTCCACACATCACTTCCAAATAACTCTCTGAGCTGAGATGTCCATTAACAACTAGAGTTTACTAAGAACCCATCCAAGCAGAATATGTAATGCCAGCCCCATTTATAACTATGAAAAAAGAGTATAAAAAGTATAAATAGTCACCCACAAAACAGTAAAAATGAGACATGTCCATCCACCAATTTCACACTGCTCTCACAAAGCAAAACATTTAGGTCTAGCTATCGGCTATCTGAAGATGCTTTTCTGTTCAATCAAAACTACTTAATTAAAGAAATCCAATCTGAAAAGGGGTACTCAGACAAAATATCAACCATAACCAAAGGCTCTTTAGTAGACCACAGGCTCAATTAGAGCACAAAGGCAGGATCTACTAATGGTGAAGCTTATTAAATTGTAAATGTAATGTAGCATAATATAAAAAGGTTTCCGAGCTGACATAAAAAGAAAGCAGTTTGCAATTGCAGTCCACTTTGGTGCTAGAAGGGAAACGATTCAAAATGTCACGCGGGGTATTAAATTCCTCCGGTTCTCCAATCTCCAGTGGCTCTACCTTACATAACTCACAGCACAACACTACTGACTACAGCAGATAAAATGTATGCTTAGAGGAGAAGTAAAAAATAATATTGTTTTTCCAAGTTGTTGGTCGTCAGTGCAATCAATATAATTGTACAGACATGTTTTGTTTGATAACAAAAACATAGAAAAAATATACAAATTAAGCAGGCAAAGGTTTTTAAAGTTTATTAAAGTAAACCTTCCAGCAAGAAGAAATGTGCTTACCTGGATTCACAAATTTTTCTATTTGTACCTTATTATAAAAATCTGTGAATCTTAAGTTAAAGCCTTTATAAAAAAAAAACCCACATATAAGTTATATACAGTGCTGCTTGAAAGTATGTGAACCCTCCAGACATGGTCACTGTTTGTG
>CM070033.1:130390472-130412029 GCA_036250615.1 Ptychadena robeensis
ATTTAAGCAACTTTATTTAGCCCCGAATTAACTCGGGCTAAACACCCAGAAGGTTAAGGTTGCATCTTGTTTATGGTTTGATCTGTAGAAATCTCCACATGTTTGTACAATCTGCCTTAATAAATTAAAAAAGGTACACATTAAATAATTATAATATGTTGGATCAGACATAAAGACATTCCTAGTCCGTATACATTAAGCCTGAAGAAAGGATCTGAGACATCCTGAAAACGTGCTTCTATATTCAGTTAGCCAATAAAAGGTATCACTTGTACTTTAAGCTTTCTGTATTCATCTATGGCTATCACTTTACAATGCTCTACTACTGCTATTCCTTATACACAGATAAATGCTGTAACTAAGTTGCATTCTACAGGCAAAAAATACTTTATATCAAATATTATTGTATTAATATGAAGTTTTCTAGAATGTTTGATAGGTTCGAGTCAATGAAATGATGAAATTTTTCAATACAATACTATATGGATACTTTGAATAAAACACTTACTATGACTTGTCATTGCAACATTGTTATATAGTTTCATAACATTGTCAGATCTGTTATTGCAATATTTTTTTCAGTATGAAGCAAACAAATTAAGATCAATAAAAGGTTTCAAAGAGTCTCTAAAATATATTAAAGAGATTACAGTGACAACAACCTGACCTTACTGGATGCAACTGACTAGTTTCCACTTATTCCTCCTATCAGCATCACATTGAACTACACAACTGACTCTTTGTGCAGCTTCTCCTTTGTCTTGGCTCTACTATGCTGAGAATGCAAGAAGCTTATATAACTCTGGTATGCAATAAGAAAGAGCTGTTTATATATTAATTACCCACACATTTTTCATCAATATGTTTTTATTATTTATTATAAACTTTACCTGTCTAAACAGGTTAGGACAAGCCAACAAGTGTATAAAGCATACAAAATGTGCCTATTCCTGCATTATTACTCTTGCTTGAGGAAATAAAAAAGAACTAAAAGTTCCATGTCTTCTGGTTACAGTTTGGACAGGACTAAGATTTTTTCAACCTATTAGACACACTGGGCCATAAGAAACAACCCCTAGTTTTAGAGAGAATTAGAATAAAAATAAATAAAGATTTAGAGGCACAGCCAATTGAATATAAACTGAATATACAGCATGTTCCAGCAAAGTAGTTAGGGCTCTATTTCCTTTATATTACTCCAGCAAAGCTGCTTGTTCTACTGCCTCTGGCCAGCCCAAAAGACCAGTGCCTTCCCTCCTCCCATATGTAAATAGCTGCCCAAGGCTAAGTTGTTAGTGCCAGATTGTAAAATGTGTCTCTCCATAAGTTGGTTAGAGAATAAGTACTGTCAGTGATCCTACAGCTTAGTAGTTGCCTTCTGACTTGGCTGCAGGAAATGGAACAAATGTCAACCTCCTGGTATGCAGAGTGATTGTTTTTAGGATGTGTGGAACAAAACAAAAAATATATGTATTTATTTTTATGTATTTGGATCAGAAGACACAGATGTCATGGGGGAAACAAGTGTGCATTATAGTCCAAAATATATGGTATCTCGTTTCCACACCTGCCTACAGTTTGGCTGCCTTGAAGAAAGAGCAGATTGTTATTAGTTTTCTGTGCCAATTATGTTTCTTTGGGCTTCCAACACAACAGTGATGCAGAGAAATGTTCTCATGGACTACCCAGAAGCAATAAGGCCATCCTATGGAGCATGTTGCTTTTGCCCTGTATGCCAGTGCACACATTGATCCAGCCATGCTTAGAAATCAACTTAATAATCAAATGTACTGTACATAGTTAAAATCTATGTTGTTAAATAGTTAACATTTTTATGTTGCAAAGTTTGCATCAAACTCCCCTTGCTCTCAGAAAATGACATGAAAAGATTATTCACTGTGCTGGAGTAAAACTACAAAACTACCAAATTAATTACTGTGCCTCTTTCATCCTAAAACACAAAAAACATAGACATAATACAAGCAAATTACACAGCACCTTACAAAGCTTCCACTAATTAATAGCTTGCATGGTTGTGTAGAGAAGGAAGAAATCCTTTGTGAAGCCATGAAAGAGAGTCATAACCATGAGGTTTCTGGTATTGTGAAAATAACACCCATTAAATCATTAACTAGCCAGACATGTAAAAAGACACACATGCAACAATGGCTTTAAGTAGTTAGCACTAGCTAGGCAGGGGCTGCAATGAATACACCCATTTACCAGGGCACTTGAAAAGTGAATTGTCACTTATACTTTCAATTCATGTCATGATAAAATTATTGTTCTGTCATTGTTATAGGGTTAGAAGAGAAATGAAAAGGCAGGAATATAGATGAAAGACGTGGCACGTATAGCTGAAGGGAAAGGGGAGTAGACAAATTACAAGTTCTTAAAGCAGGAAATAAAGGTGTACAGTAAATCTCAGTTCACAGAACAGCACCATTTACAAATCTTTTGTTCTTGTGCATCATTTGCGAGGACTAGAGTTTTTAAATTGTAAATGTGGACATTTATCTTAATATCTATTGATGATTCTAGCTATTTGTACTCCTTTTACTTTATACATTTCCACACACCTCAATTACCTCCTAACCCTGAAAATACCATCCTTGCATATAAGGCATACGGCATATTCCTATGGCTGGAGGGCCAGAAATTTAGTATATGCTATGTGCTATATCTCAGGTATATCTCAGGTTTAACTGTCAAAAGTTAAACACATTGACAAGATAAAAGATACTGGGTGGGGGCTCAAAATCTTATAGCACTACACCGCTATATTAAAATACCATATTTTTCGGACTATAAGAAGCACTGGACCATAAGACCCACCCAGTTTTTAACGTTTTTAATGCAATATTCAATTCAGCCAGTAGATGTCACTAGCAGCAGTACACTCACAGCACAACATCATCCTACTCACTGATCGGGAGATGGGGGGTTAACAGTTGCACAGTCTCTACTCTGCTCTCCCGATCTTGCTGTTACTGTCCGTGGGAGCAGCAGCAGTGATAGTAGTTCCCACGGACATGGCAGTTCATCTATCTCTCTCTTCATTGCTTATTCCAGCAGGGCTCTGTTGGCATAGGCAATTATACAGTTCAGATGGGAGATCTGGACAATGTCTGGTATCTCACATCTTGACAGCTCTCTTGCCGGGAGAGCTGGTGGGAAGCCAAGGCGCAACCACCCACAGCGAAATGGCTGCGGTGGTCACGCATCTGGAGCTATAAGAGGCAAGTACTTTTTTGAGGGTAAAAAGGTGCATCTTATAGTCCGAAAAATATGTCAATTTTAAAAAAAAAGATGCTTGGGAAAAGGCAGCTTTTAATCATGAGGTCCTCTATGTCTAATGGGTTTTTTTGTGAACAAAAAAGATACAGAAATCAAAAGCACCAATCCACAGCACTTTTAAAGTCTCGTCTAAATTTTTATTAATTGTCAATATAAAGGAATGGTAGCTAAATAGCTAATGCGTTTGAGGGATCAGCCGCCCCCCTTCCTCAGGGCATAAATCTTTGATTTCTGGATTGTTCTATAGAAATCTAAAGGTGTATGGATGATATTAGGCTTTGATACTGAATACAAAGTAACCTGATTCAGACCTTTTTTCTGGCATGTGTTACAAACAAAGGTACCAGATAAAGAGAACCTAAGGATTGGTGCTTTTGATTTGTGTATCTTCTTTACAAAACACATCAACATGACATTTTTTATCAATACTCCTTTCTTGATATATTACAAAAGGGATCTTTATGACTGTTGCTCATCCTGTAGATGATGATGATTTAAAAAAATAAGACATATGCCACCATGGTGTTTTCTGCTTAACATCAGCTTAGAGATAATCTTTTTATGACATCCTTTGAATTTTTGAACCCTTGTTTAATAAATGAATCCTTGATGTTTTCTAGCCTTGTAAATATAAACATGGTCATGGTAATATCTAGGAGGCGTTGCTTCCACTGTAACAATTTGTTGTTCATCTAAACAATTTTGTCTGATGTAATTCTTCTATATTTATTTCTCTATATTTATTGTTAATATATCGTATTTTTCGGACTGTAAGACTGCACCTTATGAGACCACCTGCGGCCACTCGGCCACAAGTGGTCACATCTTGGCTCACCGCCAGCACTCCTGGCAAGGAGATTAGCCAGGGAGGTGGAGGTGCTGTCAGATGAGAGATCCGCCCATTGCCAGATCTTCCATCTGTACTGTATTGTTTATACCAGCAGAGCCCTGCTGGTATAAGCAATGAAAACAGAGATAGATAAACTCCTATCTCCCTTTAATCTGCAGCCGTTCCCCCCGCGCCCCCCCCCCTCTTCTCCCAAACAGTGAGGAAGATGACATGTGTGCCGTGATAGTACTGCTGCTAGTGACATCTAGTGGCAGAAAGTTGGTTTTGCATTTATTTGATTAATAGCATTGATCCAATTCATTTGAACACTTCAAATATTTTAGTTTACTGCTCTATTTAGATTACCTGACTTTGTGAGTTAATTGCAAAGCCCCTGGATATGTTCTTGTCATTAAAATTGCTGGACATGTAAAATAAGGGAGTGTGAACATAATAAAAAGTATTGCTCAAGAACGTTATCTATACAAAAACATGCAAAATGTGTTCTTCCAACCCTTCACCACATTATAACAAAAGTGCATGTGCCACCGAGAGCGCTCTGTAAAAAGATAACCTGTTGGACCACATGGACCAAAGGTCTCCATGACTTTGATAGTCCCTAACTAAAGAAAGTTAAAGAACTTGGGCAGAACTAGGGGGTTTATCTGATTTGAGGTCAGGTGGCCAGGAGGAGCCACTTCAAATGTTGTTGCTGGGGGCTTCTGGGAGTTCTTTACAGAAAGGTCGTTGAAGAAGATGGTTGTCCCACCAAATTGCTTTATTTTCTTTTTTTTTCCCTCTGCTGTTTGTATATATTTGTCATAGCAGCAATTGCAGAAAAAGGGAATTCTGGAGGTCTGTTCAAACGAATTTTGATTATAAAGTGGGGCGCCCATCTGGTGATATGGTGCTCCACCAGGTATTGGATTCAGGAATGTTTAACTCTGGTGCTGTCCTCGAGTCAGTTAGGGGGTGGTTGGGGACAATAGTCACTATGCAGTGGTTTTTAATTAACACCAAACACTCCTCAGTTTTATTTTGTAATTTGCTTAATGTGTTTAAATATAAATGTTCATTGTTTCAAAGTGTTGGAAATAAAAGGGTCACATTTAGAATCCATGTCACATAGTCTGTGTGTTTTATGGAAATTTGGTATAGAAGGGACAAAAATGTATGAATCCATCAGTCAACTTCCTCGAAATTGCATTTTTCACAAATGCTGGCATTCTCTGGCATGCTAATAGATCATTTAGGTAATGAGTATTGGACTATTCTATATGGGGGTTGCACTTTTAGTTTGCTTCTATATATATCAAACTACATAAGTAGCTAGATTGAAGTATAGGCTACCCATTGGTTTGGTTTAAAAGCCCAGATAGAAAAAATGACTGCTTTTGACTAAAAAAGATTACATACTGGAGTATTTAGTTTAAAAATGTCATATAAAACCAACCTGCAAGCAGCAACCCCACATTCATGTATGTGTCCTCCTTTGCCAAAAGATTTCAATACACATTGCATTTACTACAAACACTCTTGATTGGCAACACCCCACTGTTTGCAAAGGTTAGTTATTATGCCAGAATAAAGTGGCTTAAAAGTTATTTTCAGCTGTAGACAAGAAATGTTCTGGACTCTATAGCTGACAACATGAAATGCAGAATTCTTTATAAATGTGCCTAAGGGACTCCATTTACTGTACAGCTTTCAAACCTTTAATACGCTAAAAAGCTTAGAGGCAATTAGTTTGCCGTTTTCTCAACGATTTCTAGAAAGTTAGTTGTACAAAAAAAAATCTCTGACAAAATAAGTTCAACTTTTTTATTTTCAGTATCGGAATTTAAAATGATGTTAAACAAAAACTACATAGGAAGGTGCACATCACTGGCAGCAAGATAGGGAAATATGGATAATTTTCAAAGTGTTGAATTTTAATGTGAAAAATGCAAATCAAACAAACCTTCAATGTACAATGGAAGCAGAGTGACATGGTGATTAATCTACTTAGGAATTATGTATTTTTCTAAGTAAACTGAATACACATGTAGAGAAAAGAAAAGTGGAATGGTATTCAAATGAGACAATAGTGAGGAATAAAAGAAGATAAGGTGTCCCTGTAAGTTAGCACTAAACAGCAAGTAACTTTTCAACTGATATATTGCAAAATAATCAACATTAAAAGAGCAACAGTTAAATCTCATTATATAGACAATCTGAAAAAGATAAAAATAAAATATAAAATGATTAAAGCTAGGCATACACGGCTCGTTTTTTAATAGATTCAAACACATTCGAGCAATGTGTGCATTCTAGGTGCTTGATTATGCTCGAATCTATACAAAAATCGAACCGTGTATGCCTTTCTTCGAGCAGGACCGATTGAAAAAGGCTGGTGGAACCTGGAACGAACATGTTTGTAAATCCCGGTAAATCTGACAAGCAGCAGGGGGGCTGGACCCTCCCCCACAGCAAACAACCTGTGATCAGCTCCCGGCAAGGGAAAGAAGGTGGAGCCTAGCACAGCTGTATACACTACACAAGCAAGTGCTG
Source organism: Ptychadena robeensis (assembly GCA_036250615.1). Classification (NCBI taxonomy): domain Eukaryota; kingdom Metazoa; phylum Chordata; class Amphibia; order Anura; family Ptychadenidae; genus Ptychadena; species Ptychadena robeensis. Next base: position 130,397,149 of record CM070033.1, read on the forward strand.
GGAGGAGCCCCCCCTCCTCTGCTGCCATCTTGGGCATGTCCGGCTCTCCCTGTTGCCTCTCAGTAGCTCCCAGCCAGGGTTTAACAACATGGGACCATGGTCTCCATCGAATGGGAAGCTATGTGAAAAGTGATGCACATCAATTGCCATTCGATTGACCCGCGATCGAGCACAGCATTGTGACGTCACCACGCTGCGATCAATTGCAAATTGAAAACAGAATACTGGTTCAAAATAGGTACCCAAATGCCTAATTGAGTTAAGCTGGCCATAAACGGTTATGTTTGTGGCCAAAATTGTGGACGATTGGCAAATCTAATGCTCAAAAGCTAAATCCATTCATGAATCAAAAATAATTTACGGCCATGTCCATAAATTAAGGAACGGTTGCATTACTTTGGATGGGGGGTCCACATCCAAAGTAACTGCCGGCACACAAAGGGTGCTTGGCCAATTCTCTGCATGACCGGATGACGTCATCACACACTCTCAATCGGCAGGAGGATCTAAGGGAGAACTAAATGTTTACACATTTTTGCTGATTACCATGTAAACAAAGCAAGATTGTTCCTAAATGACAGTTGTACTAACTGTATGCACCAGAATGCTGTTTTTACCCCATGTTCTAAACTGGATTATTCCTAAACATACACCCTTTCCATTGACTGTGAAATTGGGCTATTGTTTTTTTTATATCCGTGACATTACCTATGGAAGAAGTCACACCATCCACACCATCCACACCAGCCTCTCTTGAGACGTCGCTCTTTTATAGTTACATTTTAGAAATTGAATTTAAATATGTGCACATATAATCATTCTGAATGTACCTATTCATATGAGAAATTCCCCTTTTTGGTTTTCTTTCTATTAGAGCTTACACCTGACTTACAAACTTAATTGGTTCCCAAGGGTTGGTTGTAAGTTAAGACAATGTTTCCCATAAGAAAAGATGAAAATATCCATATCCATGTGTTATGAACCGCCTCCTTACCTAACTTTAACTCAAGTGTCCACTATCTCTGTGGTACCTACTTGTCTTGATTATCAGTTGCACACTACCTGGTCACCATATTGGCTACCTATTATGTACTTAATGGGTCTGTTGGGGCACATACGATCATACTAATCTTTACCAATGGGGCAGAAGTAGTGTTCATGGTGTACTGCAGTAGAACAGTTTGGGTTAGCCAAATTACCCAAACTTAAATATTCATACACAGGGGTGCACATAACATTTTTAGTGAGCTCCTCTGATGAGTACCGAGAGATGGTGTTTGGTACTCACCCCATATATAGGGTGGTCTTCCTCACTGTCTCCCTCACTATCCTCTGCATTAGCTTCCTACATGGTAGGTTCTGCTGCAGATGGCACTCTCTGTTCCTTATTTAGCCTCCGATTAGCTGTCTCCATCCACAGATCAGCAGTTGGCTTTGGGTCAAATGTAACTCTCACAGTACAACACATTTGATCCCCCAGATCTCATAACTCAGTAGTGCAACCATTAAATTTTCTGGGTTAGTAACTAACCCTTGAGAATACAAGCAGTCCTAATATCAAACTTTCATAGTCATATTTCAACTGTTACACAGTGCTTTTCTCTTGTCAGATTCTCTTGCCACATATGCCTACTGTGACATTCAACCCTCAGATTTACAAAACCCTTAGAAGTCCAATCCTTTTCTTTGGACTATTAATTTACATTCCCAATTTCACACCCCTAACTGCAACCTTTCATAGTTATTCATGTTTCCCTGCAGTTATCCAAGTGACATAAATTGTATACCACCAAGTTGTAAGTACGCATATGAGCTTTGTAACAATAATGCAGGTACGCATAGCTAGTTTTTGGCCCCTTTTGAGTACCAGAGTACTTATGTGCACCCCTGTTCATACATGTACATATACTACTATCTGCTCATAAAACTCTTACCCAGTATTCCATTCCCTACAATTTTAATGCAATAAAATAAAGTTTGAATCAATTATAATGTATGATTTTAAAACAAATACCTATATTGATTATATTGGAATTTTCTAGACTGTAAAATAATCCTAAATTGGTCATACTAGAATAAATGTAGCATGGGTAGAATTTCAGGTTTGAGTTACCATGCTCATACATACAGCTGTCAGCTTTTTCACAATGATGGCCAAATATAACAGCTCCAGACATTCAGAACCTTCAGCAAATTTATAGCTCGCGTGGGGGCGATATCAGTACAGAAGATTAAAGAAAAAAGATTCTCTACTCTGAAGTGTTTTTAGTCCTCATACAAGGAAATTAACATTCATTGGTTTTGATACTTGACCATGAGATATCTTGGCTTATATAGGCTTTGCATTCAAGGATATCACTCACAAATCCCAAGTGGTAACAGGAAATGTCCAACCTATTCTCTAATTAGACAATGTCTAGTCATGTTTAAATACAATAACCTTACATTATATTTGCTGTTTTACTACAACACAGTAGAGTAGGTCTCTAAATTTTGTAATTTTGACTTTGTAAATTAAGTGCAAAGCCTGTGAGCATGGTATCATCACCAATATGGTTGGAGATGTAGAAGAACCATGTTAAGAACATTCTAAATAAGAGGTTTGGCTCTAGCACATGGCTTATTCATAACTTACATTGGAATATTTTGAGTCACAATGTGTTTATAAATGTAATATATGGTCATTAGGAATAAAATCATGCTCAGAATGTTTCAACTTGTTATTGTGGCAAGCTTTCAAAAATGTGTCATTTAGACAGCTTATCAGGCAATGATCCATATTGTATCTGCTGATATTATTTTATCTCATATAGATATCACATCCCAAGAACATGTTTTTACTAGTTACTTGGTGACTGTTCAATCATAAAAAATGTTTGTGTTGTATATTAGAGAAAAGAGGGGGGTTCACAGGAGGTTGTGCTTGTTATGTAAATTTTGTGTTAAAATTATTTAATTTATATATTGCTTGCATGGTCACTCCATCTATACCTTTTTTTGTCTATTGCTTGCACTATGGGATAAAGATGGTGGTGGGGGGGGGGGGGGGGGGGGGGGGGGGGGGGGGGGGGGGGAGTGCTAGTGGCATTCTTGAAAGCCATGCTGTGATTTCATTAGACTTAACTTCTCGCCTTTATGGTTTTAAACACATTCATATAAAGAATCTCAACTGCTTGATAGAACAATTCCCTAGGCAGAGATCTGATGAAAGTATGGTCAGATCCAAGGCATAAAGCTGCTACATGGTGTACCTGATGATAGCCAGTTATGCTGGAGGTGATAATAATGCGAATTACACTACTATAAAGTGCTAGCTACTAGAAATGTGGGATGTCCAACAGAGGTAATGCACTAAATCATAGTGACAGCAGCTGGATGGGCTCAAGGGGAATACACCTAGACATAATAGATAACAATACTAGTTTAATGTAACCATATAAAATATATATAAATATATGAACACTGCAGTAATATCTGTATATAATATTGTTTTCACCTTTTCAGATAAGAAATTAATCTTTTTGGTTTTCCTTCTAGGATCTATGGGATACCTACTTGACTTGACTTGATTATCAGTTGTACATAGTGCTACCTGGTCACCATATTTTTTTACTTATTGTGCTCCTAATGAAAAGCTACATACCACCATCCTTATGGTCACCATACATGAGTTGTATGTAGTTGGATTCCCTAACAATTGATCACTGTGCGCATTCACGGTGACTGATTGTTCGGGAATCGAACATGGCCACCCTTTCTTGCTCGATCGAACAGGGAACCAACATGTTGGTAAATTCCTGTTTGATTGTCATTCATTTGGGTCCAATTGCGCAAAGTTGTGTGCATCTTTTTGCCGCTTAATATGAACACGATGGCGGCACCATGTCATTGACCCGTGTATGGGCACCCTTAGCTTCACCAATGGGGCAGAAACAGTGTAAATTGTGTCCTGCACTAAAACAAATAGTATTATTAGTAGTAAATATTACCCAAAATAATAGTATAATAAAGGACATGAAGCAAGCTCTAAAGTGTATTATGTATGCATAAACAAAGGCAAAGATTAATGCTGACTACTCATTAATATATGGGAGTCACTATGATAAGCACTAATGAGTTCAATTTAAAGTTCCTGTCAACATCCTACTAATGGGCCTATGAGAAGACACAAACTCCAAGCACCAATTACAGCTTGTCAACTTGTGTGGAATTAATTTCCAGATGAGTCATTCTGGAGCGAAGCCTTCCCCTGTTTCATCTCAAAATGTCTTAATCTCCGATCTGCAGAGACTCTTTGAATGCGGAAGCCAAATTAAAATACGCGCTGCTAATCAGGACATTTAAAATCCTTTGTCGATAAGGAGGAAGAAAGGAGGAGATAGGTTGGATGTTAAGAGTACACAGAAGTTTCCTGCTGGGTTTTGATGTGTAATAGGCTTCAAGAAAAGATTGCTGCTGGAATAAATTGTTAACGCTTTAATTGCCAAAATTGACGCCAGTAAACAATAAACCTGGGCTTGTAATCAAACTAAAATTTATTCTGCTAATATTTTACCTTCATTGGTTTTCACTATCTTCACATCAACAAGGCAATTACAGTTTTCCATTTTCACGACATTTTACTTAAGACCCAGCAAAATTTTCATTGTGTGTCTGTGAATTCTATAACGGTTGGAAGTGGTTGACAGGACCAACAATACAAAATTGGGAGCCATGCTAAAACCCACATTTGATGTGGAGTCTCTATTGTTTGTAAGGACAAAATTCAAAGAATAGAGGTGTGGACCAGTACGACTGGGGAGAGCCCAGGCTTACGTTTGCAGGTGGACTAAGTGCCTAAACATGGCATCATCACAATTGTTTTAGCAAATATAGTTTATGCACCAATTATGTTTAAGGTTAAGTCAGTGGTTGCCAAACTGGGGGGCCGCAAAAGTATTCCATGGGGGCGCTGGCCCTCATTCTTTGTGTTTAAATAGAGAGGGGGAGGAAAGTTTGGGAACCACTGCGTTAAGTTGACTTAAAAAGATTTCGAACTGAATTGCAAGAAATGAATGTGCTACGCCATTATTATTTTTTTTTAAATATGTTCCTTCAACCATGCTCTACATCTCCAACAATGTTCACAATTATAATTGTTGCAGTTAATTACATCCCAAAGCAAAAGAATATTTGCTATGTGTTTCTTGGCTATTACTCATAAGGTATAAGGTATTCTGTGCCTCCGATTGGCTATTACTCATAAGGTATATTTATATATATATATATATATATAGTATTGCTGTTTGTGTATCAGTTAAGAAATAAACTAAATTGAAAAACGATGGTTAACACTGAGTTAGTTATAGGATATGCACACCGAGGCACTGCTCTGAGCCTGTTGGTTAACAGCGCACCTTAGCATGCTCCCTACTATCCCTCCCTAAGCCATGACCATACCGATATCTCATTGTAATATTACTTGTTTTGTATCTGGTATGATCAAACTGGAATTCAATTTTCTGTTTTATCAGTATTTATAGTTTTTTTCCTTGTTATTCCTATTTATTTTGTTAATTGTAACTGTTTGGTTTAAGATTGTAAGAGTTCTGATCTCCGTTGCTCTTATTGTTATATTAAGAACATGTTATAAAAACCTTAAATACAAATATTTAATTAACAATAAATAATCTGAGCTGATTTATTGGAGCTTCTCATGCACATTGTAAGAAGCCAATAGCATTCAGCAAATTTAATTAAGAAGAAATGCAACTATACAAGACTGATGGTTAGGCTGGAGTTGTGTTTTAAAAATAATGTGGATATATACAGCATATAACTGTGGCTTTAATTTCCACTGAACCTTGCTTACTCGAAACTTTACACTGCATAAGCATATTCTAGCATGTGTTTCTCAAACAGGATACAATGGTGTTAACGCTATCTTTGGACTACATAGACAAATTGCCTCCTGAAGGGACCATTACTGAGAGAAAAATCAATCAACTAAGATAGAACTAGTAAGATATAATTGCCCCTACATAGCTAACGCAATCACATATCCTGAAGAACCAATTCCTGATTGCTTTTGAAGATTTTTGCTTTTAAAGCATATCTAATTTTTTTTGTTTTGTTTTGATAGAGTAGATACTCTTCACCGGTGTTTCTTTATCTTCATATTCTTTATACTCTACAAGCTGGATAAAGACCACAATTGGGTATTGTTCAGTTCTTGTAATCTCTGGACATTTCATGTGCTTATATCCACGCTATTCTTTTATCACTCACGAACAGATCGTTTCTCACTAGCATTGGAAGCTCATCAGAAGCAGATTGGTTTGGCTTTAAAATAAAAGCATTATGATAGACTTATAGTGGTAGATTACCAATAACTGAAGTAAAATCATATCCCCATTGAATTCAATCACTACTGTTATATAAAATTGGAAAAGATAGATAGAAAATGATGTGACAGATGTTGAACATTTTCATCACAACACACATAGGAGATTGAACCATGAACGAAGTCTCAGCTGAATCAAGAACTGATTAGAGCAATATATACTTACCAAAACTATTATTTGTATAGCAATCACTTGAACAGTTTATACAGTGTTGTAAAATACGGTTACTATTACATCGTTAATTAAGATGTTCGCTGTGAATATAAATGTATGTTGATTATACTGGCACAACTTGGAAACCAGAGATGAGCAAACTGGATGTGACAAATTGGGATTTGACCTTGATCATCAAGTTCTTTTATCTCTATCCCCTGATTATAATAGGTACAGATGAAACACAGTATTACTATAGTCCTGGATTGCACCAGTCTCTGCATGTAAATCAGTGAAAGTTTAGAATCTCCATTATTTTTATCAATTTTTTTATGTAATATTAATAACTTTTGATTATTAATATATTTTCTTATTTATATCCTAGCTGTAACATCATGCTATTTTTTTAACCATTAAAACTAAACACAAGATCAAGGAAAAAAAATCTCCAGCGGTGTGGCTATCCCCAAGTTAAAATTTTTCACTTGATTCCTTATTTTTGCATAATCATACTTGAGAAGACTTTCTATATACATTATCTTTTTGATGCTATGCAGGTCTTTAATGCTTAAGGTCCAAGGGCCCTTGTTGTTGTATGACCCCTGATATGTTTTCTTATGTATTGCATGTTTTTCTTGCTTGATCAAGTTTTGGTGTCTGACTACTTTATTATTTTTTTTTTGTTTAAAAGGTGTCTTTGGAAAATACTTTGTATACTTCAAAAATATTTTTTTTTTACTTAACTGTTCTTTTTCACACCTACAGTCTCTTTCTTTAAGGGGCCCATACATACATAGATAGCAGCTCGATCATTCCATCAATCAAGCGGCCATCCAAGGCAGCCACCCCTGTCTTCGATCAGGATAAAAGATAGGTTGATTGATCAGGGAATGCATATGTCCGTTAATCGCTGTTCAACTTCCCTACTTTGGATGGGAATCCTGGTCCCCACTTAGAGCATTGGATGAGAATCAAGCACCTAAGGTGGTGCGCCTTGATTCCTGTCCAACCGATGGACGCTCAAGCGCAGTGTGGAAATATCATCAGGTTGTCACCACTCTGTGTTTGAACGGGTCATCGATTAAGCGCACATCGGTAAGTGTATGGGGTGTGTCTCTGGGCCTCTTTTATCTGAAACTCTAATCTAGTTTGCAGACATGCCATCCTGCCAATGCCAATAAAGGGCCAATAGCCTTGCAGTGTACATGAACACAGAACCACCAAGGAAGTAAGGGTAGAAATAGTACAACTCTGTATTACTTTTAGTTCAGGGCAAGTTCCACTGCAATGCAGGTTTTTCACTGAACCTAAAGTTCAGCTCTTAGTATATCTTAGTGTAGTGTACAGGTAAAACAAAAAAAGAGATGTTTTTGGGACTTTCACTGTTGTCAGATAAATATGATACATGCTGCAACAGATGTAATATTGTAACATTCAATATCCCAATGAGCAAAGTGCTGAACAAGTTTGCAGTCAATAGATTTCAGCTTCTGTAATAATGGTGACAAGTGAGAGTTTTGAATAGGTTGTTTTGAATAGGTTTATCATTTGCTTAATAATCCAAGACTCTGTGTGATGCCATTCTAAAAAGGTTATATTCGGCATGATCATGACTATCATTAAGTGAGTAGCTCTTCTAGCTGTAGAAGGTCTAGTATTTACACCCAAGTTGTGATGTACTATATACTGTACTATTAGAGTTTACCAAAAAAGAAAAATAATGTCAAAATTGGACCATTCAATTCAAGCATATACCATTTCCTAAACTCAGGCACCACAAGTATATTCTGTGTGTTATACCTAGAAGTGTTGAGTTAGCAAGGCCTAAGCATTTGCTCAGGCTTCCAAATGATGGTTTCACATATTAATGTTAAACCCCTTTATTTCCTGCAAAGATGCTATACTTGATATTGTGATGGAAGGAGCATTCTGAAGCTGAAGCAAATCCAATACCACTGTTTGCCCTTTTTAGAAAAAATGGCTTCAGATAATATGACATTGGATATTTAAAGATATAACTAGTGTCTAATTTTTTACTTCTAATAAGATTAATTAAACATTTCGTTTTATTAGAACAGAGAATATTAAAAACTTGAAGACCTTGACACAAGGTCGAAATAAGTCAAGGTGAAGAGCAATATTTGAACATTGGCTTATCCGACAGCTTACAGATAAAGGAATTGATTAGCAAGCAATAATATTTTATTTATTTCAGCCAAGGACATTAGAGCTCATCTCATAAACCTTTTTGCATTGTTGACATAAAGACATTATACAGCCTCTCAAAATACTATTGTCATTCTGAGGGTTAGATTTCAATTAAATCCTAATTGCCAATAATTCTGTTGATTTCCAATATCACTGTTTTGTGCTCATTTTAAATGTGTCCAAAATGATGGCGTACTCAGCAACATGTAAACTAATTAAAATATAGATGGATTTCTTATCAGAACATAAAGATTAATTTACACTTTAATCTCTGTCTCACATTTTCTTGGGTAATATAATGCTGTCATGGTCGAAAGACACAAATGAGGGACTTTTCAGGGTTCTGGACCAAGAAATGACATTTTAATGGAATGGTTCTAAGTTCAATGAATGGTACTCCATTAAAGTCTATGGAGTTACTGATGCAGGGAATTATTAAGGCAGCCTTCCACTAAAGTAGGTTTGACTTTCTCCATGTATTACCATTGCAGTGTTTAAAAAGACAATTTACTCTGATGTAAATCTAAAACACCCGCCAACATTTAGTATAACATGCATCATATCATAAGGAAGGAGATTCTGATTGCAAAGGTTAATGTCGAAACACAATAACTTTCATTGATAAACCTAGGGACAACAAATGTTTCAATAAAACAAATTAAAAAGTTAATTCCATTTAGTTTCAGTTACATCTAGTTACATGTTAGAATATCAGACACATGTGCACAATCTAATTACTGAACAATCTTTTTATTGGCTTGTGGCATATTAATGCCCTCTTAAATCATTGAAGCATACCTGTATATACATTGACCTTACAACCCTATTGCATTTCAACAATATGTGGAGCACCAAATAAAACCAGCCATGAAAACCCAACTGCCAAATGACTCTTCTAAAATGAAAAGCAAGTGTGTCTGCTATATCCAAGTTGTACAACAAATAGTGGTTTAACTTGGGGAAATGCTCTTTAAACATGGCTAAGCAAAGTAATTTGGCAATAGATCACAGGGATGTGCATATTCCAAATTGAATCCTGGTCTGTACATTAAAAACATTACAATAGGGAAATGTAGAGCACAATTAAGATAAAGGGGCACATACTAGTATGCCTCCTAATAGTCAAACGCTTTGAGGAAAGCTCTGAACTCCTTTGCAATTAGGCAGTTAATTCCATTTTATGTGTGTTTTTGTAAAAAATATTAGACATTTCCTAATTTTACCAATACTGAGTAAGATTACTAAATTATTTGAATCATGTTGTTATCCACATGGCATCAAACAAACTTTAGCTAAAATGCGTGATAATTAGGCCTAATAAATGCGGTTCAGAGGTTGGTCAGGAGAAGCAAAGAGGTGGCTCATGAACAACTATGTAAATGAATCCTTAATTTCTCATTGAAAACATCTTAGAATAGGGAAATCTAAAAGTAAATATAAATAAATAAGCTGGATGTGGTTGTGAGGCAGGGTAGATTAACTGCCAAAATCTCAGAAACGCCTTTGGAGATGGCTTTTGGTATATAAATGAAAATTCATTTCAAGAGCAAAAGCTCTGGTAGACATTCCTGCAGTCAGCATGCCAATTGCTCTCAAGTGTTGCAACATCTGTGGCATTGTGCTCTGTTATCAAACCAACAATTTCAGAGTGGCCTTTTATTGTGGGCAGTCTAAGGCACACCTGTACAATATTCATGCTATCTAAACAGTACCTTGATATGCCACACCTGTGAGGTGGGATGGATTATCTTGGCAAAGGAGAAGTGCTCACTAGAGGATCACAGGCACACCCTTTGGATCACTTTGGATGGGGACTGTCATCTCCATTCAAAGTAATGGGATCGGCCAGGAATTTACCAACATGTTGGATCAATCTTGCCATCCGACATGAGGGAGATTCCTGGTCAATCTTGCCAGGTGGACACACGAGACAGGCCGAGCGAACGCAGGGCAATTGATGGGCAGGAATCTGCCCATGTATGGCTACCTTTACACAGATTTAGACAGATTTGTGAACAATATTTATTTCTTTGTGTTATTTTATAGGTTTGTATAAGAATGCACATGCTCATTCTTTATTTACACCAGCTGTCCTTCAAAATATGTCCATTTTAATTCATTTGATTAGTTATAACCACTAACTTATTCTAAAGTTCCAAATGCTTGTGAAATAATAGCAGAATATAAATAAGCCTTAAAGCCTTGTGCTCAGAAATCTCAAGATACAGCCTGCTTCCCTCACTTGTTAAGTCAACCTACAGCAGCCGATGTGCTTCACGGAATACCAACATTATGCTAAATCTGCTTTTCAATTCCTCTCCGGAGTTGGAAATGAAATGTCCTAAAAACCAGAAGGGTGTTTGCAAATCACATTTTCATTGACTTTTGTGTGTGCAACTCGAAAGACAAATAAGTCTGCAGCGATTCAGCAAAGCACGGCTGACAATATTGGAACCAATATACAAGACGATGTATGATGCTTTTATTGATATTAAGCTCCGTTTTCTGCCTATGTAAGTTGATTCTCTTGATACACTGCGGCAGTACACTGCATGGGAGATGCTGTCTAAAATAAGAAGTTAATGTGCAGCTTGATGCTTCTGACTTACATGTTTTCATTTCACAATGATGCAAAAATTCTGATTGCGTAGTTTAGGGAATTCTGTCTTTGAGAAGTGTTTATAAAAGATTTGAAGGGATTACATTGATGTGAGAGCTGAAGAGAAGGCAGTCATACATGCAGGTGTTATAAATTCAGCAAACAAACATCCACAATCTGCCAATTAAACTGAAACAAGTGACAAGGGACAACTAATTCGCACAGGTTCTGTGTCTCCATTAAAAATAAGTTATATAGGTATGCAATTATTCATCATCTTTTGTTGTATCTGTCAGCCATATTCCTTAGTCAAATGAGTCCTTCATTTATGTCATTGCTTTATGTCAATGTAGGTAACAATTGTAGCTCTCAAGACAGTGTCAACATTTATAAAGTTGTCAAAATGAAGAATATGACTTGAATTTGTGGAAACACAGGCTTCAGTTTTACTAGTGATTGCCAAAGAACTCTCTATGAATAAGGAAAACATCCGACTTGCATCTTGCTTGAAGGACATTGGTAAACTCCAAACTCTGGGCCACAGTGTAATTATATTTGGCCTGTGAGATTTAGTGTTATAGTTTTACACTTTACTGTTTCCCTATTCAATGTTTTAGCAAAACTTAAGTTTGTTTCCACATAAAAATGTTTGTTATTATATCTGATAAGAAGAAGAATTGTAGACATTTTTTCCAATAAGTATCAAGATTGGCCCAATAGTGACTATGTCCTAATGCCATTAAACCTTCTTGGTAGTTCCCCCCATTGATTCTAAATCTCAGCAGACTCACCTAGCACTAACAGCACCATCAATGTGTAGAGGAGGATAGGGAGGGCAGGAAACAAGGCAGAGTACACCTTTTCATTCAAATTGTATATAGTTCCATGGATTTTCAATTCAGTTAATTTGTCCAGTATAAATGTCAACAGTCAAATCAGAATAAATCATTCACATGATACCCCATCAAAAAAAATTTTGTACTGATTTGCTAATCAATTTATTTTCACTCTATTGATCTCTCAGTTATTATAAAATTATGGTATTTACACATTCTCCAAATGTGATCAAACGTAAATTTATCAAGAGGTCTTGAGAAGTTGTAAAATCCTTTTACAATCAACTGAAATTTCTTAGTCTTCAATTGTTTTTGAATGAAAAAACTCCTGTTTTGGAGTTCAGAAGTCAACAAAGAATTGGCTTACTTTAAAAAAAATTATTGAACTGGACTGTCTGATTGGATAAGAATATTAGTCCTTGTATGGCCAACCTTACTGTTTTCATAAGCAAACACGTTTGATCAGTAATATGGGGTAGCATACTGGTAGACATACTGGTTGGTAAAGTGACTTTCCTGAAAAAATTGTCCTGTACCATGTTTGTTAAATATGACTTAAGGCCCCCCATACACGTAGCGAGCCGCGGACAACGTGGCCGTCGGTCGGTGGCAAAATCGCCCACGGATTGCAGATGCTTACATGGGGCGACAGGGACCAAAGATCGGTCAGCCAGAGAACGGACATGTCCATAAATCTATGGCCGATGCCATTAGTTTAAATGGGGACCGGTGCCGGCATATTTGCTGGCAGATATCCCACGACTTGCAGGCAGTTTGCAGTTTGTCCCCTATTGATTTAGCATACCAAAGACACGATAAAACAGTACCCAAACAGCATAGGGAGCTGATTTTCTGCGTCTTGGAGACACATCCATTCATCTTCAATGCATGTGTCTTCATGGCACCGAACAGTGCTGCACTGAAGACGCACCATTCTGCAGCTTCAAAACAGCACTGCGGGCACACCGCTCAGATAAGGCAAAGTGGACACAGTCCCATCCGTTAAAGTAGACAAACAAGTTTCCATAAGACTACCTTTTCATCCAATTTACACAGAAGGGTCTTTAAAACAGAGACTGATCATCAAACAATACCTCATAACGTGAGATGTGTCCAAATTAGTGTTGATCTTGAATATTCTAATGACCCTTTTATTTTTGTGAATATCGGCACTTCAAAAATTCACAATGATCTGGAATAAAGAGTACCCAGAGCTACCAATATGTGCATGTACGAGTGCTGATTTGCTTAATGAAGGTAATAATGACTGGAGATAATGAATAGAGATGGTCAAATTTTTCGACTTGCAAACTTTGTGAGCTTATTGCAAAGCCCCTGAAAATGGTATCATCACCAAGCTTGCTGGAGGTGTAGAGAAGGGTTGGAGGAACATTTGAAAAAAATAAGTTTTGCTCTAGCACATGTAGTTTTTGCATAAATTAAGTTCAAAGTTAAAGTCGAAATTCCGATTTTCAAATTTTTTACTTGACTTTGAACTTAATTTGTGAAAAAACTATTTGTGTTAGAGACTTACTTTCTTTTTTGCAGTATACCCCCAACCCTTCTCTCCAGCAAGTTTGGTGATGATACTATGCTCAGGGGCTTTGCAATTAAGTCGAAACCGGCGAAATGGTCGAATTTTTGAAAAAAAATTCGACCATCTCTAATAATGAATTCTCAAATTCATGAATATATTGCAAAAATTAGGCCCAAAATTTTCGATATTTTGCAAATACGAATATTTCCTATGTTGTTCATTACTAGTTGATGGTTGATACCTACTCTCCTGCAATGAATCAAATACGGAAAGATTTTTTTCTTTAATTTTTAAATTAGATGACTTTTCATTTTGTTTCAAAGCTGTGGTCAGCAAGTACATGTACTAGTTTTTAATCCAAAATGCAATGATCATTAAGCATCTTCATGCGCATAATTATAATAACAATAATAACAAATATATATATATAGATAGATAGATAGATAGATAGATAGATAGATAGATAGATAGATAGATAGATAGATAGATAGATAGATAGATAGATAGATAGATAGATAGATAGATAGATAGATAGATAGATAGATAGATAGAGATATATTTATAGACATATTTTTCCCACAAAAAGCATAGTACATCAGCCTTTCAGGCAATTTTTTTTATCAGTGACAAATATTTACACTTCTATAAGGATTTACAGAAGTGTCCACATTAAACCACTGAATATCAAGAAGAAAAACCCTGTTAGAGATTGTTAAATGTCTTGTGAACACAACCAGATGAAATTATAGTCTATAGAAAATACGGCGGTCATCATAACCCATAATCACTGAACTGTGTAGGTTGTTCCACAGCAATTACATGTCCAAACGTTAACCAAAAACACCTCATAACATGATGAAAGGTACATGCAGGCAATTTTGTATCTACAATTGGTAAATATGTAGGATGTGGGTTAAGTAACGTTAGTGTGATATTGGCTTGCCTACTTTATGAGACAGTAGACGACTTTTGCTCTACTTGCCAATTTGTAATAGAAATAGCTTTAGATGATAGAATTTGTCAGAGATTTGTTGAGAGAACAGATAAAATGAAAATAAAATCATAGTGATCGTTATATATTTTCTTTCTCTTTCACAACTGAAACTAATGCTAGCCATACACATGCCGATAAGCAGCCGATTTTTAATCTGACCGACGGGCTGTC
>CM070033.1:130429087-130439464 GCA_036250615.1 Ptychadena robeensis
CCCTTTCGTGCCAGCCACCTGTGAGGACTTGGACGCGTGTGATGGAGGCATTTCCTGCATGAAAATCATGTTTTTCTTGAAGTATGGCTGAGACTTCTTCCTGTACCAACTGCTTGAAGAAGGTGTCTTGCGTTTCCAGAAACTAAGCAGTATGAACTGTGATTTAGCTTGACTCCATCCTCACCCGAAAAGTCCCCACAAGCTGATCTTTGATGATCCACCAAACCAGACCCACCTCCCCCTTGCTGGCGTCTGAGTCGGACTGTAGCTCTCTGGTCCCTTCAACCAATCCAGCCTTTGCTCATCATCTGGCCCATCAAGACTCACTCTCATTTCATCAGTCCCATAAAACCTTAGAAAAATCAGTCTGAGATATTTTCTTGGCCCCAGTCTTGACGTTTCAATCAGCTTGTGTGGGTTCTTGTTCAGTGTTGGTCCGTCTGTCAGCCTTTCTGGCTCTGGTTAATGGCACACCCTGGTGCTGTTGGGCACTCCAGTGATGGTCAGCTCTGAAATATGGCCAAACTGGTGCATGGATCTTGCAGCTGCAAGCACGCTTGACTTTTCTCAGTCATGGGGCATTATTTTTGCACCTTTGTTGTTCCACACTCTTCTTGCGACCCTGTTGCTCTTTGAATGAAACGCTTGATTGTTCGATGATCACGCTTCAAAGCTTTGGATTTTAAGAGTGCTGCATCCCTCTTCAAGAAATCTCACTATTTTTTGACTTTCTAAAAGCCTGTCAGTCCTCTTTTGACCCATTTTTGCCAAAGGAAAGGAAGTTGCCTAATAATTAGGCACACCTAATCTAGGGGTTTGATGTCATGATACCACCCCTTCTCATTACAGAGATTGCACATCACCTAATAGTGCTTAATTGGTTAGTAGGCTTTCGAGCCTATACAGCTTGGAGGGAAGAAGACAACATGCAAAGAGGATGAATGGTCAAAATACTCCTTTGCCTACTATTCTCACTCCCTGTATATACCCACTACCAACATACAATACAAACTCCCTGGAACATGCTCAAAGTATAAACCCGCAAGTTACTCCCCCTCATGCTGAAGTATATGAATAGAGACAGGCTCATCACTGCTCTGCTGAACCGCCGATCTTATCTTCACATTTCTTTAGGAAAAACTGTTGCTTTACTAGGCACAATGGGGCACCAAAATATAATTTAGAAGGTTCTTCTTTCTATATACTTTTTTTACTTTTCGGTAGATTCTTTTTATGTCACGATTCAAATGTTATTTAGAATATCCAGCAAACTACATACACAACGTATTCTATTTTCAGTAAAATTTACGTATATTCCCGGCGTCTAGACGACTTTTCAGTACCTTGAAAATCCTCCCCAAAGTCGGGGGTCGTCTTATACTCCGAGTGCCGCAGGCAGGGGGTGCAGGGACCATCTATTGGAGCCGTTTACTAGATCTGTCTGCTGCCTGAAGCTGCGCGCTGGCTGAGATACATTGTACCAAACGAACGAGAGAGGCAAGTGTACTCATGGCACAGATGCTTCTTCCACAGAAAACACACGTCTGTAGAAATACAGTTATAACTGATTTTTTAAGGGTTTTTACTGAACTGATGAAATGAGAGTGAGTCTTTTTGATGGGCCATCGATGGATGAGGCCCACTTTGTTGGCTGGATTGGTAAAGGGCAGATGAAGCTCCCAGTCCGACTCAGACGTCCAGCACGGTCGATGGTGGAGTAACTGTGTTTGGGGCCCTTGGTATCATCAAAAGATCCAGCTTTGTTTTTGTGGGCCTTTCCTTTCGGGTTGAGGATGTGAGTCACAGCGTCACTAACTTCACCAGTCCCGTACTGCCGATTTTTGTTTCCTGGAAGGACACAGCCCTGTCCTTCAAGCCTCACGTTGGTACAGGGTTTGAACCCCGAAGAAGTTCATGCATCCTTCAAGGAAAACATCATGATTTTCATGCAGGAACAATGCTCCATCCACATGCGACGTCCAAACAGTATTTACTTCAGTCACAGCTGTGGGCTGGCAAGAAAGGGTATAAAGAAGAAAAACTAATGACATGGCATATCCTTGTTTCACCTTATCTGAACCCCATTGAGAACCTGTGGTCCATCATCAAATGTGTTTTTTACAAAGGAGAAAAAACAGTAACTCTCTGAAACAGTTTCGGGGAGGCTGTGGTTGCTGCTTGCCCCGCAATGTTATGGTGAACAGATCAAAACACGGACAGAATCCCTTGGAGGTCAGGGCTTTTGAGTGTCCTTGCAAATAAGGTGACTATATTGGTCATGATTTTTTTTTTGAATGTCATAAATGTATCATTTGTGAATGTTGGATGTTATAGTGTGGGGTGTGTTTCTGTGGTAAATAAATTAATTAAAGGGTATAAATTTTTTTTTTGTGTTACTTTGCCCTAATATTAATGCAGCATAATAGTCCACCTGCACACACAGATATCCCCTAAAATATCTAAACTAAAAACACAACTAAAAACTACTTCCAAAATAGTCAGCTTTGATATTAATCGTTGTTTGGGTTCATTGAGAACTGGTTGTTGTTCAATAATACAAGAAGTATCCTCAAAAATGCCACTTGCCCTAATCATTATGCACTCCCTTTAGGATGTTGCATGGGTAACCATTAGCTGGTGTCACATTGTAAGAGACTGCTTTCATATATGTCTGTCATAAAGGGGCTACCATGTGCGTGTTTATTGTTGTTGATTGTATGTTGCTAGCTTCCTCTGAGAGAATATTTAGTCTAGAATTATTTTGACGACACGACCTTTCAAAAAACCCAATAGAGGCAATTCATACACTACATTTAGGCCTTACCTCACTATTATTAATCCCCACTTTCGGCCTATGGTTCTGACTCGCAAGAAAAAGAGCAGCAATAGGCAGTTCAAAGTAATTGTCTATGACATGCCTGTACACACGTGTGCCTAGCCGCACACGGCTACAAATAGAAAAAAAAATGGTGCATCTAGTTTAAAAAACAATGGTCCGTGTCCCATTTCCACGTACATTGGCACCAATACATGCCATGCCCGAAAAATAATTATGGCGGCAGAACCATTGGTTTCAATGTTAAAAACCACTTTTATATTAACAATTAACCGACCCCCTTAAAAAAAACGGTTTAAACACAAAGTAACAAAACACACGTACATTACATAGACACCGTCAGCATTACGATCCTGGTTAACTTCTACACAACAAAAAATAAAACATAATCCACCTTCTTAACCTTCATTTCTGATGGCAGCATTTTTCGATCCCCGGAGAAGTGAAGCTTGCTTTCTTGCCATCGCTGCCCGCCGCCCCCCTCCTCATGCACCTGCTCCTCTCGTCGGAGCTATAGAGCTCTTCCTGGTGGGGGGGGGGAATAAGCTGCTTCATTGAGAGTGTCTCTTGGACAGGGTTGAACAAGTTGGATTAGCAAGCTCAAGTCCTCGCGATGATACAAGACCGGGCTACGAGTTCCTCATGGGACATATGGTCCCCCAATGCCATTGAATTGCGCGAAACCACCTCTGCCCTACGTAAGGCAGTGGGAGGGCACACTCGGAACAAAGCCCACCCCCGGCGTGTAAGTGTGGTCTCAGCATATGGGCTGAGCTGCATGCCAATACTGCTCATGACCCTACCAGGTGGTAGTTCACTTTAACACCCTAGCGTTATGGACGGCCAGCACCGCATCGTCCAGCGCTCCAACCTGTTACTATCTCACTGGTACGAGGTGCTGCCGTCCAGTAGAAATCATTGCTGTGGAGAACATACTCACGCTGTCCATGTACATGCTGGCGACATCCTCTCTGTGCTGCCTGTGCTTCCTCTCTCCCCCCCGCCTCCCGATTGAACTTGATGACGTCCACTCGGGGAGGCCGGGGGATATATGACAGTAAACAGCATGAATCATTTTTCTATTTAGAAAACGCTTTGTCAACTCCCCTTGTATACAACTAATCGCCAAAATAATGGCCCTTATGCCCGATGTGCCCATTTGCAGTAACCCTCTCTAACCTGGTGTGATTTTATCACACCAGGTTAGAGAGGGTTAAGGTGCAAATAGTAACCTCTAGGGGCCCCAAGACTTTTTTTTTTGGCGATATTTAGTACATAGCACATAGTTTTGTGTCCTAATTTGTGTGGGTTTTTTTTTCATTATTGTATTTAAAAAAAAAAAATAATATATATTTTACCATAATGTGTTTGTTGCAACATTATTTATAGTCCATGAGTCTATTGACCCCTTGTACCGGCTATTTTGGGGAGTTACAGGCCTACGACATAAAGACCAATTACCATGAAGTCTATGGTGCACTTTTGGTACAGAAAATCTGACCTCATCAGCAGTGCGCTAGGGAGTTAAAAACTGAGGTCCAATGAGGCCAAGGAGTGTTCTAAAACCATGAAGAATAAGTTGTTAACGTGACCTTGTCCCTTTGCTACCAAAGTACCCTTAAATACGGCTCTATTTAAAATAAAATCCAAGATGCAACAACTGTGACAAAAACGGAAAAAAACAACTTAGACATACGCACTGACCCATGTGCACATTTTTATTTGCACTATGCTGTATATCATAGTCAAAATAGTCAATGTAGTTAGGTTGTTTCAACCGGTGTTTTACAATCCTTTCCACCGGTTTTTTTATAATAAATATGACGGGATGGTTTTTTTTAAGTCCGTTTACTTTGTGCTATGTTGGAGAAATGTAGCCCATCCGATAAAGATGGTACCGCTTAGGAGGAAAAAGTCGTGCAATAAGTGGGGTTGGGTGGGCTATGGGTAGGAGGGAGGAAGGCTCGTTGGCTTCGTGGCTGCTTTGGGTGTGGAGGGGAGCGTCGTTTCTCGTCTAGCTCGATCGATTTAGTCGTCTTGGTTGTGATCTTTTGCGCTGCGTCTTGCGGTATCTCCGCTTGATCGGCTCGTCTCGGTGTCGCATGATGTGGTGGTGGGTATGTTTTAGAGTTATTGATTAATGAGGGAGAACCGGACGAATAACAAAAATTATAGATGCGCGCGAGAGGTTTTTGGGTATATCTACGACTGCGTCGACGGCGCTGATATAGCGAATAAGATAGGTAAGAGAATGCATTTTCTCTTGACCTATAAATACAGTTCTTCTTTCTCCACTAGCCTTTTTCTGTAGTGTTTGGATGACCAATCCTGTTGCTTAGGCTCCTGAAGCTGTCACTCACTTTCCACTTATATTGTTAGCCGAAATGAAGAGAGAGGGCCTCTGCGCTGGGCTTCTTAGCTGTCAGCAAATATACGCCTCCCCTGTACACCATAGATGGGAGTAGTGATGGCCGAACCTCGCCATTTTCTTCCTCGGACGGGCGGAGCGGACTTTTAAAAAAGTCCGCTGTCCGCCCGTTCGCTTACAGATTCTAATTCCCCGCTGCTATGCGGGAATTAGAATCGGAAAACCCGGATGTGACCATTGACGTCACATCCTGCACCTGGAACGCATAGTTTCCCTGGTGTGTCTTACCGGATGTGACTTCACTGACTTCACATCCGGGTTTGAGCCGGCTTTCCCCTGAACAGACCGGGTTCTCTTACCCGTAAAACAGTACACCTCTCTGAACAGTGTCTGTGAGGCTGTGGTTGCTGCTGCACGCAATGTATAGGCACATCTTTTAAAAGGATATGCATATATGTACATCTCTTTAGACTTTGAAGGATGCTGATGAACAGCAATTCCCCTTATTTCAAGGCTGTGGTTACCTTCAATCATGCAAAACGGCAAAAGAGAAGAAAACTGCTCATGAAAACATATTTTCCTCACTCCTTCTGGTATAGCCTTTCTTCTATAAATGATTCATCTATGACTTAATGCAATAAACATCTGTAATCTGAGGTTTTTCACATATATTTATATTTGCAGTGGCCACCAGGGACAGATCTGGTTTGTAAAACTTATTTTTTGCTGTATTTTTCCCTCTAACATAGTTATTAAGGATTTTTTTGCTCTGTGTAACAGATTCATTTATTGTGCAAACAACCCAAGGGACCTTCCCACTTCATAAATTGCTTTGCATCTCTTAAAAGTCTGAAAAGGCATGCTTTTCATTGTAATCTGCCTATTAAGCATATAGCAATGCCTAGATCATCTAAAGGCAGAACAAACTGCAGATTCTTAGAATAAATGTGCCACCGAACTAACAGGGGAGCTGTGCCTAGAGAGTCTATTGATCACTTCTTCTATGTATAGGAGTCATTAGTAGATTTCCTGCATAGACATACTTTGTTAAAACTTGGATTTTTCTCTTCTCTTTCATATGTATAATATGTATAACTGTCAAGCAACTGGCATTCTCAAAGGAAGGTCAGCAGTAACTGTTTTCATACCTCCATCATTGCACATTTAAATAATGTCAAAACCACAAGACACAGTAAATGTTCTCATAATTTCCACAGTAAGGTTCATTTGCATACAATCACAATATATCATAATCCTGAACAAAAACAAGGGCACCAAAAAAACATTATTCAACTACTACAACTACCTGGAAATATTATATATTGTATATAGTAAAGATAATAATTGAGATATCATTAATGTGCGAGCAGCAAATCTTGCAATGCCAGTAGAGCCTGGCTTCTAGCCTATTTATGAACTTGCACTGCACTCTCACAATAGTGATTTATAGGGGTAGTACTACCCTCCAAACAATCACCAGCCAATGGGAAAATGCCCAGCCAGTTCCTAACATAGATAGCAGGTAGCATTTTAATTCATTTGTACAAAGGTTGTACATAGGTTGTTAATGGTACAAACTTTATAAACCACCAGTGCCATTAGCCTTGGAAAATACTTTAATGCCTACCCCAATGTTTCACTATATCTATGCCTCTATGCCTCTATACCTGTCAACTCTCCCGTATTGGCCAGGAAAGTCATGTTTTTTATGTGGCTTTCCCGACCAAATCCAGATTTCAAGAAATCCCAGATTTTTCCCAGATTCTTGAAATTAATTTAGCAGGGAGAGGGCGTTATTCTCCCTGCTAATGTCCCACTCCACACATTATCAGCACAAGCAGGGTGGGAGGGTAACACCCTCTCCCTGCTCCCTAAGGTAAGACCGGTACCGGAAGTGAAGGCATAAGAACTATGATCCACGTGCTGGAAGTTACATTACTGATATCACTTCCTGTATGTCTCCCGTTTAAAGTTGACAGCTTTGGTCTTCAATGGGCATATGTGGAGCTAATAAGGACACAATTTTTCTGTAGCTACACAGCCTAAGTTTATCCTAGTACCACTGCTAGTGTTAATTGTAATAGGGTCCAATATAAACTTCTCACTTCTTGTTTGTGCTGTCAAACCATGGTCACCCAAACCCAAAGCAAGGGAATGTTTTTCTACTGAAGTCCCAAACACCATGAAATCCTGGCAGATATTCAGATTTTCACCATTACATCAAAAAAGGTGAAAAGAAGGTAAAATCCAAAATGGCCTCTCTGGTGAGGTCTCTCAACAGTACCATCACCTTTCACTTAATCATTCCCAGTTTTAGGCTACTTAGCCATCACACTTGGCTGGCCTGGGACGATGTTACTCCCATACCCAAACATGATTCATCATGTTATTAACCTCCCTAGCGCACTGCTGAGGTCCAGAATTCTGTACCAAATGCGCACCATAGACAAAATAATGGAATTTATTTTGTGTTGTAGGCTTGTAACTTCCAAAAATCTGTCCATACAAGGGTCTAATAGACATCCTGACTATAATAATGTTTGAAACACACAATTATTATAAAAACAAGTACAAAATTATAAAATGTATCATTTAAATGCTTAAATCTCTTGAATACTTATTTGGTATGAAAGATTTCAAAACAGTATTTATTGATTTCAAAACAGTATTTATGTTTGTTTATAATAACATTTTTATTTTGTTTTTGTTTTGAATTGTATTGGATACAGTTATCACTGTATCCAATACAATGGCATTTGGCAACCCTCTGAAAGGGTTAACTTCAAAGATCACATCTGGAATGACAATTGGGGTGATATTCCAGGTGTGCTCTTTAAAGATATCCCAATTTGCATATGAATATCCCAATTTGCACATGCATGGCCGAATGTCCCGAGCCGCGGGACATTCATATGCAAATTTGGCTGGTAGAGAGGTGACACAGCCAGCTTGCTTCAGATCCCCGGACAGCACAGAGCAGAATGTGCAGCTGTGAGGATCTGAGCTTAGCTGGACGGCTCTATCTTGTCAGCTGCAATACTGCATATGCAAGTTCAGGAGGAGATGGTGCTGTCAGAAGCGCTAGGGAGGTTAATATATACCAAGCTTTGCAGCCCCAACTTCATGTACATTCAAAAGACGTTTGCCCATAGGAATGTATAAAATTTCTATTGCAGAACACCTGTTTTATGTCTCCTTTGCAATGAAAAAATACCTTCCTGCTTGCTAATGTTTATTCTCCTAGTGCAGGAGTGCCCAACAGGTAGATCATGATCTACTAGTAGATCGCAAAAAAAATTGAAGTAGATTGATCTCATCTTTATTAACAAACAGTAAGATAATGGCCAAAAATTTACAGAATTGTATTTTGCTATGCCATGTTCATACTGTAATGCAAGGCAGTAAAATATATATTCTAAATATATTTGGTATGTACAGTATATAAATATATGTTTACCATATTTATTGTTGGTAAATAATATTAAATTTCCCAACTCAAAAAGGGTTGACACCCCTGTCCTAGTGTATAATGTCACCAGCCTCTGAAGGACATGTGGGTAGATGGTTGGCTCTAAAAATGGTTCTCAAATAATTTTTGGTTCTCTTAGAACTTTCTTAAAAATAAGAATATGCTAGCACAGTGGATATTGGTTACAATGCAGCAGTTAACCCTCAGGATTTGATAGCTATCTAGTATACTATTATATTTATTAGGACATATAGAAACTAGAATGCATCTTTAAGCCCTCTTATGATATAGATTCAACAGCAGTATGTATGAATGTTTCTTTTTTAATGAAAAATATAAGATAACTGAAAAAGGGATATGTGCACAATGACTCCCCTCTTACTGAGAGTTTTCTCTTTGTCTCTCTTCAGTCTTCTATTCTTCTGCAGAACACAAATCTTAAATGTGATATCTGTATCTTGTAAATCATTAAACTTCACCAACACATTGGTTATTTCTTCCCAGACAAGTCCCCTGCATGCTAATAATGTAGAATGACTATCAATGGCAGGCAATCAGTAAGGATAGGCCATGTGAAATGCGGCATACACGTAGGAGGCCTGACTCTGTAACAAGGAATTATTTCCCTCTGGTGGTATAAAAGAAAACCGACGTCTTTCATGTACTACATCCCTCTGATAGAGAAGCAGGCATTTGTGCCATGACGGAGCTTACAAACATTTTGTTTCTGCAATGTTTTTTTTTAAATTATTTCAGCTGTTTGTGCAGTCAGGATATTGCTTGTTTCCTATAAGACCTACTGTGGTTTGCTTTGATTCTCAATATGTGTTCATTCCTATTGCTATGCTAGGAGTTATGTCTTAATCCTAAACAGACAAAGTCTCACTTCTATTTAACATAAATACAGCTACAGCTTATCATTCCTTTGTTTTAAAATACTCCGAAATTTTTTTTTAATGGTCAATGGTGCGCCCCCCCCCCCGCCTCTGTGGCATCATTGATGACACAGGAGAGGCAAAATCAAGAATTGGTGAGTTCGCCAACATAGAGAATAAATGTAAATAAGAGTGTAGCTTGCGGTAAGTTGTATTTGCAAACAATTTGTAAACAATTTTACCCCAAGCTACTCTCGGGTTAAACGCCATCTCATTTTGATCTGGGCTCTTTTACACTAGATGCATTGTGGTAATGCTAATGTGAAGGTTGACAGAACACAATGCCATATGCACTGGGTTATTGCTTTTCATCTAAGTGTATGAGACACTTGTAATAAAATGCATGCTGAAGAGCATCCTGCATTAATGCATAACGCAAGGCAAGCAAATGTGAACAGTAGAGCAGGTTTCCTATAGAAATGTGTTTACCATGTATTAGCGCTAACACACTGCGATACAGTAAAGGCAACCCAACGCATCTAGTGTGAAAGGGCCCTAAGTTATATTTTACTTAATCTCCTGTAGTGCAGATTCAAGAGGAAGTTAGTAGACATGGTTACAATGTAAAGGACAATGTAAGTAGTAGTCTCAATTTAAATGTTTTTCTCTCTATTTCTATTAGCAATTAGTATTTATTTAAATGGAGCTAAATGTGAAATAAAAGCTATAAAACTAAGCTACAGAAAAAGATAGATTTAGTCCATCTCAAGCATTATTGCAGTAGTTTGTTTATCTTCCATTAGATGATTAAGAACCACAATGTCCGCAC
>CM070033.1:130462717-130486403 GCA_036250615.1 Ptychadena robeensis
CCATACTGGGGACCCCGAGGGCGCCGCAGCCCCCCCAGGTGACACGGAGGGGTGACACATAGCTGCAGTGGGGATGGCTATGTAGAATGTCATCTTAGTTTTCATGTATTATTATTTCCATTAGTTGCGTTAAGTTGCTTTAGGTAGTACTACCAACATGCTAAGTGTTGCTAATTGTCAATAACACATTACTATATATTAGGTATGGTACTAAGCTTGTACCCTGCTTGCTAGTACATACTGTTAGGGTACTGTTAGGGTCCTTATTGCTATGCTTGCAAAGTATGTGCATTTGTGCCCTTGTGTCTTGAGTTTACACACATGCAACTGAATTGGGTAGCAATTTGCCTAACTCATCTTGATATTGGTTAAGTGTACTGATACAACATGCATACTATTTCTTTTAGCCTCTTTAGGTCCAATTTACTACACTGTAAAGTAAGGTAAAGGGGTTTTAAAAAAAGAATTGGCAAATATTTCCTAAACAAATTTGGGTAAACATTCTGTTGCCCCAAATGTGGTTCTTATATGATTCATATCCATATAACAGCTCTGGGGATCAGGGTCAGGAGTGTGACATGGCATGTTGTTGGCTAATGGGTTACCATGAAAGGAGTTGACTTACTCAAGATCGGTTTATTTCTGGGGAAGTACTTTTTAAGGCAGCAGATATTGGATTGCCCTTTTAATAAGTAGGACTTACAATTTCAACATTAGGACCCCTAACAAAACTTACAATAGATGCCCTTGGTGAGGAAGATGCCATTGTTCACCAATGTTGAAAGCCATGTAGCCTGTTCTGGTACAAGAAAAGGCTTCATGACACTGCTTTCCACCAGAGTTACATGTCTGGTTGGAGCTCTGGATGGGGAACTATGCATGATTTCTGGTGACAGTGGTTTATTTATTGTTGCTATTGAAGGCAAATGAACAGAACTTCACCCAGCTGGATATTATTTCATTATTTTTAATTATTTATTTTTTTCCATTGGTACACGTCCTTCATGGTAATGCACAGCTTCCCGTGCCTTTTTGACAGAAGTTTGCCTAAAAACCATAAAAGCACAGCATTTGCATCAGGTTTGGTAAATTTTAACCAAAATATTATCACACCTAATGTGAACTGAAGCAGACTTCACCTTCAGTGGTACTAAAATGCTGCTTTTATTGGTCGTGTTGTTACATTAGCTTCTAAATGACCATTCTGCAGACAACTGCAGTTTGTGGTAAGCAGGGCAAAATGTCCTAGTTAGGACTTGTAGGGTATATCAATCATTGGTAAACACCTTCACAAATAATTCATGAATTGCATGCGATTTGCAGAGTTCCTTATTTCATTTCCTTAAAATATCAGATTTTAAGTAAAGTAAAGTTGAGTTTAACATTTTTTTAAAAAAAAAACTAGAACGCATTAAGCCAAGATATCACCGCTCATATAAATTATTAAAAATGGTTATTTCTTTAATAGGAATGGCCTCTGCCTGAGCTATAAATAAAGACTGGAACAAATTAAATGTCCCATGTTGTAGCAGCCAGGAGGGTTTAGTAATATATTCTTTTATTACCCTCAGAAATCAGAAGCCGGAACCCAGATGTGGGATGTTTGCTGTTAGTGTAATAGAAATTCACTCAGAGTCATTACACTCTGCAGATTTGATCTTGCCGAGTTTGCTGACACAGGGTTAACCAAGCATGTCACTTTCATGAAGTGCCTGATCAGAGGATATGTCTCTAGTAGTCGGTACAATGCCGAGCGCACCTGTGTGTTAAACATTTCAAAAGAGATCTTTTATTAAAGTTATGTTCTAAAATTTCCAAATATTGAACTGATTGTCCTCAAGAAAAAAAAAACCTGATGCTAAGGCAGAGAAGCAGAAAGAAAGCACAGCATGCTAAATTAGGTTATATGTCATTACGTGTTCCCAAGCTTACTGTAAACTAAATCACTTGGTTGATGAAGAAGCAACTGATTCACAAGGGGAGACAATTAGTGTAAATTAGACACTTGTCCTAGGTTGTAAAGTAAAATGGCAGATTAAGTTCTCAAATGTATACAGTTAATTGACATATGCTAGCTAGATCAGTTGAACAGTCATACGTTTTTATTGTTGTTAACTTGTAACTTAAAAAGTAGCATGTTGTATGGAAACATAACACAAAAAGGTTTCAATAAAGGTGTCACCTGACCTGCGGAATGCATCATAGAATCATAGCATTCAACTGGAGCCCACTAATTGTATTAAGTATATAATACATCAGTACTGCAACATGCTTTGCCTTCACTGTTTCCTCCTTTCCTCTTTATTAACATGCTACTACATTTTGTGCAATGTTGGCACATTTTGGCAGGGGGAGGGGCTGGCAGAGTACTGTACAAAGAATCCTGAAATAATCAAAACCATGCTTCTATATTTCATAATTCTTATGCAAGCAGTAGGTTGACTCTTGGAAGGAGTTATGAAAATATAAGGTTTGACTAAAATCTAAATTTGGACTTAAAAATATGTTAGAGTGTTGATTGTGAAAATCTGCATTTTTTTATTGAATTTTTTTCCGCATATTTATTGTGAATATTATACAATGTCATATAGTTCACAATTGGAAATTCGCATGAGAACTTGAAAATTACTAGTCAAATCAAATTTAGATCAAAATTTAAGTTGAATAGGATTTACTACATTTCAACATCTCTATTGAATATCAATGGACACATCAGAGGGATATGGAAAAGTCATAATGTGCCCTAAATCTTCCCACAAACCACTGGCAATCTAATGTTTGGTATGAACATCTATGCCATCCTATGTAAACATATCCTAATTATTTAAATCTCAGGATTTGGTGGACACAGATCCCTAAGTATGTGAATTACCTCTATATATACCTCCATTTTGAGTATTTTGCTGTTTATATGGAGTTCCACCTTACCATACAAAAGGTGCTTTGGTTTACTGCATTTTCTGGTTCTTTACTGTACTGGAAATCATTTATTTAAATTGTGAACTGTCTTGGGGATATTTACATAAATTACAGTGGTTATATTTCACTCAATATTAATTATATAAAACTTCATTATTTCATTTCACAAGCTCAGTCGTGCTATTCATTTGTATTCTTTTTTACCGTTAATTCGTAAAGAATTAGAGCACATTAGAAAATAGACTCTCCTTTGTATTGTGAAGACCAAACAAGCTATTATGGCAGGCACAATCTCGAGCATTATTTAAGTAGCTGACTATGCATACAATCACACACCTCCTTTCAGTAAGTGTTTCTTCACATGGCTGAATTCGAATTGAGACAGCCTGTTACTATTTAATTAGCACTAAGGAGTATGTTAAGGTGCACGTTGCCTGGAGAGTTTGATTTGAATCACTGAAGCTTGAGAACTGCATAGACCTTTGCAATAATTATTTGTAATACCACATTTATCACTTGCATGCGATCAGTATACTCTCAGCACAACACATGGAGAGTAGACGGAGCTCATTACAGGATTGCTTTTTTATGTCTGATCCTTTGGAATGGGATGTGTTGCAAGCCGTGGCATCAACTTAGCCCCTGGGATTTCCAAAGGCGGTGATATTTCGTGTTCTTCAAAACATGTAGCTGTAAAAAATTCAGACCTCCTTACTGCAGGCAGATCTTCAACAGGGGTTCTCATTTCGCTCATTGTTACCAGTGATGTATTCAGAATAAAGGACACAATGCTCCCTGCCACACATTAAAATAAGAACCTATCGCTTGCGGATGTCATGCATTAGGGGACAAGAAGTACTGCACCTTACAATGCTCCACGGCTCCGTGACACCAAGGCTGTCTGCAGACAACAGATTAAACTGCCTGCCATGATAAACCCTGCACCTTGCCGCTTGTGATTGATTGGATGAAATAAATCCATCAGCTTTTTGAAAAGGCAGCCAAGGTTTTAAAATGAATCCTTGACAGATCCAAGTGGAGAAGCCAAAATTTAAAACAACTCAACTTGGCTCAGATAATGTAAAAAAAAAAAAATATAGAAAGACAGACCGCCACAGAACATTTCCATTTGTGTTAGATATTAGCAATGGCTGTTATGTCAATTCATAGATGGAAACCTCGAAAGCCAAATAATTATAAAGGTGCCTACACAAATGTACTATATATATATATATATATATATGTATATATATGTATATATATATATTAGGAAATAGAGTGTCTTGATGTTTTTTTTTTCTGCCCGTTGTAATGCAATCATCTATTGTTGGTCATATGTTTTACTGCATTTTAGTTAATTACTATGTGCATGTTGGTACAGTAAAATGTATGCAACTTAGACTTATCATACTGAACTGTAATGAAGAACATAGATGTAAATGGATCTGTTTTTTGCACATGGCTTTTACATGTTAAATTATAACCCACCTAAATGTAGATAAAGTGTATAACTTTGTCTTTCAATTTGGGCAAAGACCTAGGATGCCATTTTCACTATAATGTATTATTTATTCGAGCAATAAATACAGAATACCAATATAAACACTACAAATAAGCTCAGATGCCAAGCTAGTCTCATTTCAATACTGAGCAAAAAAAATAGCGTATAGATTATATAATTACTAATGAAGGAGTACCAATATATTTTTGCAAAAGGAACAGAGGGGTCCACTTCTGGTACTGGCGTTTAAACAATTGGGTTAGACTTTCTAAATGATTAGACTAGACACATGACTAAATTAATTTAACCTGCATTAAGATTGAATACACATTTCCTGGATACTATCATGCAAGTGTTCTTTAAAAGGTTAGGGGTGGCAACACATTTTGACTTGTAGGCCACATTGGCTTCTTAAATTTGATAAAGGGGCCAGACCAAGTGCATGTAATGACAGACCCCCATAGGTGCGCCAATTCCATGCATCGTGTAATTGGCGACGCGTGACAGGAATGCTGTAATCTTTTAAATTTTCCTGCACTTTACGGCATATTTAGATTCCCATCAGCAGAGATAATTCCTAGAGACTGCCTGTTATCACCGTGAGGATGCACCCATAGTGTCATCACATGATAACGTCACTGCAACATGGCAACGTTTGGCCACCTCTAGGCATTATTGGCATTAATTGTAGAAAACGAGCAGAGGGGAGCATCTTTTAAACAAGGTGACAAAGGACCAGAAAAGAATGCAAAAAGACTGCATCCGGTCCGGGCTTGAGTTTGTCCACCCTAACTGGTAAACCTGTCTCTATTCTTGCAAACTCACCTCATCACTAATTCATTGTGATTCCTCAGGGCCACTTCTCCTTATTTTACCCTTTGACTAACTAGAATGAGCTGCAAATGTCTCATACATTTATTTGACATACAAAATTACAAAATAATCAGATCTGAAGACAACAAGGAAAAGGTTCATATTAAGCTTTAGGTACTCCAATGAGGGGATGGGGTCCAATGAAGAAAGGCCTAAAGTTGGTACGATTTACCACCTATTTCTTATGCGATTCTCTGCATTAGGAGCGGCGTGATGATGTCATCACACCCACCCGCTAGTGCCGAGAATCGGACTGCACTCTTAATGTGCAGCTCATTACTTCGGCTGGAGGCAGCCGTCCCCAGCCGAACAAATAGGATTGGGCTTAAATTTACTATCCTGTCGGATAACTGTGCGATCCGACAGGACGGCTGATTTTAGCCCAATCCTCGTCAGTTGCAGCCTCCAATTCCTGCATGACCTGAACCTTAATGGATGCGGAAGCATGCATGGCATCGGATTGGGGATCGGATCGTGCAGAAATTGGTACGTGTATGACCAGCTTAAGACTTAAAATTTGGGTTTTATATCCCTTACATAAACACACTTTTACCTAATTTACCACCACTTACTTTGCCATGTGATCTTAAGTCTCTAATCCTTATACGCCTATAAATGAATCCAATTACATCACATTTTTTGCTCTTTGACCACCTCCACCTCATAGAACACAATGCAAAGGATTTATTTCTACCTATACTTACTTTCCTCACTACTGTCATATTATGTTTCATAAAGTTCCTCGCACATAGGTCTGGATCTCAATAAAGACCTTATAAATGATCCAATGTTAAATAACACAATCTTTAATTTTGTAAGTAAAAATAGTCTGTCCTTTGTTGTATAACCCTAAGTAAGTAACATGATGACCCCTGCTCCAGACATGAGAGCGCTCACCCTAGCATCATTAAATGTAAGCAAACAAAGCCGCCTCTGATTTCTCTGCTTAATGTGAAATTAATGTTTTCTCTACAAACATGGATAGAGTTAACTTTTGGTTTTATTAATATGTCATTATACCTTGTAATGACAGCAGTTCTGGGATTTATTTGAGAGAGAAAAAATAGAACGCCTGATTTATGATTCATATATTATATCTCCACATTTGTCTGAGGAAGACTAATGAGATTATGTGACTGCAATGGAGTGACATTTTTATTATTTTTGTATTATTCTTTTCTAAATTGTATGTCTTAATTGTTGAGTTGAGAATTAAATATGATAGATCAAGTCCTGTTGGATCCTCTATAGGATTAAATATTATGAAATGATTTTACATGGCTCTTTGATGTAATTACAGATGGATCACTCCTACAAAAGCTTATAACAACAATTTAATAATAATAGGGTTACAGAATATTTCTCACTTATAAAGTGCTGTCTAATTGTGCCGCTGCCGTATGATGCTACAGCACATCTGATGTTTACAGAACACTCAGTAATAAGTATGACGCCCAATGCCTAAATGTTTTATAAGCTGTTTTGAAGAAATATTTGAATGTATCAGTTTTAGCTCAACGTTGATGTGACACTATTATCATTATTACAACCTTTTGGTCTTCTATAGACGTACAATTGACCAAAGCATGTGTAAATTAATCTACTAACTACTCTTTTATTATTTTTATTGATGTTTTTTAATGTTCACGTTTAATATTCATGTTAAAAAAATCCTACCCAGCTAAATCTCACATGCTTAATTTATTTAAAGTTTTCCATTAGGTCTTCTGACCATTTCTTTCTCAATACATACACATTTCTACAGTTGTTTTATCCTTTAGACCACCATTTTGTTGCCCATTGGTGTCTGACCCAGTATCATCTTGGTTAATTGGTACAGAAAGACAGACCTGCAGAACAGGATTGACGTAAGGTCTACATGAGAGGAATAGTCCCCTAACAATTGAAAGGGTTACGGGATTGGAGGTCAAGGTCAGGTGACGGGAGGAACCGCAGGGAAAGACTTTGCTCCTGGCCTCTGGGATTTCTTTTCAAAGGTTGGTGAAGAAGGTTGTGACACCCACGCGCCCAGTCTTCAATTTTCAATTTGTGTTTTTTTTTCTTTGCTGTTGTATATATTTTGTCATAGCAGCTGTGGTGGAAAAAGGACATTTATGGTTAAAATGTGGGGGGCCCATTTAGTGATATGGTGCTCCCTCAGTATGGTGTATGTATTATAACATATGATTAGTCCCACTGGATACATGAATGGTTAATTTCGGAGAAGTCCCCAGTTGGAATGCGGCTGGAGAAGACAGTCACTGTAAAATGGTTATGTTTAGTGAAGCCTTTTGGCTGATGAATGCCAAAGACCACTTTTCTGGTTGTTATGTTAAATTAATGTTAATGGTTGTATATGTTTATAAGTTGTTAATAAATGGCTGATGTGGCTGTTCAAAATCCATGTTGCCCAGTCAGTGTGTTTTTATGGGGATCTGGTACTGAAGGGACAAAATTGATGAATATATCAGTCATGTTACATATGGTAGGCAGTTAAGGTGTGTAGCTGATTGTAAACAAACTAGACTCAATTGTATTGCACACTGATGTAACTCCATCATATTTTCTGGGATGGGAGTAATATTTAGGACCTTATGTAAATGGAGAACACATGTTTCTTTGACCGGGTATCATACTGGTCATTTGGTACAAAATGTTCCTTATGTTTGGCAATTTATTTGTATAACTGTTTGTGCATAACCAACTAGACTCAATTGTATTACACATTGATGTAGCTTAAGCATATTTTCCAGAATGGGAGTAATATTTAGGACCTTATGGAGACCACATGTTTCTGTGACCTGGTATGTTCCTGGAAATTTGGTACAAAATGTTCCATATGTGTGGCAGTTTATGTGTGTAGCTGGTTGTGCACATGTAACTAACTAGACTCAATCATATTACACATTGATGTAGCTCCATCATATTTTCCAGAATGGAAGAAATATTTAAGACCTTATGGAGATGGAGAGTGCATGTGGGATCTGACAACTTCAGAGATACTCAATTATTTTCTAATAAGCAGCTATGTAGCACAGTAGCTGTGTGTTTGTGTGGGAAGAGATATTACCTTCCTTTTCCTATCTGTGTATATTCTCTTCTAAGGGTGTGTGCATTACAAAAGCAGCTACACAAAAGAATTATATTTTGCTACATAACCACTTCTCATATACTTATCTCAACTCTGTGTTTAGCTGCCTGACTCCAAAGAATAACTGCAAAGAAAGCATTACATCCAGTAATTGTTTATACACCATTTAGCAGAAAAGTACTAATCCATTCCGTCTGTAAATACACCAACGTTTTTTCTTTGACACCAGTTTGTCGATGTATAAATTATAGATTCAGCTAGGTTAGCATACAGAGTGAGGCCTCATTCACACAAACAGTGCGTACCTGTGCTAATGTGTGGCCAACTAGTGTTTATTCTTCCATGAGAAAGATAGGTGTGAATGGAAGCATGGGCCTTCACAGTCTGATTGTCAAACTGATTGTCAGTTCAAGGCAAACCTTTCTAGATCAGATAAAAGAAATGTAACTTAACTAAATCTTTACTAATTTAAATGTTGAACTGAAGTGTATGTTTTCACATATATTTACTGTTCTTGTGTATAAATATTACCATTAAAGCAATATATAGAATGCATAAACAAACAGAAATCACTCTATGTCTATCTAGGTGAAAGGTTTTTGGGTATATGGGTCCACGTGTCAAAGACACGAGGATCCATTTTACCCAATATATGGAGACTAGGGGCTCCAAGCGGGACTTTAGCGGCACCGGGTATGAGTTATATTAGTCTGTGTTGACATCAAACAAATATGTCAACACAATATGTCTATCTAGCTTTCTATATAGCAGTCTACTCATAGGCTCCTTAACTTCTCCAGCGTTCTGGGCTATAAATGGCACGAAAAGTAGTTTCCAGGGCAATCGCGGCGGAGTACTCTGTACTCCGTCGTGATTGCGGGCTCTTGCCCCGGCCCTCTACACACGGCTCTGTGGGGAGAAAAGCGACACCCCCCTCCATTAGTATGGAGGTCTATGGCGCCGCCCCACACCCCTCCCGCATCACCGATGACACCGAAGACATGGGACGGAAATGCTCTATGTGCCTGCAGCTCTGTTAAAATGCTGCAGGCTCACGGAGAGCCAACAGTTGCGCCCCGATCTCGGCACAGGCGAAGTTTGATTCACGATCAACGCTAGAGAGATTAAAATTTGTGTTGCTATATTCGTGAATAAATGGAATATTATCTGTAGGGTGTCAACGCTGCCTGTTTCTTAGTTTATATCCTCCAGCCACAAAGGATTCTGATAAATGCTTGAAATTGCCATCTCTGTATATTTTATACACCACCGAACCTCACCCTCACTCCAACTCACCAACCCATGCTTGACCTGGGAAATGGGACTATTTTTTCACCTGCCATGTCACTCGCATATGGATATGGCTCTCTGATCCCAATAATTAGTTCTTAGTTTTGGCCAGACAGGAACAGAGCAGAGGGACCCAGGCATCTCTAGCTTCACCTGTGAATACACCATCAAGTTTTTTGTTAAATCCATTGGATAGGTGCAAAAACAAATCTGTTGAATGCACTGAAATCTACCAGTACTTTCCTAAGATCTCTGCTGACTCGTAATAGCAAGTATTGTTTTCAGTCTTCCCTGTGGGCCACTCCCCTACTTTGGGAAACAAGGAAGAGGTATGTGTTTTGTAGTTCCACTACAAGGAGTGAATGTGGTTCATTGATGACCATGGAAAAACCATTGACCATTGATGACCAAAGGGTAAAAAACTAATTCAGTCGCCTCATTTTGGAATTTTATAGCATATTTGGGTTTTAATACATGTGCAATGACAATTGGTGGAGACCTTGATATTTCAATAGTATTTTTTTTTGTACATATTTTTGATGTAGCTGTAGCATTGTTCACCGTTGATATAAATTGGCCATAAGCTAAGATTTTTGAAGATATCTAGAATTTCACTAAAAATGATCCAGCTAAAGAGCTCAAAGGTAAGTCTTCTGCATGAAGAGATATTGGAATAGAAATCCCCCATTTAGATCATCCAGTAACACACCCTTATAACATGTAAGGCCTAAAAAAACATCCTATATAGTAACAGAGTGAAAATTTTCTCATCTTCTATGCTCACTATGTAGAGTGTTTTATTTTATGTCTTACAGGTAAGTCTCCTGCAGTGTATCTGTCATTATTCCCTAGACAAAAAGGTTATGCAAAACATCTGCAGTACTATTTGACTTATCAGCATGTCATTAATTTTAGTATCTATTACATGGTACCTTTTGTTTTCATTAATAGTGTGCTGAGATTACATGATCTAATTAATTTATTCTTAAATTTTTTTTATCTAAAAGTTTACTTCAGTTATTAAGCTGACTAAGTTGGTCCACAATCTCTCCTTCTGTAACAACAAACAGGTAGGAAGGAAATTTAAAGAGCTCAGAAGAGATCAAATAACTTGCTGATCTCAGCTTTGGCTTCTCTGAAGTTCCAAGCAAATGAAGCCACAGATGAGAAAGACTGGAGGAAAAGACTCATGTTTAATTAACTCAGAGAGAGACATGCATTCCACCGCGCACAAAAGAAGTGCATAAAAATGATTTTTTAAAAAAGGTTATTTAAACCCTAGATCAAAAAAATACTTCATCACTGCTTTACAATAGGTAGGTAGAGTTGGCTTCATTGGTTTTCATATTTTTAAGCTGTTGATTTTTCCTTGATTCCTTGAGCTGAATTGAATTCACAAAGAATATTATCTTCCTTTCAAACTATATTTTAAATATTCCCCCCACACCCATGTAAGGGAAAATGCTTGTCTACCGTGTGTGTCATGGAGGCGTTGCTCACAATTTGCCCATGTTTAGGATACATAAGTGGGTTATTGTACTGCAGCAATAATCTGACCCCTTAAGGCCTTGTCTACACTGGACGTCATGGATATCTCGCCATTGCATGTCCATGACACCCAATGGTGGGTGTGTTATTCTTTTGCAGTGATAACACACTTCTTTACTCTTTTGGGCATGATGTTGCCATCATTTGACACATCCATTGATTTTCATCTGTGTGTCCCACATGGAGACAGGCACCTCATAGCATATTGAAAAGACCTAAAGCAATGCAATAGTTTCTGTGCCAGTGAATTCCTTAATGTGATTTATATTAAGCACTGCAGTTTGTGTTTTGCTATGTTCCAAGATGGCTGCTGTGCCCTCTGTACTTTGGGATGAGGTCACCAGTACTGACCTAGCCTAGAATCTAGAATCTTGGGAAAGTGGACAGGGCTGAAGAAGGAGAGACATTGATTGTGTTGCATGTGCAGATTACTACTGACTGTGAGTTTTGTGAGACTGAGGCATGCTGCAAGGACTCTATGTTGTGTACACTGCTGTTGTGTTAAGATTGCAGATTGATGTTACACTGTACCATGTGGATTACTGTCTAAGCATAATATTCTCAACTGGGACAACACTTGTCATTCACAACACCCAATTGAGTTGAGGTATTGTGCTAGAGAGAGATTTCATCCTGTTTCCAGAGATAAAGTAAAGGCTCTGCTCCTGCACACCTCACAGGTTGAGTCACATACATCAGTAGCCTGCAGAGTAAGGGTATGTTTCTACATCCATTGGGACCCCCTACGCTAAGCACATTGCTTAGCGGGAGATCCTGACGGAGCATATACACTTATCTGCTCGGCGGCACTTATCTGCTCGGCGGATGCTGTGTTCTATCGGTGTGAGCCTTTCCGCCAATGCACGGATTAACGTAGTCGAGCCAGCTAAATTGTATGTGATCCATTGGGATCCCCCTCAAGCACTGTGCTTAACTTAGGGGTTCAATGTGTTTGCAGTTCAGATGTGGAACTACCATGACTCCCTTCATAGATAGGGTATCACCCCAAGAATGTGTCCTCAGTATTACCAGGGGTAAGTAAATGGAAATGAAAACACATCCAAGGACTCGTAAGTGTACATATTTTTCTACTGTATAATGATTGTCTTGGTGCAAAACATTCATTTGGATGCAGGCCCTGTCTTTCCTGTTGGAATGAAGCCCCCACAATTCTTTTGATTCACTCTAGATATAACACATGGAATGCTCGGATATCTTTGTCTTGTCAAATGAATTGCCTACCCTTTCATCTTAATGCAAACTATAAACAGAGCCAATAAACCTATGCCGGGACATAGGCAAAAGTTCAATGTAAAGAATTGTAAAATATACTGCCCCTGAAAAAATACAGTACAATAAATATCATGGTTACATTGCGAGTAGTATTTCATTTGTGATAAAATTGGCTAATCACTAATGTCAGAAATTAGTCACTGAATGTGTCCTTCTCGGAAGGAAATGCATATTTTTGTCTCGCATGTAGTGAAATGTCATCTTTGTAACGACTTCAGCATTTCATCAAAAGAACATTAATTCAGGTTGACCCCAATATGTTGTTTTCTTTAGCAGATTTGCCTATGTTTCAGAAATACAAATCATTTCTTATTTGATAAGTGTCAGTTTGCTTCTTTACGGTGAGTACAAAACCACAGCAAGAAGGATTATATTTGCCTCATAATTAGCATAAAAAAAGCTGAAGAATAATTTCTACAGAGAATTGTCTTTGTGTTACACTTGGGAAGAAATGGCACCAGAAAGGTTTAAAATAAACACTGAAAATGTTTATCCCGTCAGCAAAAAGTCGGATTTACATGTTTTCAGTGACTGGAGAAGAAAGGCTTTAAAGGCTGTCACATTTACACAATTAGGGACTTCATGAATGGAAATGGATTAGATTCCTACTCCTCACATAAGCCACTTCACTTCTAGTTCTAGTCTTTTCATGACAGGATCTTCTGTTCCGCTCAAGGGAAGTTCACTACCATTACATATAAATGTTTAGGGAGTAAACATCTTATAAGTTAAATATGAAAAAGGAACCTTTGCTAAATTAAAGCAGACCTACCACCTGAGAGGTCAATCAGCATTATCAGCTGCAGCTCAGCCGATTTTTCTGACATCCTTTTTTGTAGAAAACAAATCTTCTTCTAACAGCTGGAGAGGAGCTTGTTATGAGTGCTCCCCTCCCACTGCATTACGTCGCGCCTAGGCAGCCGAAGTGGTGTCTGGGAGATCTCTCCCAGGCAGGAAATCGTCAGCAGCTGATCCCCCTCTTCACCCCCCTCCACGAGTCTCTACAGCTCTGATAGAGAAGAGACAGAAGGAGGAGGTGGAGTGGAGAGGGGGGGGGGTGCGGAAGTCTGCAAGTTTTCAGAAGATGCCTGGAGCGAAGATGCCAGCATTAGAACTCAAAGCAAGTGAACTGAGTGGCTTTAAGTCAGAAAAAAAGTTATTATTTCAGGCCAACTATATATTCTAGTAGCCTATCTACATAGGCTTACCAGTCACTCAACATCAGAAGTGGCATCATATAAGTAGATATTTCATGAAAGCAACTTTTTATAGTTTAGTCATGGTGAGTATGCTGTCATCCTTGGAACTGGAATGTGGTGTCAACTCTAAACAGCATATTTTCTTCAACCCAGGAAATCTTATTGGGACTGACAAATATATCTTTGAGTAACCTACAGCCAATGCAGATGTCAAATGACTTTTGCAGTCACTGGTTTGGCACTTGCTTATCAAGGGGGGAAGGGGGTAGAAAGTACCTTCAACTTTTACATAGAAAATGTTACCTATTTCACCATAGCATATGTCGTTTTTGCATAAATTAGGTTCATAATGTCAGCTTAAGTTTAAACATAATTTATGCAAAAACTACAAGTACTAAAGCAATACTTTTTCTCTTCTCTACATTTCCTGCAATTTTAGTGTTGCAATTAACTCCCATAGTCAGCTAGTTGTATGGAAATCCATGTGTGTTGCCGTAATGTGTGGTACGGCAGCAAGATGAGTAAATTTAAGACCAACCATAATTGATTATACATTTTTAAGCTTTCATATTTCTATTTTGTTCACACTCTACAACATATAAACTGCACAATCTTTTAACTAATTACTTTAACTTCACATTGATAACAAAACACCAGATCTCACCAGCGTGACTACAGTAGCATTTCCGTTTTGCTTTGTTTAGCAGTTGTGAGCTATTTACAACATTTATAGAGCTGTTTTTCCGGTGTTCATAGCTGTGCAAGTTTCTCTTTTTATTGCACAGGTTTCACACATAACTGTGTGTGATTTACAATAGCTGCTGTGCATTTTAAATGAATCCCTGTGCAGATTTAATAAGGTAGTTATACAGCCTTAGGGACTGTTAGACCCATCCTTCCAATTTCCATTTCCGTGTTGTATTAAAGATTTTACAATTACGAAAAAAATAATTTAAGCGATTTAATATATTTTGCATTTGATAGTGTTTATATTTTCTTAATTCAGTAAATAGTTGGCAGCAAAGCAAAGACTAATTATATCTGAAGGCACAAAATGCTTCGGTTCATGTCTTCCTTTCATGTTATCTTTTCACATTTATCTTGGTAGTCACATGGGACTTCATTCTTCGTTTCCACACCTCTCTCCCACAGTATCACAGCTCAACATCTTGGGATCTGATCTTGAGCCTTTGCAGTGACTAACCTGCACACATCTAAGTTCTTAAACACACTCCCATGATGTAACGCACTTTCACATTCTTGCTCTTTCTCTGGTAAACCTCAGCCAGTGGCCCCAGGAGGCCAACACGTTACTATGTAATGTATGCCAGCAATCTGTTAACAAGCTTTCTCCGGCTTAGAATATGGAGATTAAATCCAACCATAATGTCTAGCAACGTCTGTCTAAATATGTCGAGCATGTAGAATTCCGTACTAGTGTTGTCCATCCATTTTAAGAGAAATGGGATGTTCTCTAATGTGGCTTAAATGTTCTGTAGTGAGGCATGATTAAGTGAAAAGCTACTGATTGATGCTGTCATGAAATATAGCAAGCAAAGCTTTAAATATATTTTTCTTTTAAAACATGGACTTTAAAAATGTCAAATAGAATAATTCACATTTTACTTTCAGATTTTGTACATTACATTAAAAGTGTAAAAAAAATTATGAATGTAATGAAAAGAACCTGTTATGTTTGACCATTAATGACCACTATTTGGCAGTATATTTCAATAAGAGAACCAAAACTCCTAGTCTCCATGTTTAAAGCTTCTCCTATCTAGCTTTCATAGTACTAACTACCATAATATCATAGGGAAAGCTAAAACTGACAAACTTTTCAACATAATTTATTAGTGTGTGAAGAATCATGTGAACACCTTTCCTTTTTCCCAGAATGTTCTGCTTTTGATTCACTGACCAATTACCAAGTCCAAACAGTGTCACATGAGCAAGAAAAGAAATCCATTTAACCAAGATAAGTTGTGGCACCACTACAAACAAAGCTTTCACAGGGTTTTTAACTCCAACTCCACAGAAGGAACAGTGAGCATGATGAACCCAGGAATACAACTCAGTTTAGATAGGCAGTAAGGTACACTTCCCTTTTTAAGTCAACCCTTCCTAACCCTGATGTCTGAAGTGGGATTCAATAAAGCTGGGAAAACACCTGTAGATATGGGCCAGATGAATGGCCACTTCGAGCGCCGTGCACGCTCACGGCTATCTATCTGGCGCATATCATATGCAGCCATCCCTGGATATCGGACATGACCGTAAACCACGGTCGATGTCAGTTGCTTTGCATGGAGACCATAGGATCTTAGCATAGCAGTGCTGTGTCTTCAGCTCCTCCAAAATCTGACAGCAGTGTGATGATGTCATGATGACATCATCACGCTGCTGCAGGGAACCTGGAACAGCTCCAATATTGAGCCGTGTGTTCCCTGCTTTAGTAGGATATTTGTTTTGTTTTTTAAAAAGCTTTCTTTGTGTTCTAAGTAGCAATAGTACAGTAATGTATAGGGTCCTTACAAATATGTCTCCACCATGAGTAGAAAAAGATGGAATTGCAGTCACATTAATAGCAGAAATAATTTGACATTTGTTTTGAATGGATTTTTAACCACCTGGTTAAAATGACCATTGGGTAATGAGCAACCTAATACATGGCAGTTCTATTCTTACAATGTTCCTGGTTATGGCTTACATAAAAAGAACATAGAAAAACAGACAATACAGAACATACATGAGCTACTGTCAGCACACATCAGAAACAAAGCAGGACGCAGAGCATGGGTGAGGGTGGAGGTACTACCATGGTGTTCTTGGAGGCTATTTTGCAATGTGTTGAAAGTTTATCTAAAGCCAATGCTTAATTTTCTTTTTGGTTTTTGAATGAAATATAAGGAGGGGGTAAACTATTGTAATTGTCCTGTGAAACTCAACTGGAAGTGAAAGGATATCTAAACAGATGCCTTAACAGACAGTAAAAACAAAATGGAGTTTTGTAGCCCCTCACCACTCTTCCCAAAACCCAATAAATAGAGAAAACTCCTATGCCATGGAGATGTGTATGGGTTGGAAGTGGGGGTATTTGTTGTGAAGAAAAACTATGCTTAGTTATACTTTTTGGCTGTCTTGGTAAATCCCAAGAGATGCTGGAGAAGAAGAAAGCTAAACCCAGAACTTTATCTATTACATTCAATCCTAAAACAACTTTAATTTTAGGTCACTGATGTTACATTTGCACAAAGTGTCCGTTATATAGCAGAATCCCTGAATATTAAGTCACGGACAATTCTTAGAACTTCTTAGCAAGTCTCAAGACAATGCCTGCAGTAATCCACACTAAATATCATTTATTTTATACCATGATCTTCAATGTTCAAATTTGCATTTCCATCCCATTTCTCATTTTCTGAGCTCTCAATTAGCTTGCTCCTGGAAGAAATTCCAATGAAGGCGAAACATTTTAGTGAGATATCTTTTAAAATGGTTGCGTCTATTGAATTTAATGAGGCTGATTATGATATTATTGCCTGTCGCTGCTTGATGGGCTTTTAGAATTAATAAAATTAACCTTTGTTTCATGTTCATTTTTTTTTTTTTACTTTTTTTGTACTGTATCTCAGGTAAGTAAAATTAGTAAGTAAGTAAGTAAGGCACATATACCCTTTCTATGTACAATTATATTTATTAAACAGGGTTCTGGGGCTAGGTATCTAATAATGTATGGCTTATCTGAGTGATGGAGCCATGCTCAAATTTTGTCCTTCCATGCCTTAAGTTTTTTTAAAGTTTTTTTTTTTCAAAAAGAAAACAAATATGAATGTTTCTATAAGATGTAAAGGTTTCAGAATATTTTTCACTGAAATTTTACAGCCTTGCTCCTTTTTCATTCTTCCTCAGAGGCTTCAAAGTAGGTAAAATGAAGTCTGCAATATATTACCTTTGAGTATCCTACATGTGTTCACCTTCAGCCACCTAGTGGATTTAGTTATCACTACTTTTTTGGACCTTCCTATGTACACCTATGCAAAAATTTTGCATAGGTAAACTAACAATTGCATATTGTTGCTGTATTCTTTTTTTTAAGATAATAAGACTTCCGCATTTTCCAACTGTTAAAAATGTTTCAATAACTTTGAAATAAATACAAATAAAACAAGTAAATACTTTTTTCACAAATTAGACCATTTTGACCATTTTTAGTTGAAATTAAACCAAACTTGCTGGAGATGTAGAGAAGGGTTGGATGTATACTACAAAAAGGTGATTATCTAACACAAATAGGTTTTGCATAAATAAAGTTCAAAGTCAAGTCAAAATTTCAGAAGTCGCAATTTTGACTTTAACTTTCAACTTAATTTATGCAAAAACTAGAT
Organism: Ptychadena robeensis; assembly: GCA_036250615.1. Taxonomy (NCBI): domain Eukaryota; kingdom Metazoa; phylum Chordata; class Amphibia; order Anura; family Ptychadenidae; genus Ptychadena; species Ptychadena robeensis. The sequence goes on from CM070033.1 coordinate 130,480,820, forward strand.
GTGCTAGAGCAAAACTACTCTCAATGTTCCCCCAGCCCTTCTCTACATCTCCAGCCATTTTGGTGATGATACAATTTTTAGAGGCTCTCCAATCAGATCACAAAGTCAGCTATTTGAAAAATTCGACCATCTCTAATCATATGGACAATCACAACAAATCATGACCGTGTATTAATAATTGCAGCATCAATTATTTTTAAAAAAATTACTTTTATTTAAGCTTGACTGCTTGTAAATAATAATGTCACATTATAATTTGTCAAACAATGACACAGAGGTAAACAAAATCTAAAGTATTTATACAGATAAAATAATGGAACTGTAACCTAACCAACATTCATATATGTTCTTTATTCGTTTAGATAGGTTTGCATTATTCCCATCATTTGTTGTGAACTCCTATGTCATAGAAGACATTCAGTAGCCTTAAAACACTTTTGTTTACCTATTTTAGGTAAAAACCTATGTAATTATCATCACAAAGCATTGCTTTTTGCCAACCATTTATCTACAGCCTACAAACTGAAGATAATTTGGAAAACCTAATTTATCCTTGGCTTAGAGTTTTAACTGTATGGTGGTATGCCACAGTAAAATCATTATAAGGCTCTTTAACTTTCCAAACTCCATCTTTAGGCTGTTTCTCTTTTGAGATCTATTCCATTTTAGAGTAATAACTACAGCATAGTAATTACTTTCATAGCAGTGTGATAAAGACGCCTAAATTGTATATGCATAAATTGTACCCTAAGTACTGGCCAACTTTCCGTACTGCTTGGATAAATCAGTATGCAGCTTAGACAGCCCTGGCCCCCTCCCCACTAGACCTTATGGCAGTCACACAATGTGAAATGGCAGTATTTATTCCGTTATCCATTAAACTGTAGTAACACTGATGAAAGAATGCTAATAAAAAGCTCAAAATCGTCAGTGAATATCAATCATAGATTGGAGATCTGGGCCAAATTCAGGTGTACATGCTTATCTATTAAGTATCCTTACTGACAGGGAAAAAAAGCATAAAATATTTAAATGAGATGTACACCATAAAAGTGTTCTGTAGCCATTTAAGGATTTTAAGGTTTATAATTTTCAAAGCTGGTATATCCAGTGAGTTAAAGCGAGTTGCTCAGGGCAATTGTCTTGTACTGTGCATGTTATATAATGCATTTAAATCTGTCCATGTTGTGTAGTATGGTGTTTCACTTTCTCAGTGTCCGATGCCTCCCCATCCAAGGCATAGACAGGGGATGCTCTCAAAAGATCTTCCTGCGGGGATTTCTTCCTACTGTTTCTCTACCTACATTCGGCTGAAAGCTCCAAACTTTTAAGACCTTTGTTGTCAAGTGTGGACTTCTCTTTGCTAAATTTTTGTCAATAAGACAGAAAGTGATCACTGTAATGGACATTGAACATTTAACAAGGAGTTCACAAGGTAGTATTTGAAAGGATTGGATAATTCTGTTATTCAATCTGCCAATTGGCAAAGCAGGTTTTGTTTGAATAACTGCAGCTTCTAATGAACATTATGAGAAACTTACTGTGTTAAATAGGAGATATTAACTTCTGGGCATGTAAAAGAGTCCGTACATCTGCATAAGACTGATGATATAGATGGAGTTCAACTTTTAGAAAAAAAAGTCAATAAGTTGGGCTGCTTTCTTTAGTTTCAAAAAAGTTTTTTTTATTTTTTATTCGCCTTGTCAAAGATGCCAAATATATGATTTGCTATCATTAGAAAGGTTGAGAGGTTTAGACACCAAATGTGTTTTTAATTTGCGATTATCTCCCGAAAAGTATTAGGCTGAAAATGTGTTGGATCATCTAAACGTTGCAGCTTTAGTCAGCAAAATGCCTGTTTATTGCCGTATTAAATAATGCAATAAAATGGCTCTAAACATACCAAGTCAGGATACATTAAGAATTAAACATTCATTGGTGCTAATTCCAATAAAATCAATTGGCTTAAGTCCCCAGATGTACTTATCAGTTGTTATTACATTCACAGCAACGTTAATGGGTCCGTATACATAGTGTTTTAACATAATACTAAAATATTTTCATATTTTTTATTGGATTTTAAAATATTTGTACTAGTCTTTTAGATACCATTAAAATTCTATTTATTGTATAAAAGCATTATTTTTGTTATTTTTTTTACTGTAATCAACATCTGAAGTTGGAGGTGTGCCTACTCATGGTGCCAACAATTTTTTTTTCTTTTCAGGAGCTTAAGATAGCAGTTCTGACACCCTAATGAGAACCCAATCATTGAGGAATGATGGATGGTGATGCACCTCATTGATCACTAATGTGTACAGTTCCTAGTGATCTGAGTCACTACACAGGCTGAATTCTAATTAATATCAGCTTAATTAATAAATGCCTGGGTATGTTATTCCAGTTTTTAAATGTTCTGGTATAGTAAAGCCAACTTACACTAAAGAATAACTAGTTTTATAGAGAATTGTAAGCAATACGAGATCTCAGTTTAATACGGTCTAGAAACTGTGGAATGTAAAAGTATTACTGTGTTCACTATAATTAAATGTAACAGCGCACTAACTTATTAGAGGTGGGTGCAAAATTTGGACTTTATTTCACAGTTAATTGCAAACAAGGTGTTATCATTCAAATTGCTGGAGATGTAGACAAGGGTTCTGGGAATACTACAAAATAGAAAAGTAAATTCGAAGCTTTTGCTAAAACTAAATTTGATAGAAAAATTTCTTTTTTTTTGTAATGTTGCCATGATCCTTGATAATTCCAGCAATTTAGATGCTAAAACCTTGTTTAGGGGCTTTGCAATGAACTCTTAAATAAAAATAAAAATAAATTTTTGTGACCATCTGTAGTGTTATATATTGACTAATCACAGCCAGCATAAAACAGTATACTCACTTACTTACATCTTCATTGTGACTTGACATGATACATTTTTAAACAATCTGGTTTGTCATAGTGACAAGCCAGATTGTTTTAAAAGTAATTATGATATTGAAATATTTATGCATTTCTTCAGTTGGTTCTCCCGAAAGAAAGCCCTATCTGGGGCGAAACATGTCGGAGTAAAAGACCAGCAACTAACCTTACACTCTCCTATCTAGAATGTATGGATATATTGTACCGTAACTATGTGTTTATATGTGTAAATAATATGTAATACATACAAAACACTTTTTTTTACAATTTTTTTAACTCTGTATACAGATCCTAGGTATTGATTAATAAATACCTTTTTTCTTTACTTTTGACATATCATGTATTTTCAAGTTACTCTGACATTGCCACACATAAAACCACATTAATACATTTTCCCTTAGAGGGAATTTTAAGATCCTAACATGAGTTGACAATAACATTGAATTATCTGTACATGTGTATCATGGCAGTTAGAAGCCACGTCTTCAGGATAGGCAAGGAATGTCTCTCTGATACACCTCTAACAAGCCCTTTTACGGTTTATTTCTCATATGACAATGCCTTAAAGCACAGGTTCCCAGGTTCTTATCCTGACACGGGTATGGCTTTGTGTGTTCTCCCCATGTTAACTGGATGTGTCCACGAATTGAGCGTAGATGAACATTAGAATATGACTATGGTAGCAACACATTTTTGTTAGCTCCTCTGAGGAGAAACAGTTAATGAAATGACTATGGACTTTGTAAAGCACTGCAAAAGCTATGAGAATCATAGGTACCCTTGTAAATCTAGCTATATAAAAAATGAACCATTACATTTTAATTGGTTGTTTATTAATATTCTTCTACTTGGCAGCATCACACAACAGTACTATAGGAGCATACATATGTACAGCAGTGCCTGTATTATTCCTAGGGAAAAAATTAATTGTCTAATACATTCCAACACAACACAACACAAGTCTTTTTGCCAATATAGCTCTGCCAAGGATGTCTGCTGCAGTGTAAATTACCAGCAGACATCCTGCTCATTATCCTTTGTCAAATTGCTGGTTTTAGATAACTATCATCTTCTGTTTTTGAGCACCTCAATTTTTTCACACAAATAGGATAAAGAAAACGCATTCTTGTGAAAACAGCTTGGTGTGTTGCTGACATTTTACTTACAAAATGAAGCTGACTTTCAGTCAGCAATGAAACATATAAATGAGGTGTTGGTTAGCTAATCATTGCTTTCTTTTTAATTGCAACTATTAAGATCCTAGACTTGACTTCTCTATCCTCCCTAGCGGTAAGGTTGTTCTGCACGACTTACTTACCTGACCCCAGTGATGCTCTACATCGGCTAAAGCAATGATTGTTAAGAGTTGCAAAGTGTTAAATGGAGCCATCAACCTAGATCTGTTGTGTGGCGTAAGGCTCCATTCATATGGTTATTTTTCTTTATGTTTTTAGAGCATTTAAACACTGGAAAAATGACAAGGCCATTCATAAAAATATTGAAGCCTATGAGGGTGTTTATAAAGCACATAAAGCGATTATCGTGGAATGGTTTCTAGCCATTCATTGAACACTTGTTCACGGTGAAAGCCTTTTGGCTTCTTAACCCTCACTGACAACACTCTACACATCTTTTGTCATTTACATAAATTAGCATCTGCCTTAAAAAAAATGCCTACTCTCCTTGAGAAAGCCACATAGGCAAAACGCCTCAGAGACGCCACACATTGTAAAACCTGTATTTAAAGTGCAGTTTGAGCCCCCATACTGTAATGGAGTGAACGAGGAACACCGGGTGTGGAGTTCCTCTTCTCCAAAATACTCCAAAAAAGGGGACTGTACTTATCATTACATTATGTTCTGAATATTGAACTGTCAAAAACCATACTAAGGTGTTTATTAAATCATGTGTTGTTTTGAATAAAAACTTAAAAAATATTCATTGGAGTATTTGAATCATAAAAAAGACTTTATACCTTGTAAAAAACCCTAATTTTTTACATGTTTTGAACCTCGATAAATGCCTAAGAAATAACATTCTTACACTTACAGGAGGGTGCCTGGAGAGTGATAGACGAATTCAGCCTTATTTTTAGAAATGTATGATCAAAAAAAAATAAATCCATTGCCATGCATATAGCTACATTTCATCTGTGTATTCTGCTGGTTGCCCTCACCTCAGCTTAATTAATGTACCCTGAATGCCCTTTAAAAAAAGCCTCTGCACTGAAATATTGTTTTGATGTTTAGAGTTCAGAGCTCGAAAGCTGATTGATAATATTGATTTGTAACCAATCGCTAAAGCCTGACAATGCAGACCAAAGAACTTAAGATCAATTTTTAAAATGGTAATGTGAACAAGTGCATATTAAATCATTCTGCATGAAACTTTGACACTCAGAACTTTGTTTTAGAATGAGAAATAGGTTTTTCCACTCTTCTTTACATTGTGGTGCATTTTTTATGGTGATTGAGCAGAAGGCTTTGGTCTTGATTTATATCCCATGTATTAACAGTAGCATAAATAACAACATACGCCAAGGCATGTTTTTCCCTTCTGAGCACTGCATGTGTTATTTAATAATTTGACCAGCTGCTTAAGGCAGTGTTTTTCAACCACTGTTCTGTGGCACACTAGTGTGCCGCGGGATGTTGCCTGGTGT
>CM070033.1:130486503-130513408 GCA_036250615.1 Ptychadena robeensis
AAAAAAAAAGAGAGAAAAGGAGTTTAGTCCATAAAAGTACATGCTTTAACTATGAAATACACTCCTTCTATTAGGTACATAGCTTGATAACGCAAATTTCTAATCAGCCAATAGCATGTCAGCTGTTCAAAGAATATAGGCATGGAGATATTGTCAAGAAAAATGACACTATGAATGTGACATTAGTGCCAGACAGGCTGGTCTGAGTATTATTCTTTAAAGTTTTAGAATTACAACCAATGGCATTGGTAAATTTATTGTGAAATCAAGGAAATTCATGTACCTTTTAAAAAAGTAAATTTTGTCTAAATCTAATGTATTTTTTGGACCATCACATACAGAGATCAGAGGGATGATCAGCCCTCCGGTCCGGTTCTGCCCATGCAATATCACCTTATTTTAATGTGTAACATCTAACACCTTCAAAATTGCCTATTCGTAATACTTTAAAATATTTTTAAAACCTGCTCTTCCACATTCCGACTGTATTCTACTGGGGTCTAGGAGAAGGCTCTTGCACCATGACACAGTAAGCCATTACTTTTTTTCCATTATGCTATAATATCTGAACAATGTTGTGGTGTTTTTCTCAGAATAGGGAATGGATGAAGAATGGGTCTCTCGTTGCTCTTTTTTATCTAAATAGAAGAAGTTTTCCTGATAAACATGATGATGTAGAAAACATTATCTAGTAATAACCTTTTTTGTTCTTTGTAGTCTCTCTGTAATGATCTACTAAATAGGAAAGTTCCATTTATGTTTATTTGCTTTTTTTCTAATAGGAAAATAAGGAATTATTCACCTCTTTTGAATAAAGCCTTTATTCTAAATGTATTGTAATGATTCCATTAACCCTTCTTGCTGTAGCACAGATTAAGACAAAAGAGTCAAGCAATGAAAAATGAGTTTGTGAGTGAGGTTGACAGAAGTTAATGAGCATTTATGAAAATTATTATCTCAACACTATGCAGTTTTCCTCTTTCCCGCTCCATCTTTTTAAGGATGTAAGATTATATAAATAGGATAACACTGTATTTGTCATCGTCAAGTGAAGACTACCATTGATGTGAAATATCAAAGGATCACTAGAAGATTTTGGTTGTTGTTTGTTTTATTTGTAACCAATCTAGTTGCAAACTAGATTTTTGCAATATTGTTGCGCTGATAGGGCTTAGTTAATTTTTTTGGCATGAGACTTTTTTCATTGCCTGGTAATTTGAAAAACGAAAATGTTTTGCCTAAGGTGAACATTTATCCTCATTTAAGTGAAGAATTGTGAAGAAAGTGAAGGAGTAAAGGTGAGACCGATATGAAAACTTTTTTAAGCAGAACTATGTCTGTTTAGTACATTGTATTTAATAAACAAAAGTAATTGAGGTTTTGCATGAATATATGAAATAACCTGCATTAAACAGCAATAAAAAACTTCTGGACCAGTAAGCAGTAGCTTGGGGAGAGCCAATCTTCCCTCAATACTGCCAAGGAAGTTCAAAAGTATATCTTAAAACCTGTATGTTCCCTCTATTAGTGGAGTTCTTGTCTCCTAACATACTTCTTGTGTCACCCTGTCACACAAACTTCAAACTGAGACTGCAAGTGGGCATAACAGCATGCTTTAGGCAAACATAAAAAACCTGCCATGAAGAATGGCACTTTTAGCTGAAATATATGCATATACACAGTATATAGACAGTATACAACAAGAGAGCCTTAGTGATCCTTTTAAGCAACAGGAGAATTAATAAGCACTGTACACATTACTCTGTAGGGTGGGCAGGTAGGAACTCTACAGTGCACTCCCCTATACAAAACACAAACAGTAGCAAATATGTATGTAAATATGTTAATTATATTCACCAGGTAAATATATTTTACTGTTGTAATTGTATTTACAGTTGCAAGAAAAAGTGAACCCTTTGGGATTACATGGAGTTTCGCATGAATTGGTCATAAACTGTGCTCTGATCTTCATTTAGGGGTTACAGAAGTATCTCCAAAAGCCTTGATGTCCATGTGTCCATCGTAAGACAGACTGTCTAGAAATGGAGAAAGTTTAGCACTGTTGCTAATCTTCCTAGGCGTGGTCATCCTGTAAAGATGACTGCAAGAGCACAGCACAGAATGCTTTATGAGGTACAGAATCCTAGATTGTCAGCTAAAGACTTATGAATGAATGAATTGAGTTGTTTAGAAGAAACACACAATACTATGTGTGGAGAAAAAAGGCACAGCACACCAACATTAAAACCTTACCCCACTGTAAAACATGGCGGAGGGAGCATCATGGTTTGGGGTTGCTTTGCTGCCTCAGGGCCTGGATGGGTTGTTGTCAAAAATGAATTCCACAATATATCAAGACATTTTGCAGGAAAGTGTAAGACCACCTGTCCGCCAACTGAAGCTCCACAGAGGATGGGTGATGCAACAGGACAATGACCCAAAGCATACAAGTCATTCAACAAAAGAATGCCTTCAACAGAACAAAATATGCCTTCTGCAGGGGCCAGTCAGAGTCCTGACCTCCTGACTGCTACACTGAAACAGTTTTGTGAATAAAAACATGAAAACATATAATTTTTGTGTAGTATTATTTTGGGCAGACTGTGTTTTTCTATTGGTGTGATTATGGCCATCCTCTTTAGGACCTCCATAGTCATATTTATTTATACATAAGTATGGCCATTATATAAACTCTTTTTTAAAGAGTTTTAGAAAGGTATTAAACAGATTATATTAATGAAGTACAATATAATAAAACAATAGAGTACCATAGATACTGTGATGGTTAAGTGTGTATTATATATGATTTTAGTTTCTTTAAATAATTTAAATATAAATTATTTTTATAATAATATATTGACACATGTCATGGATTTGAGTTGAAGCTTATAAGACATAAGACTAGTATAAACACAAAGTTTCTTTTTTTTTTGTAATCAAACTTTTGCGCTTCATCTCTTTTATATTTATCAACTAAATAGAAAACTAGTACACAACAATAGCAGTAAAGGGTTTTTTAAAATCTCTTTTTGCGATTACATTTTTTTTTCTTACTTAATGGTTCATTGGCTTTATTCTATGACGCTTGTGTACTTTTTTTTATATCATATATATTATGTAATTCATAGCAGTTATATAGCTATATCAGAGTATAATTCATGAGCATAACCCATCATACAATTTGATGCATATAGCAGTTCCTTAAATAGAAATGGAATTTAGAGTAGAATGAGTTTCCTAGCATACCTGGCCTAAATCACTTTAACTAGGAGTATCTTCAGGGATACTTTGTCAAAGTAAATTCTGCTTGAGTTTTGGAAGCCTGGAATATTGCTTGCAGAAGTCCACACAAGCGGAATAAGCCAAGTAAAATGTCAAACACGAGCGTTAGGAAGTGTGAAAATATATATTCTGGTAAAGGACTGTGTGACCTTTTTGGCTGCATATTTCTCTATCCTAGTGGTTCCCTCAGGTGGATGAAAACAAACACGATATTATGCTAAGAAGCTGGAAATAAACCTGCTGGAATCTGAACACATAATTTTAATGTAATTAACATCATCGGGTTGGACTTGATAAATTAAAGAGAAATTACCATAACAAGCAACTAGGCTGTTTCTTTCCAATGGCACAAATATTGTTGCGGATTCCGACCACATACCGTATATGCTTAAATATAGGTTGAATTTTTTAGCACCCAAGTTGTTCAAAAATTGTAATTTTTAAATACTTGAGCCAAGAGAGGAAAATCATGGGGTTTCATTGGTGGAATTTGTAAAATAATTGCAAAGCCCATGAACATGGTTACAAGACCAAAATGATACCATCATCAAAATTACTGGAGATATAGAGAAGGGCTGTGAAAATATTATGTCTCTAGCACATGTTGTTTTTGCATTAATTAGGTTCAAAGTCAAGTAGAAATTTATTAAAGCGGACCTACCACCAGAAGAACATTATTACATGAATGGCACTAGAAGTGCCGATTATAGGGAAGAAAGCATAATAAATAAAACTTACATGCAATGAGTAATTTAAGAAGATACCTCGTAGCATCCCCTGACTTCCCCACACGTGCAGTGTTTGTTGTGTAATTCTGTCATCTCGGCTCTCCATTCAAAGTATATTGAGGAAAATTCCCATGCAAAAACCATTGAACCAGTGGCCACCCACGATATTGCACCCGGATATAGATGTATTGTTTATTTACATATTGCTCCAATAATGTGGGGGTTGGCTAGCTAGGGGGAAAAGTTTGTCTGGTGGGTTTAGGTGCTCAAAAGCCTGGCGAATAAATAGGGAATCATTCCACTGAACAACAGGCGAGTACATTTTGTTAGGATCTTGGAGCCCTAAGCCACCATCATACCAGCGCAAAGGTGAGGCAAACTATAACTTTACAAATGTAATTTTTACATTGAGTTTACATGTTCTTTTAAGAGCAACTAAACTAAAAAAAAACACCCCAACCTCAATTCAACTTTCAAGTAAGTCTCCTGGTCATTTCTGCTACCCGGTATCCCACTACACACAGCCGCACCTACGGGTGTTAAACAAACATAAATACTGTTTTGAAATCAATAAATACTGTTTTGAAATCTTTCACCAAATAAGTATTCAAAAGATTTAAGCATTCAAATGATACATTTCATAATTTTTTATGTACTTTTTTTTATAATCGTGTGTTTCAAACATTATTATAGTCAGGATGTCTATAAGACCTGCGTACAGACAGATTTTTGGAAGTTACAAGCCTACAACACAAAAAGAGTCTATGGTGCGCTTCTGGTACAGAAATCTGGACCTCAGCAGTGCGCTAGGGAGGTTAATGGGGGCGTTTAGTGACTTGAGTCAGTTTTTCCAGAATGTTTTGTATAATTATGTACCTCTGCTTATATTAGTGTCGTATATACTATACGGTACTTTTAGTTAGATTATATAAGATTTTGGTAAAAAAAAATTGTATGTTAATTCCAAATCCCCAGCACATGGTATGATTTCATCTAGCACATGTTGTTTTTCCATTAATTGAGTTCAATAATACATTTTTTTCAAGGCAAGTAAGCGGCTATGCAACTAACTCACCAAGTAAACTAGTCAAAAGTTTGTGACCATCTCTTATTTTATAACAATCTTATAGTTTAGTCTATGGGTAAAGGTCCCCATATTCCTTACAATCTTACCATACAAATTCTGTACAATCATTTTCTTCTACTAAAACCATGTAATATGAGGATCTTTCTAATCCTTCCAATCACTATGTATTCTATCAGGGAGGACCCGGCACTACATAGTTGTTGGTAGAACTAAAGGAAATTGTATGGAGTGACCTAAAGGTGTATGGGGGCTTAACACATAAACCTGAATTTACTTAAACCTTGTGGTCGCTTTAACTCACGACTATTACATTTATCTTTTGAGGTAGAACAGTTTAGATTTTGCAGTGTTAAATAACTTTGTTAAACAGTGCACATGCCTATTATGAATTTTCCACACTCTGCTTTGTGCCCATATGACACTTTCCATATTGCATGTTTATGTTGAGTTCCTGCTGTAAAGTTTGATCATAATGGGGTTTAAATATATAAAAAAGAAATAGATATATTTTTGAAAAATGTAGAAATGACAGGGGGTATAGGTTCCATGGCAGATTCACTGAGTAGAAGAAGCTTAATGTAGTCCTTTTCTTCATTTACTCTGTTACTCAGACTAAAATACCCTGTTTCCTTTGTCATGGAAGGAACACCCACTGGCGGACATGATTAGTTCTGCTCCATTGCCAGTGCATTTTCCATCTGTGAAATGGTAGTCTGACATGTTACCTCAGCTCACATTTGCTTTAGGTAATTTTCCTCTGGATTGAGGCCTCAGAGATTTTTCCCAAAGGATCTTTATATTATTCTTTACAAACCATCCCAAAGGTCTTCTTGGGAGAATGATTCTCACTCTTGTTTAATTAGCTAGCATAGGTTAGTACCCCTAGGCCTTGTATAGAACTGTCACCTTAGATTCTCCTAGCCTATTCATAGCTTTCTTCCTTTGTTATCCACTTAAACCAACATCCATCCCATCTCCACAAACAGAATTCTTTAATACTGCATCTGGAATAATGCAAATGTAAAAAATGATAATGTTTAAAATAATTTTTTTTGCTGGCAACTGCAAGCAACATAAAATTTTTCCTACGGAACGTGTAACCTATTTGAAATAGAGTAATGTTTGCCTGCAAGACCATGAGCAGATTCTCAGATGAACTTAAACTTTATGATTTTCTTCTTCTCTATAGAACTAGAACACTTCTAATATTGGACAACCATGAGTAGAGAATAAGCCCCAAACAACAGGAATATGTTGACTGTATATGCAGATATGTAAATCATATCATGTGGCTGATGCTAAATAAACTACCATATTTTTCAGACTATAAGACGCACTTTTTCACCCCCAAAATCGGGGAGGGGGGGGGGGTTCCTGCATCTTATGGTCCAAATGCACGACCGCCACAGCCACTCAGGTGGTCGCACCTTGGCTTCCCACCAGCTCTCCCAGCAGGGATATTAGCCGGGGAGCTATCAAGATGAGAGATGCTGGCCTGTGTCCAGATCTCCCATCTGAACTGTATAATTTCTTGTGCCAACAAAGTTCTGCTGGCATAAGAAATGAAGAGAGGGATAGATGAACTGCCATCTATGCCTCTCTCCGTGTCCGTGGAAACTGCAGTCACTCTGCAGCTTCCACAGACACAGGAACAGCAATATCGGGAGAGCAGAGGAGAGACTCTGCCACTGTTGGCCCCCCTCCTTCCAGTCCGTGAGAAAGATGAGGTTGTGCTGTGCTGTGAGTGTACTGCTGCTAGTGACATCTACTGGCTGAATTGAATATTGCATTCATTTTATCCATTGCATTAACCCAATTGATGTGAAAACGTATTAAATATTTTTTGGGGGTTTTCTGTTCTAAAAACTGGCTGCGTCTTATGGTCCTGTGCATCTTATAGTCCGAAAAATACGGTAAGCTTCATAAACAATTGTGGACATGTGCTTCAGATTGTACACTTAAGCTCAGATGTGTCATACTCCAACACAGAGTCCAGAATAAAAATATGGACAAATGTACAGCAAACCTTGTTGTAATCAAGACAATTTTTTTATCAGATATTACAATTCATATGGAATAAAATACGTTTTGCATAAACATTAAATCTAGAACAAGTGAAGCCTAATGCTTTAATACATGTGACATTACATGTCAAATAAGAGACACATCTGTGATAATGATTTGATAAATAAAATTTTTTATCTCCAGAATATCTCCAGCCAAATAGAATCACACTGCTTGCCAGATTTGGCCCCTGGGCTGAAGTTTGACACCGCCTGCGCTAAGTCAAATAAGCTAAGAATTGTGGCTATGTGCTAAAAATTCATGGTATGTTACAGGATTTTTAGGCATTTAAAATAATTACATTATCAGTTGCTGTTCAATTGATAAAATGCAAACCTTGGAACCCAGAAGATGAAATGGAAATGAAACAATCACAGGGGAAACAAAAAAGAACAACTATTCCCAATATTGAGTTTTTACGAGACTTGATGTAGAATTTAAAAAATAAGACTGAAAGCCTGTAGCTTTAGGATTATTAGAAATTTATTACACTCTAAGGTTGGGTGAGGGGGTCGGAGTGAATCTCAGTTAATATTTCCTGTGCAGATTATAGCCCTATAGGGAAATGATTTGACTAATCAAAAGAAATATTTCTTCTTGGCACTAGAGTTTTATCACTGAAATCGGTTTGCCTCTAAATCAAAGTAATATCAGTGCACATAAAATTTTTGCTTTTTCCCCTCCATGTTGACATCAATATATACAATTTGTTTAATAATTCATTCTCACTGTATAATTTCCTTGGCTATTGTAAATAAATGCATTCTAAATTATTAATGATAGATACAATGTCAAAGAGCTGCAATAGGCTCATTAAATTGTGTGCAAATATTTATACAGTTGTTGACCAGTGTCTTCAAGCCTCATTTATGGTACGGTTGGAATAATTGGAATATTTTTTTGGTGATTCCAGTGTAACTGTTTCGCAAATACAGTATTTGACTGAACAGAAGAGCGATCTTAGATGTTCAGTCCACAAGTCAGTTCCAGCACAACAGATATGATGCATAACATGACAGTACACTCATGTCTAAGCTCCTCTAGGGCAGCCAAGAGCTGTCACTATGGAGCTACACTACTTCACAGATATGAAATGTTGACTAAATTAATCAACACTTCATGCACCTGTCAAGTTACTTTGCCATGCAAAGTCTTGTGCTTTTTAGCTTAAAGTTAAAATCTGTTAGTAAAAATACATGACATAACCTTGCTGTGACATAAATAAGGATGGTGTGTAGTGTAGTATTTATTCTATCGTCACAATTTAGAGATGCCTGTTTACAGACTTCCATATTTACCACGAACTGAGAAAACTTAGTAAACACCGCCATATGCCAGGTCAGGAGCTGATGGCATTTTACAGTTGACTTCAGAGAATCTATAGAAGTTGTGGTTTGTGCTGGGAGTACCTACAATATCACACCATAACTATAGAATAATGATTAATTTCTCTATGGACAGATTCCCTTTATTCCTACTAGGAATACTGTGATGACACCATGTCTGAAGATAACGGAGTATTCCCAAAAGCCTGCACTACAAAAAATATTACACTATACTATACACTACATCGAGTGTTATTATTATTATAATTATATAACGCCAACATATTGCACAGAGCTTTACAAAGTACACAAGTCATACACTAACTATCTCAGAGAAGCTCACAATAAAATGATCCTATCATAGTCATATTTATGTAAATAAAACAGGATAAAGCCCCCCATACACCTTTAGAACACTCCATACAATTTCCTTTAGATCTACCAACAACTATGTTGTGCCGTGCCCTCCCTGATAGAATACATAGTGATTGGAAGAATTAGAAAGGTCCTCATAGTACATAGTTTTGGTAGAGCAAACGTTGATTGTACAGAAATTGTATGGTAAGGGTAAGTTTCCACATATGTCGGGATCCTCTCCCGACGTAGCAGATAGACATTGCCTGCACGGCGGATGGTCTGTCTACACATCCGCTGGTGCAGGGACTCAACTTATTCGACTACGTTGAGCCTTGCAGCAGCGGAGCGGCCCGGCGCCATGAAGACAGATCGTCCGCCGAGCAGGTAAGTGTATGTGCTACGTTGGGGTCTCCGCTAAGCGTATAGGCTTAGCGGAGAGGGTCCCGACGTATGTGGAAACAAGCCCTTAGATTGTGAGGTTGTAGTGTTGTGTAGTGTGATTTGGTGAACTACAATGACCAGGTTCTTAGGATGCTGTATATACAGTCTTTACTAAAAGGATTATTTACAGGCTTCACACCAAACCCAATGGCAGGGATGGGGCATAGGGCTTAGGAGGTAAATTTGCAAACATTGCCTAACCAGCTGCTGAGGGTGGACAGGATGTCACTGCGGCTCTCGCCCAAGATGTGGTCGATCCAAGAGGGGAGTTTTTTATCCCATTGGTGGCGTAGGTGTGGGAGACACTTCATGGATCCTCTACAAGGGTCACCTATTGAGGAAACAGCTCTCTCCGGAGACCAAACAGCTTCCATTTTTTTTAGGGAAGTGATCTTGCAGAATGGCCCAGAACATTCTTTGAGGGACATATTTATAAGCTATGGCAAGGGGTTGGCCAGTAGCGTTTACTGGCCAGAATAGGTAGTGTAAACACACAATTGGGGGGAGCCTTGGCCTGGCCTCTGGTAGGAATCTCAGCAGCTGTCTGGCTCTTGATAGATTAATAAAAGGCATATACACCTTTTAACCCTTTATACAGGTGTCATGGCCAGCTATGTACAGCTATACAAATATACATTCCACTACACTACAAAGTGTATGGGGGCCTTTAGCCATATGTCACAGTTGTAGTCACATGCAACTTAACCAAGTCAGTTATCCTCCTGGTCATTGTGGAAAAAAAATTATGAAAAAAGCGCTACAGGCAATTTCCTGTCCACTTTCCCGCTTCCATGGTATGATGTGAAGCAACAGTGGCGAGGAAAAGCAATATTGCCTACATATAATGCAGGTCAATGACACACCCCCCTGCTTCTTTGGTGTCTTCTGTGACTCAGGGTTGAAAGACTAGTCAAGTTACCATACTGTGACCCTACTCAATGGAACTTCTATCTAAGAGATTGCAGCATCTCTTCATGAAGTGTGCCTTAAAGCTGACAAAATACAAATTTTCTGTTCGTTCTGCGATCATTATAATGCATGAGATTTTTTTTGTATTTATTCCTACACGACTTAATTGATTTGGTCACAAAGAGATGTGTAACTCCCCTTGTTCAAGGTGTTCAAATGACAGGCTGTTGTTTCTCTCCCCATCCATCATGTTCTCCTTTGCGTACCTGCGCATTGTGTTCATGTCTCTATCTCCTGTCTGTAATGTGTCAGAAGATAGAACGGGTTCATTTAGCAGTTCTGAATGCTCAGTACAAACATCGGGGATTAGAGCCGTGAGAATAGTTTGTGCAGATCGTCAGTGGACATGACAAGCTAACACATTGCAGCCCTTTTACAATCCTAAGTAACATTTAACAGCTAGTAATGTTTCATTTTGCATTTTTCAAGAAGGTAAAAAAGTTTTACATGCCTTGAGGGATTCTTAAAATACTCACGGTATATAAACATATGTGCATTCATAAATTTGGAAGGAGGACCCTCAAATATTAATGCAACTCAAAGCTGGAGAAATTAAGTGCTGATGTAACTTGGAGAAATGCCTTGAGGAGCTGAGGATTTAGATATTAAACTGAATAGAACCTTACAAACCAAAAATTACCCATATATAGGGACTTTGTGTTGGCACTACACAATATCTATAATGAGGATCCAGGACCCCCCAATATCAGAGACACAAGTGTTCCCAAGTTGCTATGGTAATTGTTGGGGTAGTGGACCTATTGGTTGGTGGTTGTTTAAAAGTTGGGTGTACTAGTTAATTGGCTCAGTGTTAATTTAAGTAAATCATGCCTCATGAGGGAGATATCGATTATCTACTCAGACAAGTCAACTAGTATATAGACACTGTAAGTAAGTCTTTAGCAAGAATTATAGGAAAAATGCTGAAGCTAAACCCCTGGCGATATTCCAGAATGTGGCTCTGGGTAGCTTTTATTTACCATAAGCAATAACCCCGGGGCACAATTGGCTTACCTGCTTCAGTCAATCTGACGGACTCCTCCAACGATATCAGCAGGCAACCACCTGTTCTTGGGACACCTCTGGCTTTCAGAAAATAGAGTCAAACACGCTTATGCCAGGATTATTTGACAGGCATAGGGGTCCCAGATCCTCACCAATAATGCCAGGGTTGTGCAAAAGTGGGCACAACATTAAAGTTTTCTCTGTAATCTGTTTAAAATGTCTGTACCACTTAAGGTACCTAAAAAAACCTGTACGGTAGTGCCAGGGAGGATAATAGAAGTGTCAGCTATCAGGGAAATGCATTCCATTATAGTGATGGGCGGCATAGGCAATATTAAAATCTGCAATATTTTTCACTAATAATTCTACTTATATTCGATTCAATATTTGTAAATTTGAATATTTGCAGTATGACAACGCATTGTTAAAATATCACAATTAAAAAAAGTCTTTGAAATGAATGGTCACATGCTATGTTTATTTTCACAATGCGAATATCATTTTTGCAATACATGGCCATACTGCAAATATCTGCCGTCATATTCTTGAATTTTTGAATTACCGATATTCCCCAAAAATATTTGTCATTCGAAAATTCAAGCTCAACACTATCCCATAATTTCAGGCTGGGTTCTTACCAATACATTGTGGTGCATCATGTTTTTGATCCTTTCTATGTCCATGAGTTTATGGTTTGTTTTTCTAAACTGCTTTCATGTGTTTTGCATATGTTGCTTTGACTCATTATGATTGGTTGGTTGGTTGGTTAGGTTCTAGTTGTCATTTGCTAAAGTACATCACAACATGTGGTTACATGCATTTTCATTGGCTGCCATTGACATTCAATGGCAGCTATGACATGTATATACGTACAGAAACAGACAAAAGAACCTTTTTCCAAAAATGCATTACAATGCACCACGTGAAGTGGTTTTATAACCCTTAAAGTCTCTCGCACTGAAGTGCTGAGTGCTGTAACAAGAGTTTATTCCAATGTCATAAAATATGGACTCACTGTGTAGTGTTTTCAGACCACTAATGAGCTCTCTTGAGGCTTCCATGACGTACCCAAAATACGTGCACATTAGTTCCTATTACAGAAAAGGTAAACCACCATATGGAGGGAAGACAATTCATTTTAGATCAAGCTAGTAATACTTTAAAAATTTTAGACTTGCCTTTCATCTAATCTATCGCTATAAAAAATTGAAAGTAGTCTAAAGCAGCAGTACCTTCTGTTCTGTTTCTATATAAAGTTTTTTCCAAGAACAGTTTGAAGTAATCTGGATTCCAGGGAGCCGTGGTTATCGACTCAACTGTTCCGGGGATTTACCATGCTGTCAAATTCAGATATTTAGGTAAATAGCCATAATTATATGAGCTGAAGTGAAGTGTAGTCTTATTTTTTAGCCAAAATAACCAACCACTAGAAGAACAGGAGAGCATCTAGTTTAATCACACTCCCCCGTCACTTGTGAATTTTACTATAGTTTCTTTTTCTAAAACTTGCTGCTTAAAAAACTCAGTTAATAAAAAAAAGGTATCATCTTTATCTCGCCATTTCTGTTCCTTTTTTTTTCCTATGCTTTTGACAAATTGTAGCTTATTATCTCTTGCTATTTCAGTACAAAGGAATTGCCTTTGGAAATTGCTTCTAAGCAGCCATTAGCCTTTAGTGGCAATGTTAAAACAGCAGTTGAGCCTTTTCAGTTCAAATTATGCTTATTTTAATAAGTTAAAATGGTAGAATGCCGAATAGAGATTAATGTTCTGATGAATGCTAATCATCAGCATGTAGGCAAAATAAAAAGCAGTTGATGTCCTTTAGAAATGAAAGAAAATCCATATTAGCCTATTCAGCACTGTATTATATAGAATAAAATGAATGGTAAACAAAACCATTAATATGTAAAAAAAAAAAAAGGAAATCTTAAAGCGGACCTCAGCACTTTTGTTCTTTTTGGCGGAAGCATTTTGGCCTCTTTTTAGATCTGTAGTTGCCATGGTGATCAGCTATCAAACCAGCCACCAACCACCAAGGCTCAAAGTTTGGTTGGGAGCCGAATATATGCACATGTAACTACAACAGTTATAACTTGTGATGGCGGAACTGTTCGCAAGGCGAGTGATGGCACTCCTTCTAGCCGGCGAGCAGTACGGGTGTTCGACCCACCCTGTTCGCCGGCGAGAAGGAGCTTACTATACTTCCACTGGCAGGATCAGGAGCAGTAAGATCCCGCCGGAGGAAGAATCTTTTCACTAGACACTGGGTAGATAACCCAGTCTTCTAGTGAAAGTTCGGCTCCAAAAACCAGACGTGACGTCAGTGACATCACATCCGGCAATCGTAACCAGGAACTATGCGTTCCAGGTACTGGATGTGATGTCACTGGCGTCCCTTCCAGTTTTTCTTATTTAAATTCCCTGCCAACAGGTGGGGAATTTGAATCTGCCCACGAACCGGCAGATAGCGGACTATTTTAGTCTGATCCACCTGTTCGCGAACCAACCTGGCCAAAGTCAGCCATCTCTAGTTATCACCAGAGGCATACAGTGAGTTCTCGGTTTACTATATGACACCAGAACCTCATTAGGAAAAAAAATTATCTTAATCCTTTTCTGACAAATACCTTGTTCAGGGAGCTTTGTAATACAAAGTAAGCTAGTTTAACTTCTGTAACCATTTCTAAATTTATTGGATAACGTGCTATCAGCAGTGCCGCGGATATAGTGTAAAAGTCATTTGCCTGGGGGCTGTAAAGTCCATTTTTTTTTAATAAACAAAAATCATGTCAGGTGAAATCACAATTTTCCAAATTCTATATGTTTATGTTGGATCAGATTGGATCCAAAGAAGTTTCAGTGTTCTGGATTATGCTAACAAAAATTGATGGTTACAGGTTTCTTCTTTGCATTGTAGATGTCTAACTTGAATCTGAGGATACTATATTCACAGACAGTAGGTTCAAAAGTATTCATAAACTCCTAATGTGATTTTGACTGCAAAATATGTCCATCATGAGCATACAAAGATTTCTCCAGAAATCTAAAAAAAATGGAGGAGCCAATAGCTAACTTTTGTGACTGGTCCCAAGGTTTTTAACCTCCCTAGCACACTGCTGAGGTCCAGATTTCTGTACCATAAGCGCACCATAGACTTCAATGGTACATTTTTCTTTATGTTGTAGGCCTGTTACTTCCCAAAATATGTCAATACAAGGGTCTAATAGACATCCTGACTATAAAGTAAAATATAAAAAAATATTTTTTTAATAAATGTAATGAGAAAACACAAAAATCAGGGCACAAAGATATGCTGCTATGTACTAAATCTCACCCAAATAAAGTCTCTGGTGCCCCAGATGTGCCCATTTGCAGTTAACCCTCTCTAACCTGGTGTGATGGATGTGGTAAAATCACACCAGGGAAGAGAGGGTTACTGTAAATGGGCACATCTGGTGCACCAGAGACTTTTTATTTGGGCAAGATTTAGTACATAGAAGCACATTGAAAGCAGTTTTCTACAAAGAAAACTGATTTCATGTAATGTACTTTTGAATTTCCCGCTGCCTCCTCGATGTAATGTTATGCCTGCCTGTGACATCGGGGACACCGGGACAGCGCAGAACTGTGAGTATGCGCTCCCGGAGCCCGGATGTGTGCGTCCAGTGCTATACTAGGAGTAGCAGCGCTGGACGAGATGCTGCTGTCCTGACCGCTAGGGCGGTTAATAAACAGGGATATACTGAGCATTGGCTACCTGTAGTATTTGGCAGTAGGATGGTAGGAGTTGTGTTTCTCATCAGAGTTACTGACAACCTGGAATAAATCTAAACACATTTTTGCAACACTTAGGTTATAGATTATAGATTATAGATTTGTTCTGATGGGAAAATATTTAATTTTATACTCCTTAATTTAGAGAAGGATAACTGTATATTTTCTTAACAAATGCTGCTATTTGTCTATGATAAATAAGAAAATCACAGAAAACTTTTTGGTGGCATTTTTTTGGAGTATTTAATATCTTAGATTAGTAACATTGAAAAAAATTATAAGGTACTGTAAATAATAAAACATGATCTATCTGCATAAAGAAGAACCAGCATAGTGCCCAACTTATATATATTGCTTTATCAGCTTACTAAAATATTGATATTTCCCATGAGTGCAACTTGCACATACAACTGAATATTCATGAACAAAATGGAAATCAATGGTGGAGAACCATGGTTTAACTCTTTTTTTTTCTTTTACTGTTCTATTGACAAACCTTCACAGGGAACCTCATCAAATATTGTCAAAGTCATTCATTTAGGTCATTTGGACATACTTAGTTATTTAACTGTCAATGTACTGTTTTGCTGAGTTCATTGAACATTTTTTGGGAAGGACGAATACAAGGAAGAAATCGCATATCAATTCATTTGATACAAATTTTAAATTTTTCTATTTGAATATATTTGCATATTATCCTTTTAAGAGCAAGCTATAGTGTTGAGCGAAGTGTTGAGCGAAAATTCGCCGAATATCCGTCTTTCGAGAATTATGCTTCAACATTGTTTACTGGCATACATCACGACGGTATTTCAATTTCGAATGTTCCGTAATATATTCGCGAAATTACGCGAACTTGAAATACCATATGTTGCTCAACACTAGTAACCTATTTCATTAGAAGCGGCCCACTGTCATTTGCCATCTTGTTACATACCTCCTATATAGATCGAGTATACATAAGTAATTTAAACTCTGAAAAAACAGTCTGGTCATAGTGACAAATAATAGTACTTTTACAACATGCAACTTCTCCACAACTGGACAAGCCGTATATGTTGTCTTAACCTATATAATGAAGGAAAACTGTAGTATGGGCAAATTGCTTATTGGTAGTGTTGGGCAAATTATAATTTTTTTTATTTGATGATTTCGAGTTAATTGCAAAGCCTCTGAGCATGGTATCATCAA
Source organism: Ptychadena robeensis (assembly GCA_036250615.1). Lineage (NCBI taxonomy): Eukaryota > Metazoa > Chordata > Amphibia > Anura > Ptychadenidae > Ptychadena > Ptychadena robeensis. The sequence continues at coordinate 130,502,730 of CM070033.1, forward strand.
CAAATTTGCTGAAGATGTAGAGAAGGATTGGGGGTATACTACAAAAAAAATTTAAAATAGTTTTTGCATTCACATTTCGACTTTAAACTTAAACTATGCAAAAACTACATGTGCTAGAGCAAAAATACCATTTTCAGAGGCTTTGCAATGAGCTCACTAAGTCAGCTAGTCGAAAAATTCGACCATCTCTACTTATTGGATCCTAGGGCTGTATTATGCAGTTTGTACAATGTTGGAATATATATATATATATATATATATATTTATATATCTGCCTGGGACTGGAACCCTGACAGAACTGAAATCATCACTTTAAATGTTGATTTCTGTTCTCCAAGTACCAAGAGATAGTAACTATAGACAGATAGGGCAACTTCCTGGGTTTGGAACCCTATCAGGTGCCATGATCAGGGGCTCTGCTATTAAGCTACAAAGTCAGCTGCTAATATATTTTTTTTAATTGAGCATCCAAAGTGCAGGGTTGAACTTCACTGGTGGACCTCAGGCCAAACTTGGACATCCTTGGATATCCCGGACTGAAAATTACACATGGTACAATACATAGTTCTCTTCTTTAGATACTGTTCTGAAAAGGTTAAAGAGAATATTGCTTTCAACCACTTTAGCAACCAGCACAAAATGTTTTTTTTTTACTGGTGAATATAGAATGAATTCATCTCCCTGTAGTAGGCTATTATACAAACTCCTATCCTAGAAATTACTGTTTATTTAGCAATTTAGTACATAGTAATTTCATTCAATTCCCTTAAGAATGTAGCAGCCTTTTCTCTATATTTGCAGGTTATGGATTTCCCATAGGAATCAATGCAAACTGATATAGCTACATGACACAGTGGACTTACATTGCAGGACAGACTTGCACATTGCAATACATAGAAATACATTGCCTACTTTAATATGCACAGAAAATATAGTTTGCAAACCGCAGCAAGCTCCTGTCCATAGTGAAGTGGAAGGAATAAAACAAGTATCGCCCTTCTAATTTACTGTACACGTGCTGTGAATACGAAGGATAGATGGCCCCTAAGGTATACAAGAGTCCTAGGTGTTAGGAATGTGACACATAATAATGTACTGTAAGTGCTAAAAATACATAGAGGTGCTAAAATGAAATTAGGTAATCAACACAAACCTATTTGCCCATCATGAAATCATGTGACATGTCTGTGAATCTCGCATGTGACAATACTATGATGTTTATGTGAAATAGCAAATGGTATTCATGTTGAAAGTGTATATGAATGCAAGGACAAAAATAGAATACACTGCATCATATGTAGAGTCGTAATTTTCAGCCAGCAACACATAAATAGTGTGGCTATACTCACCCCACCGTATCCATGGAGGAGAAATATAACCACCATTAGCAGAAATGTTATACTGTAGAGAAGCTATTTGTAGTTAAACTAATACATTTAGAGGCACTTCACATAACCCCCTAGAAGTAATCCCAAGTGTGGCTCTGTGTGGACTTTAAGTAACCCACAGCCACACTATTAGTTCCAGACCAGTGTGTCCTCCTGTGATGGCAACATGGGATAAACCATAGCTATTTGCCTGTATTGATATACAAGCATAAGCATCCCATTTTTACATTAATGACCAGAGCATGTGTGTGTGTGTGTGTGTGGAGGGGGGGGGGGGGGGGGGGGGGCTGAGCAGCCAGGAAATTTCAACATATCAGCAACAAAAAGGAATAATTGAACTTTAAACAGAGTTTACAGCCATTCTCTTTTTTTAAACAATTTTTAAAAAGTTAAACTGTGTTTCTTCCCTTTGAGATACAGATTTAACTATATGAATTATGGCCAATCATTGTAGGCATTGTAAGCACCCCTGCCAATTTTTTTTTCTTTGTTGTAGGTAAAGCAGGAAAGTTACAACCTTTGCTAAATAATGTTTCTTTTTTAACCTTCCTGGCTGTACCATAAGTACAAATTTTTGCTTCTAATAGCCCAGTATTTTCCCCCTTCTCTTGCCCCCTGTACACAGTACACATCGTCGGGGACATATATGAAACGGTGGTGTAAGGACCCGGGACACCAAAGCCTGTATATAGGTGAATGAAGAATGCATTCCCCCACCTCCCTGGCATCTTCAATGATGTCAGGGAGGTGGAACCAATGTGAGCTGAGGACGCCGACTGCAGGACAGTGTGGGCTCCACAGGAGAAGGTAAGCTACCCAGAGTGTGGCTCTTTTTGGTAGGTTACCAATTTGGCAATTAAAATCTGAGCCACAATTGGGAACATAGCTAGGGGGTTAACAGGGATACATACTGAAGCAAAACATCAAAAACATAATATATAAGATTACATTTTTACTTACCTATATGAGCATTATGGTGGAGACGTGATTAACAATCCTAAAACAAAAATTTACTAAGCTGCTCTTCCCTGGCAGTGTTGAGCTTGAACATGCAAATTCAATATGTGGTATTTCTAGATTTTGAATATTCGCGGTATGGCCATGCATTGCGAAAAAAATATTTGCATTGCGAAAATAAACATAGCATGTAACCATTCACAGATTTTCACAATGCAAATATTATTTTCGCAACTGCGATAATATTTTCGTAATGCATGGCCATATTAGAATTTTCAAATATTCAAAATCAAGGAAAAGATTGGAGGGTAGGGTTTGGTTGCTGTTCCCATCCCTAAACTATAATGCAAAAAGACACAAAGGAGATTCCCTCGTGGGACTATAATTGGAACAGCTACACCAAAATAATTGAGTCTAATGTATATATATGACGCCAAATAATCTAAAAAGAGAAATATATTTATTCTTATGATCCAATTAAAAACATGTACAAAACATATTAGCAAATGCCGACATTGTTATCCCACATATTCAATATGTGGGATAACAATGTCGGCATTTGCTAATATGTTTTGTACATGTTTTTAATTGGATCATAAGAATAAATATATTTCTCTTTTTAGATTCTTTGGCGTCATATATATACATTAGACTCAATTATTTTGGTGTAGCTGTTCCAATTATAGTCCCACGAGGGAATCTCCTTTGTGTCTTTTTGCATTTTCAAATATTGAATATTAGTAGAATTATTCTCAAAATATCGCAACTTCGAATATTGCCTATGCCGCTCATCACTGTTCCCTGGAATGTCAGATTCCAATTTGTAGTACTGGCAGGTGGTTCATATGAAGCTAGTTTTCCTGCAGTACCACAAATGGTCACTAGATGGCTATACTTGTATTTTATGGGGTAAACATTTTTACTGAGACTTGGAAATAGCGCTTCATTAAGGCAATGACATCTCCCTTCCCAATCACTCTGCATCCAGCATAAGAGGAGCTTTCACCGCTGGAGCCATCAGCATTTACACATAACAGCTGAGGATATTTTATTTTAGACATTCTGTATCCTGTGTGCTTTGACTGCGAGAAGCATGAACTTCCATAAGTGAGTATAGGTCTGCTTTCACAAATAGGCATACAATAACTGGGATAAGGGTAATGGGAATACACCTTACATTTTATTATACTATATCTGGATCAGGAACTGCCTGTTAAGCACATAAATAGTGTAGCTTTCTGGAAAACTACGGCCTTGAGATAAAGTCTGTTTCTTTTATTAGGAACTTACATCCATACACACATTTCTAGCTCACTGCATATCTGCTAGCAAAGCAAAGTGGAGACCGTAAAATGCAGAGAATGCAATGTGGACAGACTTTTAAGGATTATTAACCAACACCAAGGCAACTTAGAGCAAATGACTGCATTTCTTTTACAAGGTTAACATGCAGCCAAGGGTGCTATAAATTTGGCCAATGTGTTTACCAGACTGAACGGTACCTGTGGAACAGTCACTGCAATAGTTTCCTAATCTGTCACTGTGCAAACTCAGGTTTCTTTGCCTTTAATGACCTATCACTAACTGGAGCCTGGGGACTTCAAGATGCATGCCAGCATTCTGCCGGCTTTGGGTAATTCATTTACTTTATTGCCTTGCTTGTATTTTTCTTTTTGGGACTTTTTTAAGGGAAAACTAAATCGAGTGATTCATCCTGGGAAAATTAGACTATTTTTCATCGGCTGGCAAGGGGTTTGAGTGAATAGCATCTGCTGAGAAAAAAATTACAGTATGATTTGTACAGAATATAAAAGGGATGTGTTATTGTCATAGCAACAAAATAAAAGAGACAACCTATGCGGTTGCTAAGGGCGATGGGAAAAAGGTTCTAAGTGTAATATACTCCAGTCTGAATTGTATGGTGTTAAACTTATTTTTAATATTTAGGAAGAAAAATTACCTTTATAGAATCCTAATGTGTATCAGTTTCTTCCATTTGGGGCGAGATCTGCAAAGCATTTTATCACACTTGCAAAATCATGCCTGTGATCTTGTTCTCTTCAATTTACATGACTGCGGCTTCCATGCTAAGATAATAAAGCAATCATCATCTCAGTAGAGGGTCTTCATGTTAGGATTTTTCATCTCAAAAACCTTTGACATGAAAAGCCGCTGCATAAACCAACCAGACATAAGAGTAAATTTGTCTATCATTTAAAGACAAATCTCCTGGCAAGGTGCCTGCTCTTTCCTTCAGTCACCAACCTATTTTCTATCTCTGGAGCTAGTTTACCTTTGTGAAATTTACCTTAAAAATACGCACATCAAAAAAGCCTACCAGTTTTTTTTAAAGCTGAACTCCAACCTCACCATCAATCTTGCCTGGTTTTAAAGATTAATCGCCTTTAATAACATGTTTATTTACATTTTGTTGTCCATTGTTTATTCTTACACGTAAATTGGAAGCTGCACCAAGCCAGAAAAACTCAAGGACCTCTTCTGAAGTAATGGACATCGGCCGTGATTTATGGTCATGTCTGATATCCCTGTTTTCGAGGGGGATTATTTGGTCCTGCTCGAAAACAGAGATGGCAGCATTAGATATGGGCCAGATAGATGGCCATGAGCAAGCACGGTGTTTGAAGCGGCCATCGATCTGGCCCATATCACACGTGTGTACCCATCCTTACACATCAAAAAGCCCTGTTTAGGGGGTGGGGGGGATAGAGATGTTTTTACTACTTTCCACTAGTGATTCCACAGTTTTCATTGTCATTTTACTGTAATTAAGTTGCATACATAACAGAAGGGAAGGGAAGGGGGTGGGGTTGGTTTTTGGTTTAAGGTACACACACACTATGGGTCAATACCTGCTTGATTGATAAATGCTCAAGAGCAGCGTGGTGATGTCACCATGCTGCACTTGAGTGTTCATCAATTGAGCGGTGAATAAATGCATACCAATTTGTTCAATCGATTCCCGTTCTATACCTTGGATGGGAACCAGGGTACCAGTAATGGCAATCGAACAGGGATTTGCCAACATGTTGATTCACTGTTTATTCTTGCGTGAAGGAAGGCTGCCCGCGATAGATTCCTGAACAATTGATCACCACGAACATGCAGAACGGCCCATTGTTTGGGAAAAGAACTAAATATCAGCCCCTGTATGGGGTTTTGAGGGAAAAAACTCTGAAACAAGAACAAATATTGCTTGTCAGATCTGACTCGCACCTACAACAATGTTAATGAACTTATCCAGTGTTCTACACTTATATTTTTTTTTTCACCATATCTCTGCCTAAAATAAAAAAGTCACCCTTTAAAAGTAGACCACCAACCAAGCATCAGAAATCACTATCTATATACCCCTAATCAAATTTATCGTTATACCCCTTAACAATGACATGGCTTCTTTTCTCTTAGAGAACAGGACAACTGTCAGGGTCCTATTTCTGATATGTCAATACCTGTATAAAGGGAACAGCCCTAAGGGCATTTCCATGTATAGCCAGGGATGTGTTTTAATATTGATGCCAATGTCTTCTAATTTTGCATTTGTTGCCAACAAATACTTGATCGTTTGTTTGCTTCAAACATTTATTGCATGGGTCCTCTGCCAATGTGCAAAACAGAAGTAGTAGTCTAAGAGATTTTTTTATATTTAACCCTTCTCATACTTTTATTTCCATTTACAATTTTGCATGGATTTCTCTTGTTTGTTTTATTCTTAATTTATTTTTAAACAAAATTTGTGTGAAACAGTTCTCAGTAAACTCCACCATCCTCACAAAAATCAATGGCATTTATTCCTGGTAGGAAAAAAAATGTTTTTTCCTTCTTTGGTTCTACTGTATGTGATATTTTGCATCGGTTTGAGGCGCCGTGATTAATGATCCTATATTTCTGACTTATTTAGCAAAGTCTCTAGGCTTCACAACCATAAATTACTATAGTCAAGCCGTAACCTTTACTATGGATTTAGCTGCTCTTAGCTATTTTTTGGAAGCCCTCATGAGTACCGGGTTTAATGAGAGGAAGAAACTGTAAAATACCTTTCCTTGCTTTGGACCTGCCACATCCATTGGATAAGTAAGAACAAATTTATCACAACTGTACTGCTATTGTGTAAATCTTGCTGTAATTGTATTACCTGCCCTATTTGCTTACTGTCACCGGAACTAGGTCATGTAAAAAGATCCATATACTGTATTAGTATGGAATATGACCAATAACATCTGAATTAGGTCATAAGTGTAGTAAAATAGTGGTTTTTCTTCTCTGTAAAATAATTTTTGCAACTGATTTTCTCTTCACAACCGGTACATTATTTAGTTGTATATTTGCTTAGATATGTTCATATAGATTCTTGTGAAAAGTATGCCATTGCACTGTGTAAATGATCAGGTCCATTCAGACCTAAAAATGTCTAACCAATGGACATTTTACCATACTTGAGTAAATGTATTTTCAACATAGCAGCAGTGTATAAACATGAATCACAAATAAATCGTGAATCACGTATGGTACGAATGTAGGGTAATTTAGCACCCTACTGCTTTTCTGGGTACTCTCAGTCAAAGAAGTGCTCATGCTTTTGGGAAAAAGAAATAAGTAACCTAAGGTGCTATTATATTGCCCTTCACTTTCAGTCTTGGTGACCGTTTAGCAGGACATCTTAAATAAGAATCAAATTGGCAGAAAGTATTTTGTTGAGCCAAGACAAAAGCTGGGGAAGGTGTGTTGGAAGGATATAACATTTACACATTTTTAGGCATGGCTGGCAGCGGGACAACATTTACCATCAGTAGTGATAGCTGAACTGTCCGCCAGATGGACAGTTGGGAGCGAACATTGTGCGGGTGTTCGACCCGCCCCCTTTGCCGGTGAGAGGAAGTCTATAATTTTTCCTCCGGCCAGAACTTTCCGCACCTGGTTTGGCTGGAGGAAGAATTATTTTCACTAGAGACCGGGTAGAGACACCCGATCTCTAGTGTTATACCAAGCACAGGCTGAAAGTGACGTCTGACCGACATCACTTCATCAGGTTTTGGAACCAGGAACTGTGCATTACATATACCAGAAGTGGTGTCATTTCCAATAAAGTTGTCATTCAAATTCCCTACCAACAGGGGGGGGTTGTTGGTAAATCCCTGCTCTATCGCCATTACTTTGTATTGGGATCCTCGATAAATTTTGGCATTAGCACACTACAATTGATTGCTAGGAATCCATGCATGCATGGCTTTAGTCTGTGGAGACAATTCTAGGATTAAGAAGTTAGAGTAAAATCTGGGTATAAGCGTGATTTTAAATGTGCCCACATGCTATTGACATTGTTTGATAGATGGAAGACCCAAGATCTGACCTCACTGAATAATCATTTTACAAAATAGTTATTACACAGATATTATCAATATTTTCAGCCAAGAATAGTGCAGTTAAACTTGCCCCAGGACTATAGGTATAGTATGTATGTATAGATTGTTTCAATCTACAACAGAATTGGGTTAACCTTGTGTAGGAACAGGGTGTCAAGACTGTCAAGGTTGTTTCCATTATACGTCGGGACCCCCTCTGATAAGCGCATTGCTTGGTGGGGGTCCCGACTTAGCACATAGACATTGCCTGCTCGGTGGATGCTGTGTCTTCACTGCGCTGATGCAGAGGCTCAACCTACTCCACTACGTTCAGCCTTGCATTAGCGGAGTGGCTCGGTGCAGTAAAGAAACAACATCCGCCGAGCAGGTAAGTCTATGTGCTACGTTGTGATCCCTGCCAAGGAATACGCTTAGAGGAGGGAGTTCTGACGTATAATGGAAACAAGCCCTTACTAACGGACAAGTTAGATGTGTAACTTTTTTAAATATACTTTTTTATATTTTACTAAATACTACACCAGAAAAAGGGGTTCTTTTTAACAGTTTTGGTTTGCACCATGTGTTTTAAAGCATGTTAACACGTCCTCATTATATCCAATGGACCTGTTCACATAAGTTTACATGCGTTGCCCATTACAGGTGTGAACCAGGCCTCAGTGTTCCTACTTAGGCGATTAATGGCCTGTGCTCGCGATTTAATAATTGATTAATTGATATTAAGTGCAACTGGTGTAATAATCAGTGGCTATGTGAGAAGTTTTGGATTACTTAGGATGAGCTAATGAACTTACATAGTAAGTTTAACACTGACAGGAGTGCTTAAAACAGTGTTTAACTCGCATAGTTCACCAAAGAAAAGGTTTTAGCTGTTAGTGGGAATAGGGCTTTGTTAGTCACTTAAGGCCATTTAAATGTAATAATCCATCTATTCTTAGCCTCTCCACAATTTGACATTGGTACTGTCCAAGGGTAGCCATTTTGCTTTTGCAGGGATACAGTAGAAAGATGCAGCCACTAGGGATGAATAATGATATGCTTGAAAATTTACATTAACATGTAAATTGTGTGCAGACTAAAGCAGAACCAATCAAGCACAGCAGCTGCAGAGTTCATATGGCTCAGCTTCTGGCATGGATGCTTGCAGGGCATTGTTCTAGCTTTTTAGCATGCACACAAAAACATGTTGGCATTTTCAACATCGTTGAACCCTATTATTATTAATATTGGCAGCCAATTTGGCAGCCCCTTGTTAAAGTAGGGGGCATAATCCTCACAACCTTAGACATTGAGAAGCAGGGGGGCCCTTTTTACAAGGCGACCCTTAGATCCCTGCCCCCCCCCCCCCATGCTATGGAATAAGTATAAAGGCCCCTTACCCATTTGCCCCAGGCTCTACTATGCGCTGGCCGATGCCTGCGCAAGCCTCCTTCACGTTACTATGGACCCAGATGGGCTCGTCGATAATAGCCTGATAAAAGCGGGCCAGAGGATCGGGGGCTCTGATGGGCTGTGGAGCCAGCCCTGTCAAAGGCCCATTGCCGGTAGTGGCTGGCTGGAACACTAAGTTTATTGCAGGGGTTTTGACGGGCAGTGGATCCTGGGGCTTTCTGTGAATCTACCCACAGTCTGCATGAAGCTACCTCTGTGTGTCACTGGTTGGATTTAGAGATGTAAATGTGTAAAAAAAAGTCTGGATTTATTCAGGATTTATTCATTTATCGCACTGTACTTTTTTCTTTGTGTGTTTCTTAGCAATTTCATACTTAGATGATCAATAGCAAGAGCAGACTGCATATACGACCAAATGTTATTCTTTTTTTTTAATCCAAATGTTATTCTTTATGTACATCCCTTATATTTTTTACAACTAAAAATTTTTATGTTAAAGTTCTGACCAGTCCATTTATTTATGCAAAGCGCAATAACTCCTCAAAGTAAGATAAACAATCCAGCTTCCAGCATTGATTTAATGCACGCCTTTCTGCAATGCTGGTTGAGTACACTGAAGGATGCCGTATATATATAAGAGATGTAGAAAAGCCCTAGTGAGTCATATAGTATACTGCCAGGCTACAATGCTTTCTACTCCTCTGCTGGCCCACACTATTAATTTTTCATAAGCATCCTGCATTAAAAGCTGGAAGTTTGCTTACCTTACACAACACGACAGTGCTGGGTTGTGATTTTTCTGAGAAGTAATTTTAAGCGCTAGTGAACTGCCAATCGTGATGTGAACTGAAAATAAAGAAGCGGGGGATATTTTACAGCTGCTGCAATGCCTGCTCATACTTTGTGTTCCAAAAGTTATGCTACTCTAATTTGCATAGTATTTATCATGTATGCTGTAAGCTAATATTTTTTTACAAAGGCCATTGATCATATGATCCATTTACCAATTTTGGAGTTAAGCACCCTGCCATTCAAAATCCACTTTTAAATCATCTTATTTGTTAAGCCAACCTTACAATCTTACCATACAATTTCTGTACAATCTACCTTTGTATTCCATCAGGGAGGACCCGGCACTACATAGTTGTTGGTAGATCTAATGGGAATTGTATGAAGTGATCAAAAGGTGTATGCGATGCTTTACATGCAGGGTCGGCGGCAGTAGCCGGCAGGCACGGGTGACCAATCAGGGGGGCACACCACATCTCGGACGGACGGCTGCATAGGTAGGGGGCCCTAAACAAGCGGGCACGCCCATAATGCTTACACGTTGTGTTTAAAACAAATACAAATGGTGCAGGGTTTGTTAAACAAGATAGAAACATCTCCATTAAACACTTCTTGAGGATGGCGCTGTGGATGGCTTTCAAATACTTAATATGTAGAGTATATTTCTTATCTAGCATTTATAAAATATCATCATATGTATCATACAAGGTATATACTTGCCACAATAATATTTAAATGTTCAAACACCAAGTCCTTGGAAGTGTAAGACCACATA